>CAEMYA010000009.1:2428459-2450109 GCA_903131615.1 Diplodus sargus
TCTTCCTAGATGGAAAAAATACATTTGTGTTGATATTATCATTGTCAGGGGTAACACAGTTTATTGGTAAAATCATTTTCTTTTCTACCGGCCCTCATCTCTAGACTTTTATAAAAAAAAAAATTTTTAACTGAATGTGTATCTCTCATTGTCTCCTGCCAGCCAAAGTGGGATTTTTAAAAAAAAAAAATTTCGACAGTCGCTGTATCAGATTCAGTTCTGTGACGGATTGTAAATCTCAGTAAGTCTCCTTTTTATACCTGCGTTTCAACCCCACACAAATAACATCCAGGGGTCTTGATGGAGGTGGAGGTGGAGGTGGAGGAGGGGGGGTGTGCCGTGAGTTGTGCTCAGACCACATACCGAAGGTGTGTGTGCTCGGGCGTGTTTGATTTAACACTGCGGTTCTTCTCTTAATAACATTAGGCCCCATTTTCTGGACTCCCTCCTCTCCGTGCACGGCCGGGCCGGGACCTTCTCTCTCTCTCTCTTCCTCTCCCCTCTCTCTCTCTCTCTCTCCCTCCTCAGCCTTCATGGTTCCTATTACTGGCTCTAATAAATTGTGAATAAGCGCAGCAGCCCCCAAAAAAAGTCCCGGGCTGCGGAGAATTCCCCATCCTGTAGCGCGAGGCACCCCCTTCTTAAGAAAACACAAATTAATTCCAAAGCCCTCTGTAGCCAAACGTTTGTGGAATGATAAATATTTTCATAGGAAGCTCTGCTCTTCCTGACTTTATCTGCACCAATTTCATTATATTTCTTCGCAGCCGCACGGCTCTAGATGTCTTTTAGCTTCTGTGTGTCTCCTCCTCCTCCTCCTCTTCCTCCTCCTCCCTCCTCCTCCCTCCTCCTCTCTCTCTCTCTTTCTCTGGGAGTCAAACTAGCCTTGCCGACTTGAACTCGGGGGTTAAACCAGGGCTGTCATGGTCTGAGAATATAATCAAGATATTCTCACAGCGTTCCTTTGACGGACTTAAGTTGAGCGCGCTTAACATTCGGTCCGTTGTGCAAGTCGTCGTCCTGTTCAGTTAGAGGCTGTTTTTCTCGTTCTGTGACACCATTGTGTTCGCTCACACACTCGCCTTTGTGCTCATCCAAATTTGCACAAGGTCATCACAATCTGACAGTTTTTGTGGGGCAGGTTCCAACACTGTGTACTTTCTGTTTGACGGGTGATTATGTGTCATTACCTCAGGTTGTCCTTGTTTTACATAATGAGAGTAACAGATTATGTAAACGGTAAATCTGAACACACGAAGAGCTTGAAAGCCTCGCTTTTAAACATGACATTTTAAAAAAGCCAGAAGTGCACTTTGCTAACCTCATTTATCTGTCGGTTTCTTCTTTAGCGTTTTGCGTTCGCCTGTCGAGACTCAACCTCTTTTATTTTGGCATCTCAAGTTTTTTGTGTCACGCTCCAAATGTCTCTCAATTCTCAAAAAGAAGAAAGTGCAAAAACAAAGAAGTCCAGCAAGTTTTCAAGTCAAACTTTGGGTTAATAAAATCATTAATTCGGTGTTTTCCTGGGTGAGTTTCAGGTTTCAGCTTCTGAACTTCATACAACTTCAGAAGAAGTCATCGTGAGTGTAGCCTGATATGTGCAGCTGTCTGACTACATCAAGACTGTTCTTTGTAAAAAAAAATGTAAAAAAAATGTAAAAAATCATGGCGAAGCATTAAAGCAACAGCAGAAGGCGATGCTGCTAAACAAAGACAGGATGATTACGAACAACTGACGTTCTCGCTCCTCTAATCCACCGCGTTTTCCCTCAGCGTGATCTTAGTTGACTTTAATTTGTGTGTATGTGAGAATTTATTGCGAAGCGGTGAGTGTGTTGTGCGGTGTGAGACCTCGTGGACGCGCGTGTGTGTGTGTGTGAATCTGCACGTACATGTTAATACGTGAAACCAGAGGCCGGGGATTAAAAAAAAGAAGAGATGCTGGTGACGCCGCATGTTGATCTGTTGGCTCTCGGGAAACGGTTTGAGGCTCAGAGGTCCTCACCCTTCCTCCCTGCCTTTTTTAATTCCCTTAAGCCCCCAGAGAGAGAGAGTGCCCGGGGAGGCCTTGTGGCGGTGTGTGTGTGTGTGTGTGTGTGTGTGTGTAGCTCCATGCGTGCTGGTGCTGTCAGCAGACAACAGCTGTCTCTTTGGCCATCTCCTCTTCCCCTCTTATCTCATCTGGAGACTGGTGAAGCCACACACATCGCAGCGTGTAGCCCGCAGTGACCATATTTCTTTTTTCTTTTTTTTCGTTCTTTTTTTTTTCATGCTTCTTAACGACGGTTTGGGGTGTTTTCCACTGAAAAATAGAAATTTAATCATTCTCTGTGGCTTGGGGACTTTTTTCTTTAGGCGAATTTTTTCTCCGCCATTTTTCCATCTTTTAATACCTGCTCGTAACTCATATCTCGTCTCATTTGTCCTGCATTCTTATCTGTACACGAAGGCGTTAATCTCTCTCGCTTCCTCTTTCTCGCTCTCTCTCTCTTTCTCTCACACACACACACACACTCACACAATCACACACACGCTCACACAGTAAAACTATCAGTAAAGAAGTAATTGGACCTTCAGCTACCAGCAAGTTTGTCTGGCCAGCTGTTGGCAACTAGGGCGGCCACTTGCTTCTATCTGCCGAGGAGACTGATCGAGGGCAAACCTTTTTGTCCTAATGACTAATAAAGCAGCCAGTCTGAGTGTGTGTGCGTGTGTGTGTGTGTGTGTGTGTGTGTGTGTGTGTGTGTGTGTGTGTGTGTGTGTGTGTGTGTGTGTGTGTGTGTGTTCATTAGAGAAGGCAGGAGCACTCATGCAGTCAGGCGTGTGTCAGTCTTTGAGTGTGCGAGCGCGTGTGCGACCGCCCTCCCATCACTGGACCAGATGTTTTTTTACCTGGGAGCCAGACCACCATCTGACTAGGGTCAGCCCAGTCCTCCAACCCCACACCCGCTCCTCCAGGCTGCTGGGAGGTCTGCCAGCTGTCCCCCACTCTGACCCCCCGTCCCGGGGCACTGGTTCTGGGGGAGTCAGAGTCTGGGCCTTGGGGTAGGTGGTCCCTCTCTCGGATTTGGCGTTAATACAGGGGGGGGGAAATTATTAGGGATATTATTGGAGCGTGCGTCTGGAGATGAGGGCGAGCGAGGAGGAACGAAGGAAAGAATTAAGAAGTATAACGAGAACGCAGAATTTTATTGATTGGTAATTTAGGAAGGGGCGAAAGGAGTGTGTGCTGGAGATGAAGACACTGGCATTGTCGGATAAAGAGGTTTGATTACTGAGGGGACAGAAGGGGGGTTAGCTGCTGGCACTAGGGCGGTCTCGTAGCAGGGAGTTAGTCAAGTGGAAAGAAAAGGGCCACCAAGTCTACGTCTAAAGTTACAGAGTGCAGACAGAGTCGGCAACAGGTTCACTGCTGCCAGAGATTAATTGGAGCCTGTTGTCGAATGACTTCTGTTTCATTCAAAGGAGACTTTTCATTTAAAGAACTGAAGCTCTGGCCAGGTGTGTGTGTGTGTGTGTGTGTTTGTGTGTGTGTGTGTGTGTGTGTGTGTGTGCGTGTGTGTGTGTGTGTGTGTGTGTGACTCCTGTGAGAGTTGAACATGTCAGTAAAGGGGATTAATCGGGATAAATTGCTCGTGCAGGTTTTTAAACTGGTTGCTCGAGTTCCCCTAATTCTCGGTTGATGATTTAAACACTTAAGGCGTTTTTTGTTTTGTTTTGTTTTTTTCCGTGCCGGCTGTGTGAAACCTCACCGAGATGGGTCGGCCCGATAAGCAGGTGACTGAAACGTGGAAACATCTTACTCTTGTAATTTCGCTTTTGGCGGCGTCAGCGAAAAAGGTGTTGTGGAGTCAACAAAAGCTTGACAGGTTACTGGCGAGTTAAGCGTACTCCAGACATCAACAGTAACCCACTGTTTCTCATTTATTTTTCTGCTGATGGACGCCTTTGTCTGCGTGTCAACAGAGATATTCTGTTAATTGATTTTGGCGTGGCAACAACAATGAATTACAGTGTATCAAGTGTACACACATTAGCACAAATGGGACATCAAGCAGAGTATGGGTTGTGATAGCAAACTTTGTTAATGTACTTGATGCTAAAATATGTGCTGTTGGAATGCGTTTGCCTCTTAATGAATTCTCTGGTTGCCGAGGTCGCGCCGGGTTGAGGTTTATCAATCCTGAACATCTGTTGGCGGACCACCAGCACGTCTGAGCCAGTTTCAGTTCGCCAAAGCATTTTTTTTCTCTTTCACACATTTATTACTTTTATTCTTCTTTGATTAAAGGCAAGTTCGACCATCTGTCTCGGACTGATGATAAACATTGTGCCCAACACGACGGCGGCGGTTTTAGATAGTGTTTGATGATTTTATAGACAAATTATTGAGCGATTGATCAAAGAATTTAATTTACTGAACGATAAATGAATCGTCCTCAGCTGGAACGCTGCACTGTATATTTCTACGTACTTATTTATAGGTATATCATGAGTTTTGGCCATGCATGGGACAACTCTCTGAAGGCTGTGTACAGGAAGTTTATTGAGGGATTATCAGGCTTGTCAGGACAGAGTTTGCAGGAAAGGGCTAATATGTTGTCGTTAAGTAAGAAACGTATTTATGTGGCACCTTTCAATAGCAGAGACATCACAAGGTGCGTCATGGATGCAAAAATGAAGACATGAATCACAATAAGAGACCCTAATTCTAAAAATGATACCCTGAAATAAAAGCACGCTTTTTTTTTCTTTTTTTTTTTACTGCAGTCTGTCTGACCGTGTGCCAAAGATAGTCGAACGGATCAGCAGCTGGCAGATGGCACGATAGTGTCACACAGATACTGGGCCCTTGTTCTGTGTCTTTTATCAGCGACAGAGAGAGAGAGGGTTTGTGTGCGCGGCACTGAATCAACCCCCAGCCATTGCCCCGGGCGCTTCGGCAAATCGACTGTCCACATCGAGGGCTCCAGGTGGAGCTCCCATATGGCACCGTTACAGGCCAGCGAGTCCCCCAGCCTGAGCAGTTGGTCGAGAAATGTTTTCATAAGAGGTCAATTCATTGGCAGGGTCACTGCAGACAAGGACCCAGACAGACACTGATACAATGCATATATTGACACTCTAAACATGTCCAACCACAAACACACACACACACAGGCAGACACCAGACATGATATTCAAATATTTTTGAAGAATGTAAATAAGATCAACGGCTCACATCCTTCATAGGGAATTAAATTAACCCTGACTGACTCGTGAACCACCCTTGGACGCGACAGGTGACCTTTGAAGATGGCGGTGGATTTCATTATGTGGTCGGGACACAATTTATCGGTTGCTACGTCAACAGATGCTGTCGAACGATGCTGCGTACGAGCTTCCTTGTTTTGATCGCGACGTCCTCGTGATTAACAAACCATTCGACCACATATCGGTTTCATTTCGGTCTTCACTCAGCAGTTGAGTCGAACAACAGGTAAATCTGTATAAACTCAGTGTATCCCTTTGACTGTATCAAATGACATTTCAACTTAAAACACAATACACCATCCTGTGATGTAATCCATCAGCTCGAAGGGTAGAATTTGATACCCGTGAAAGAAGCAGTGGTCTAGCAGAACCCTGGGACTGCAGGTGAAGCTGGCGGGACTGGCCTTGTGGCCCCGTGGCCCCCCGTGGCCCCGCTGGGTTTGTTTTAGCTTTAGTTTCAGCCCTCGGCCCTCCACATCTCTGCTGAGCTCCGCTCATCTTCCCTCCGGTGTCCTGCAGTTCCCATGGCCTTGTGCGCCCTCCTCCCAGGCCTCGCCCTGAACCAGGAAGTGCCTTTTCGCTATCACACACGGTTTTTTGTGTTTGTGTGTGCGAGCGTGTGTGCGCAGACGGGACTGTTGCTGGGGGATGCAGCTGAAGTCAAAAGGACTCTGAACAGCCGTTGCCTTCGCATTTTGATCCCTACTAGGAAATGCAAAGCTCAACAGCGCTTTCCTTGTTTGTCCTCTGTGCTGCGGGATCAGCGATACTCTCTCGAGCTTCACAGTCTGCCTGTGATGAAGGTCACGTCGGGGTCTCTGGCGGCTGCGAGGTCTTGTGGGTCATTTCTGAAGCGGAAGATCACAGAGAAGCCGGTGATACACATCAACACACGGTTTGGATTAAAAAGGACAGATTTCAGAGTGAGTTGATGTAAAAAAAAAATAATAATAATAATAATAATACATTTTGTTGGTTAATTTGTTCAGTAAGTTCAATCAGAAACATCTATCTTCACATTTGTATCCTTTTGCTATGGCTGCTAGTGACGGGATGAACTTTAAATCATCTCCTAAGTGTCACATTTACAGGCTGTTTTATTAATGTTTATTTTACGGTCAATAACACAGGCGTGCAGGTGGACTCTTGGCTGTAAATCCTTTGTGGCTTTTTCAGAAACATCTTTATTTACTCAAAAAACACCGCGAGCTGCCTCGGGCGGCTCCACCGGCTGGGGCTGACATAGCATAACATTTGCTCTCGCTTCGATTCTGTCCAGTAAATGTTGTTCTTCGTGACATGAGAACAGCAGAAAGTACTCCGCAGGTCGTCTCAGGCTTTGTGACGCCGGCGAAGCTTCTGTTGATCAACACGGTCACGGTGTCCGTCTCTCCCGTCTCTTTCTCTCGGACGGCTTTTACTCCCCCCCCCACCTCCACCCCCTCCCTCACCATCATCTCGCTGCCGCTGTAAAACCCTGCTGCCCCTATAATTCATGACTGTCATCTGTCTCTGTCGTTGTGTTGTCAGCGAGGTCAGGGGTCGGGGCAGTTAGCTGCAGCTTTTGCCAGATTGGAATGGCCCAGAGGCAAAGAGGGAGGCAAGGAGGGAGAGAGAAAAAGAAAGGGATGACAATGATAAAGGAGTTCAGCTTGCTGTGCATTGATTTACAGTGCAAATTAAGTAGTACTTTATCCTTTTTGTCGTTTTCCTACTATTTTTATGTTTTTAAAAGACCACGTGACCAAAAGCGCGAGGACACGCGTGACAGCTCATTCAAACCCGCGGGCACTAATATGTTGCTCTGCCAGACTCTCCACTCTTCTGGGACGGCTTTCCATGTGATTATTCGGAACCTGACTGCGGGGACGATCCCGTTCAACCGCCAGGGCACCGCTGGTGTTTGGCAATCACACCGGGCTCGCAGTCGCCAAATTTATGTCATCCCAAAGGCGTCAGGTGGGAGTTGAGTTCTTTTACACCAAACTCAGAAAACAATCTCTAATCGTTTTAGTGCTCCGGGAATTATCAAGTTGGTAGAGGAGAGGGCCTTTTTTTCAAACCGTTGCCACACAGTTGAAGGTGTTTCCACTTTTGTTTGAGATATTGTTGACTACTGGAGCAAACAGCGGTTGGGTCGGTGGCGTTGTGTTCTCGTTTGAGGCCAGTGCTTAAACGTGGTTATGAGGCAGACAGCCAGACGGTGACATTGTTTCCACGTCCATAATGGCCACAGTCAGACCCTCTCTTTTAAAAAGCGGGGATAATTGATCATTTTACTTAAAAAACAAAGTAAACACACAAGTCAGACGTCCAAACTGTGATGGCGTACAAAGACGGCCTCCAGTTTCTTTAACCTCTGTCATGCAGTCGACTTGAGTTCAAGTCCGGGAGGCCGCGTTCTTTTCTCAGTTTTTAAGTAATTTTAGAGTCCTTATTTTGGGGTTTTCAGGATTTATAAAGCTGCACACTGTGTATATAAACTTTAGTAGCATAGCTGAATAAGCCTGTCGGTGGCAATGTCATATTTCGAGGCTGCTGTGACATCCAGGAAAGACATCCAGGTGACAACCAGTCAACATGCGGAGGTTGGCAAGATTTCCATTTTAGGAAGTATTTCGACGTCTTGATTTGACGTTCAACCAACGGTCATAGAACGTCTCGGTGTTTGCAAAGTGCAAAAACACACCGAGGTGTTTGCGTCACTTGCGTTTTTACCTAAAGTCACCCACAGTGCGTCTTGCTTCAGACTCGAGTGTGAGCTGAGGATCCGCTGGCGAGCGGACTGACCTCATTCAGCTTCCTGCTCAGACTAATTGGCACTGACCTTTCCACCTCCTGCTCTCTGAGCCGGGACCTCCCCTTCCCTCTCATCCTCCCAGCCTCCTTTATTCCTTCCATCACTGCTTCTTCATGGAGTTGGCGGCAAACATCAGACAAAAAAACTTCATGCAATCTTGTGTATGGGATTTTTCTGCAGATTCAAATGAAATACAGCTCATAAAACCTCCGCAGAAATCAATTGCAAAATCTCTCCTGTGTCAACCTGTCTTTGTCTTCTCGCCAAACAAAGCTCTATTGTGTCACTGTATCACCCAGAATACATGAGAAGTTCTGTCGGGAATCACCCACATGTTAGTTTGAACTTGGATCGGTGCCTCGTCTCTTTTTCTTGGTTATTTCTTGCTGAGTCACTGCCCACAACGTGCACGGCAGCGGGGGAGTCATTGTGCAGCGTATTTGTACCATTTTCCCTCGAAACAATGTCACCTGTCAGGTTCCTCTTTACTCATCATTCGGCTGTCACTCACCGATGACCGCGCTCTGCACATCGAGAACACATTCGTCTTGCTCTTTCTCTTACACGCCGTCCTTCACCTCTTCAACCGTGTGCACGGGGGAGAATATCCACCACCACCACCGCACACACCCCCTCATCCCGACCGCAGCAGGGCCCGGGGCACGTCGCCATGTGTCAGTTACCTGCATACCTGTGTCCTGATGGTGTGTGTCTGCTATTGTTTCCGCAGGACAGTTGACGGCTCGAGAGGAACCTGACTAACAGCAGCGTGAAGGGATAAAGAGGATAAAGCTCCCTCAAAAGAGCCAGGTGAGAGACGGGGGGGGAACTACAAAGACAAGAGTGAAGTGCTGGAGATGAAAGAGGGCTGTTTTTACTGCAGTCCTTCCAGCCTGACTGTCGACAGACAGAATAATGACGTAAACTTTTACATAAACTGTTCGTCAGGATTTCACACCTTTATTGTTTTGTGTTTGTGAGATTAAGACAATGAGATGATGGTTTAAGAATGGCCACTTTGAAGGTTGTTATTGAAGTATTTGCAGAGTTTGAGTCTGCTTCTCTGCTGTGAACGCTCCCCGGAATTTTTACAACCGTGATTGGGGGATAATGTCCGACAAAATAAAGTTTCATCTTATTTAAAACGTGTTTTTCTGTTGTTGTTGTTCTACTGTTAAATTCCTTCTCGTTTCATTCGCAGGGCTTTTCGATCATCTGTTTAATTTCCGCCCTACCTGCTGCGGGTGAGTTTTTCCCCCCGACGCTTTTCACTGAAATTACAGTAAAAGTGGAACTTGTTTTGTCATGCGTTGGAAAGTTATGTCTTTGTGTTCATACTTTAAAGAGCTGAAGTCAGCATTTGGCACTATACATTTCTGTCGATTGAAATCACCAGGGGAAATGCCAGATCCTTTAAAATCGTCATGATTTAGCCCTAAAGCTGTCTGATGTTACGTTCATCTGACTGAGAGCTGTAAGGGTTTTTTTTAAACTAAAGCAACAACATGGAGCTTCCTGGAGAAAAATATCCATTATTGAGTCTCTTCCAGGCGCTTTGGGTTGACTGCTCAGGCCGGACACCAACCTTATTTGCTGAGCTGAGGATGAGACTCGACAATCAACTTTATTTTTCCAGGAAGTCCCATTTTGTTGCTTCGCTTAGATTCTGATTACTTTTGCTTTGCGCTGGAGGCACAACAAACCAGTTCTGTTTCTTTTGTTTGTAGCGTTAATTCCTCAGTCTGTAAAATGAAGAGCCTGTTTCTGAGCAGCGACAGAGTATGTTCGTCCTCTTGCTCTCATTCCTAACCGTGCCGCCGCCGGTGTTCTGTCGTTGCAGATAAAAGTTTCTTCGTCCCTTCTTCCTTCTCCTCGAGCTCAGCTGACCTGGGGAAGCGTCATGGCTGCGTATGGACAGACTCAGTACAGCCCCGCGCTCCAGGCTACAGGGCCGTACACACCTTACACTCACCATGCGCAGGGCTACAGCATGCCGTCCTACAGTGAGTACAGTCATTTTCTTAATCACCTCCAAAAAATCAAGAAGAATCTCACAATAGTGACGCCACATTCTGCTGCTTAGTGTGGCTCAGGTTATTTCTCCAAAGTGCTCGGTGCTCTTTTTTTTACTTGTATGAAAGCAACAAGACACAACAAGCGTACAGCACATTGGACAACGTCAGCGCTGAACTGAAAATGAACTTGGTCGCGTTGCACCACAATGACGTTACAAAACACAAAAGGGGACGTGAGGGGGAGATGCATTGTACACAAGAAACAAGCTGGTTGTGTTACAGAGATGGATTTGAAAGTGTTGTGCGTACTTAGTTCTAAGCTTGTGGTCCGGGAAAATTGCACACTTGGGGAGAAAAAGACAAGGCCTCACCATAGAATGTACTAAAACGTCCACGCATACATGCGGAATAAAACCCTGATGAGCATTATTGCCAAAGCAGACACGTATGTCAGTCATAGGCTGCTTAGTAGCTTCATTCAGGTGTTTACATGTATACTCACACTGTATGAATTTAAACTGTCACACTTTTTACTGCAGCACACCACTGCTTATATTCTCCGTTACTTCTTTGCTGTTTTGATGCATTTTTCCTCCTTTTTGGCTTATTTATAAGGGGTGGAGTAAAATATTGATACACTGATATATCGTCATCATATCGCCACTTAATGACTCACCACCTCAGGACTCCCCCTGGCTTAAACAACTGCAAACTTAATTTACAGAGATTGAGTTAATACAGATTTCTAGTGAAGTATGATCGTATCCTCCCTTTAAAAACTCCACAACTCCTTTTTTTGGAAGTCCACTTCATGTTGGAATGGTGGCAAACATGGACATGGACGAGTTGCGATCAGTGTCTGATAAAGAGGCTCTAAGCTATGATCGCACTTTCTTGCAATCAGTAACGATTTATTGTTTTAGCACCGAGGACAGAAGGTGCGTACTTAACTTTGTCGTAGCTACTTGCACATCGGCGATAAAGATATTCCAATTTACTTGCGGCTGCAAACATAATATTGCTCTGTCAGCTCCAGCACATTCATTCCCTGTTACCTGTCTCCACACTTAGACATTAAAACAGAAGACGGCCTGAGTCACTCTCCGGGACAGACGGGACTCCTCGGCTACTCGAACTTCAGCAGCACTCCTCCCAGCCAGAGTCTCTACGGCTACTCTCACACACACGGTCAGTCTGAAACAAAGTGTGATACAAAACTGAGATTTTAACCGTGCTGGAAGGGGCATGCATCTTTTATTTCCCTCTCCTCTCCTCTTCTCTTCTCTCCTCTCTCCTCTCCTCTCCTCTCCTCCTTTCCCTCTTTTTCCTCTCCTTCTCTCCGCCACACCTGTTCTCCATTAGCTGCGGTCTGGACTCCTGGCGTCAAAAGTCTCCCCACCCCTCCTCTTTTCTCGGGGTCAGGCCCCCTTTCTCCGCTCAGACCAACAACACAGCATGCGAGCGCTTGTGTCTGGTAGAGAGAAGGAGAGAGTAAGAAAACACATAGGACGAGGGGAAGAGAAATAGAGAGGATGGAGGAAAGAAAAGGAAAACAAAAAAAACAAGAATAACCAAGGGAGGAAGAGATGGGAAGAGGGTCTCCGCCGGAAAAACATAAAACTCAAAATGAAGACGTGGTATGCTTCGGGAGTGTGTGCAGCCCTCTGCCCACGCATGGCCGCGCGAGTGTGTGAGTGTTTTTTTTTTTCTTTTTTTTCTGCGATTGTGCGTATCTGTGCTGTACACATTCCTCAGTCGTCCGGCGCCCAAAGCATGACTCGCTCGCTGCGACTTTATGGCTTTTGAAAGCAGCGTGAAATTGACCTTGCGTGTGAGAGGGGAGAGGTTAAGGTGCATTATACGGAGGGGTGGGCAGGTTTAAAGTTGCAGACTGGGGGATGACCCTGATTCCACTGTACGGATGAGACAAAGGGAGAAACAAACAGGGTTAACAGTAAACAGATGAGTTTGGTTTTTCCCCCCCACGTCACTAAATACTGAATATGTCAGCTTTTTAAAATGCTCAGAACTCCGCTAATTGGAACACGAGCTCTCTATATTGTAACGGGCCAATGCATGTACATACAATCTGTTTACTCTTTCCAGCGTTTTCTGTTTTAGTGGCACATCTGGATGACTTTTTTCCAAGGAAACCCACCGATGACAATCACAAAAAGTAATGTGAGTCCAACAAGTGTACATTGGAAATTATTTAGAGTTTGGTAAAGGATCATTCCAGTGTTTTGGTTTTTTTTACTTTATCCCTGATCTTATTTTTGTAGGTCTGGCATTAGATTTGATCAGCAATAGCAGCGTTGTACCCACCAAATCAGTTGTTGAGATCAGGGAAAACAGCGACAACACTCAAACAAAGACAGGCCAAGAAACGGAAAGTGAGTCAAGCGGGTTTTTTAACAAGCCAACGACTGGAACCACCTTATTTGGCTGTCAAATCAGAAGTGGGCGCACTGGAAGTCGGTAATAAAATCCCACATTTCTCAGGAGCAGTGTCCAGGAATTGAGCGGGTGTTGTTGGGTCCAAGCTGAACAAGAAATCAGACGGGTTAACCATGAGCAGTCAAACGTATGACAGGTTTTCAACAGATCTTCAGCTCAGCCAAACTTATTTGGAGAAGAAAACAAAGATGAACAGCACGGATGACGTTTGATTATTCCTCATAGATAAACACATTAGAGGAGTGGAACCATACGGGGACCTATCTTATTTCTTTATGTTCGGACAGTAGGAGGGCAAAACCTTCACCGCCAGTATCTTTTGTAGTGTTTGTCAACATAAACATGTCTTTACAAGATCTGCGTGTCTAAACAAATGATCAAAGTTATCAAACTATATTTGAAGATCAACGAACTCTCTCTGCGGATTCATAAAGGATATGTTATTCGCTAACCTGTTTCAGACCGGTTAGACCTCTTGGTTTCCCCACAAAGTTATTGCATATTCAAATTTAGAAGGTCCACTGTAAGCCCTGATGAACAGCACAAGAGGTTTTACGAAAGCGCGAGCATCCAAACGGTAGTTGCTGGGGCAGAATCAGAGGTTAGAAATAAATAAATAGCGGAGGTAATAAATGTTCATGGGAGTGTTATGTAGTTTGGGGATGCTGTTTTTCTATTTAGCCCTTATAAACAGTACAGTTATTAACCAATCTGTGAGTTGTAATTATTCATCACAGCTTACAGAATGGTTCTGTGGTCCGACTCTAATCTACAGTTGTACACTGTAGTTTTTGTCGGATTTTATCCGTTATTTCCAGAATTGTTGGTTTGTTTACAACCAGTTTCATCGTGCATCACTTAAGCCGAGCAGTTTTTTTTTTTTTTTACCTTGGCGTCGCAGTTTGACCACGTCCACTTTCCAGAGCCTTCATTCCAATGAAGTCAGATCACATGCATAGAAACTCAAGTCACGTGAGAACATGCTGAAGTGCATGAGGGGGGGAATCGGAGCCCCTGTCTGTATCCTCCCATGGTCTTCAGTGTTCGAAGTGAATGTCTAGTTTTCCGTATCACTTCCTCTTTAAGACAATATTCAGATGTCAGACATTACGCAGGAATGTAAATATTCATGTAAACACACTTTTGATGAAACCTCCAACAAACTCTAAGGCTTTCAGTGACCGGGCTCTGTTGGAGCACGACAAAAAAGTTTTGTAGTGTAGTTTGAGTTTGAGGGACACTGTTCCCAAACAGAATCATTTTGTTTGAATATTTTTATGCATAAATCATTAACTGCGAACTTCAAACGGTAATAAACGGCCACAACAACCAAATGTTTTGTAGGGTTTCGGGATGTTTCCATGTCATCCATTATACTGTACACAATACACGGGCACGCACACACGGACACATACCGCAAGAAGCCACCGAAACACGTACTGTACACTGTGCATACAACTCAAACCAAATGGGGACTTTGGGAGCCTTCTTGTGTTTACTCGAGAGACCTCCTGTATTTTTCCTTCAGCCGCTTTGAAGATTTGTTGTGCTGTGCGGGGAGGTTTCAAGCGTGGTTCTTCCACTGAGTCATTATTCTCCTGTTTGCCTTGCACTGTGGAGTGGAGGAGGAGAAGAAAATGGGGAGGAAGAGCGAGTTGTGTGGACTGGTGAAATGATGGAAGGCAGCCATGAGGAAGTACATGTCAAAAAACGGATCGGGATGCTTCAGGTCATGTCGGGGCAGAGCAGTGTTAATTTTTAGTGAATATATTTCGTAACCCGTTGCACAGCAAACAGTCAGAACAAACAGATGGTGAGAAGTTGGTTTAGTATTATTTCTAATGGCGGACCTAAGGTGAGTTCTTCTGTTACATGGTGTTAATCGTACTTTCCTCCCTTCAATAACAAAAAACACCCATTCAATAAATAGTTGCAAGCAATTATTTGTAAATGTTATTTGACCTGTTTTATATTACATTGCTTTCATTGCAGTGCATACAAATGTTCTCCTGCGTATCTAGATGTTCAGAGTTTACTCTGTATCAGGTTGCAGCTCGCGGTAGCTTTTTATTCTATTCTACAGTAGCCCGGAACAGACAAACAAAACATCGGCTCTAGGAAGTGCCTTTTGCATTTTTAGCGTCCAGAACCTGGCAGGATTGGAAGGGGAGGGTGAGGGGATGTTCTACCTCACTACACTCCGACAAACACTGGTACTTTCATCTTGTTTTTTAGCAGCGCCAGCTAGCGTGGTCGGTCCTCCAGCTTGGTCTACACTGAACCATTTCAATAACTATTAGACTGACTGACATACATTTTTCTCCAGGCATTCACAGTCCCCAGAGGAAGTTGTCTTGCGAAATATGTCAACGTCTACTTCATGTTTTGACAAATAATTCTACACATACATTCATGGTTCCCAGAGGATTGATCTTACAGACTTTTGAAGGCCCCCAACTTTAATTCTAGCACCACTATGAGTTTGATATTTGAGTTTGATTGGACAGATTGCCGTGACATTTGGCAGAGACATGCACGCAGAGGATGGATCCTAATGACTTTTGCGATCCCTTGACTTTATCTCGAGTGCCACCAGCAGGTCAAAGTTTTAGCAAAATATCTCAAGAGCTGCTTGATGGAATTGGATTTAAATTTCTCACAGTTTCATATTCATAGTTCCCGGAGGACTGATCCTACTGACGTTGGGGGTCTCCCAATGCAACGTCTAGTGAAACAATGAGTCTTAAACATGTACAACAGTTAGATGGATTGCCATGAAATTTGGCCCAGACATTTATGTTCCCCGTAAGATGAACTGTAATAACTTTATCTCTTTCCATTTGCTATCAATACTTGAATTAGAGACGAAAAAAAGACAAAAAATAGTGTTCTTTGAGCCGCATCTGTACTTTGTGTTTTAGGCTGATCGTCAAATGCTACTGTAGCTCTGAGCTAAAGCACTAAACATGGAAAACACACCTGCTAACCATATGCATGTTACCGTCATCGGTGGCAGGCATGTTGAGTACAGGCTCTTAGCACTCGATTAGCAGTTTTGTTTAAACTTCACCACATGGTCAGTTAGCACCTTTCCAGTCACTGACAATTGAGCACTGCTACTACTAAAACAATTCAGGGGGAGATCTCCATTGGCCCGATGATGTAAGATTGTTTGATGCTATACTTAAATGAGCCCATCGATGAGTTAGATTTCATTTCTGAGAAGCCGCACGTAATGCACCGTTAGTTCATGTCAAAAGTTCACCTATCGAGTATCTGACAAACAAAAGGGATGGAATGAAGCTTTACAGTGCCGCAGGCGAAAATGTAATACGATTACAAGAGAAAAGATTCATTAGACAAACAAACAACAGACTTGACAGAAAGATGCAGGGTGAGGCGTCGTCACTGTGGGGGGGGGGAAACTGCTCGGAGTAAAACGTTCCTGCCTTGGCTTGATCAGACTGAGAAGAGTCTTGAGAAGAGAAGCAGCACCGGGAGAAGAGCTGCAGACTTTCCCACCTGTATTGTTATGTCAAACATAAATCTCACCCCCAGCCCCTGCAGCACCGAGCTGTCACTGTGGGAGAAGGAGTCGAAGTTTACGGCTCATTACTTCCTCCAACACGGATCGGATCGGATGTTGTGAAATTATATTCATCAAATAGAAGGTGTTAACGCAGTCAGATCTCCTACCAGTTAACGGGGTATTCGATTGTTCTCTATCCTGCAAGATGACTTATTGCTTTGATTTAATGTTTGACCTTTGTCTTCACATCCCTTCTCAGGTGGTGGTATTCCATCTGGAATTTTCCAAGGCACCCATGCGATCTCCAGTTCGACCCCGTTCAACACTACACAACAAGTGAGTCAGAAGCTTTACCTCCGAGACGTCTGAAGAGTTTCCACAATAAAAGGAAAAAAAACTATAAAGTAAATCGTAGCAAACTTAATGAATAACGTATAAAATGGAGCTGCTGTCATAGCTGTCTCACATTAATCATATTGTTGGAATGACAGGCTTAAATTTTCCACGTTTATTTTGTGACAGGAGTTTTCAGCGTACTCAAGCTACGGTCCGGGTCAGTACTCTCCATATTATAACTCACATCACTACAACAGCCCGTGCCTAACCGGCAGCAACATCAACCCTACCATCATGCCTCCGTTAGCCTATCCGCATTCAGAACACCCCGTCATGCTGCCCAATCACAGCCCAGAGTCACACACAGGTAAGAAGTGAGGAGCCGCTGGTGCTTTTTGTTTGGATTCATGATGTTTACGCTGTTACATTTTTTGGTTTGTTTTTTGTTTTAATATGGACAAAATAATGAAGTCATAGATATTAAGTTTGTTCAATCTACTTTTAAAACATGTCAAACTGTATGACTCTAAAAACCCTGGATCCAATGTTTCACATAATGAAACTCAAGGGCATCGTTTGTGTTCTCCACGACTAGTCGACTGTAGACGTGTAACATCTGTCTGGGAGTTAGTCTTCAGTATGCCCCTCGCAGATGTGGAAATTGTGATACATGTGTGAAAAAAGCATATGAACGTGTGTAAATTACATAATGTTAAAAAGATCCAAAAAAAAAATCACATGTGAAAATGTGAAAATAGCTACTTTCACATGTATTGTGCCATGTTTTAGAAACCTTCATGTGAGATAAAGATACAGCCAATCACAGAAGTTTGTCATTTCTATGTGAAAATGTAAATTCCACGTGTGGAAATTGTTTATTAATTTGTGAAAATGTGGAGCAAATTTCACGTAATTCATACATTCTATATGTGGAAATTCAAAATGTATGTAAGAAAATTCACGTCTCCATGTAAACATGTAAATTTCACACATGGAATTTTTCATTCATATGAAAAAAGCCACTCGTTTCAAAGAAAGTCTGGTTCACTTGTGAGAAAAGTGTGTTTTCACTTGCAGTGTTTTGTTTCCACATCATGTCATAATGATAATTTCACAGTACAGATTTAATTCATATGTGGTAAAACAAAAGCCAAAAGCCCCGCTCACGTGTTTGTTTTCACTTTTTGAGTGAAAAATATTCAACTCTTACGTGAAATTGTGATTTTCACGTGTGGAAATCGCCATCATTTTTTGTAAGGGTGGATTAAAAAGTCAAGAGTCTGGATATGGATGAAGCATGTTTCACAGCCACCTGGTTAATAACTTTGTTCGATGGGTGTTTGTTTATCTAGGAGAGTACCACCCGCCGCCCAGCCCCCCCACGCCAGGTAAAGAAGAGGGGGTCCCGGCACGAAGGGGGTCAGATGGGAAGCTGAGGGGGAGGAAAAGAGTCAGTGACCCCGCTCCACCTCTGGACTCTGATATAGAGGTAAACACACACACACATACACAGTGTTGAACATTGACAGTATTTATCTTTCTCGCTCTGCCTCACACACGCACACACTCAAGAGGTTAACATTACATCTCTGTTATTTCACTGCAGCGGGTGTTTATCTGGGACCTGGATGAAACCATCATCATTTTCCATTCGCTCCTCACGGGAACCTTCTCCTCGCGATTTGGCAAGGTACGGCAATATGACCCCTCCCTCTGTCATTTACAGCTAGAGGTATGCGCTGTAGATCACCACACTTTGACAAGACGTGATTACAAGATACGTGGGCACGGTTTGGCACGGGACCCCTCACGACAGTAAACCGGTGTCTTCTTTCTTTACTTGGGTTCGTCTCTGTCAGTCAGAGACGCGGTCAAAGGGTTGGCAGCCCGAGCCGAGTCCACAACCTTTTGGGTCTCATCCCGGAGCATTTTCACACGCTGACTGTTTTGCCTCCCTGCCCTCTTGTTTCTTTTCTTAATGCACCGGGGTTGTTTAGCTACCCCGGCATGCTGCGGCGTGATTGACAACCAGTGGGACCTTTGCATAACAGACAGGCAGCTGACAAGGGGCGGACAGCGGTGCGTTTCTTGGTTTTGGCCGGGAATCTGTGTTTTGAATTCTCACGGTCCCCCTGCGGGTTGACACAAGGCTGATGGGAGTTTGAGAGCAGCGTTTCTGATCGGTTCAGCCCCTCGGCAGGCCATGCATGCAGTTGTTTCTTTTTCTTTCTTTTCTGCCACGGGGAGGGGGGAGGGTGGGGGAGGTGGGGTGGGGTGAAAAGAAACAAGGAGGAAGAAGACAACGAGAGATAGAGCGTGGAGAGAGTGGATGTGTTGAAATGTGACTCATGTGCCAAAAATTCCTGATTCCTCCCACCACCCCGAACGCCCCGCTGCTGGATCCAGGGAAGCTCAGTTGGACAGACTCTGACATCAAAACTCAGACATGCAGCGGAGGAATCGGATGAGTGACAGCGGAAAAACAGATTAACGTTGCAAAGCGTCAAGACAGCTTAGGAACCTCGCAGCGCAGCTAACTCATCCTCCTCTGACAGCCGTAATGCTGCTTTCTTTTTTTCTCTGGCATGAATCATCTCCACTTCGCCGCCCCACGTCCCGCTGCATGTCTGCTTTTTAACAACCCGGGCTCTTCCCATTAGAGTCAGCGGATTAAACCCTTATCATAAACAAATGTTTGGACCTATACGTAAAGGCAAGTCTGGGCCCCAGCGAGCGGAGAAAGACTAATGGGTGTGTTGAGAGACAGTTGTTTTCACCAGCTTGGGAAGCCAGAGGTGAATGGACATCCACATGAGGAGCTGATTCCCTCCCCTCTAACAGCTCTTCCATTATCTCATCTATCATACAGCACCACTTTTTGTCCTCTAGTGTGAGAATTTCTTCTCCTCCGAGCTCCGTCTTTCACATCGAACTTAAATGGAAGGTGGGAACTTAATGCTTCGGGTACTTTTTTTTGGCTTTTCCCAACTCCTTTTTTTGTCTTTCTCTCCTTCTCTGGGATTATCAGAAAGAGGCTTTCATTTGTGCCAGTGTGCAGAGCAGCCCTCGCTCTCGGAGGACTGTGATTAGAGATAATTATTTCAATTATTTAGACAAGCACAATCCTCTCTTAAGCCTTTAACACCACCCTCTTCATCTTTTCCATTCATCTCTTCCTCTTCACGCCAGTGTTTCTCAATCCTCCCCCTCATCGTTTTCTCTCCTCGCCATCCTCCCGCTGAACTCTTACCACCCTTTGTCCTCACTTACCTTTTTTCTCTTTACGCCCTTTTTTGTCAGTGGAAAGGGGGGGGTGCATTGTAATTGTCATCATTAACCTCGCATGTGTCATCAAGCTCGTTTTTTGCCATTTTTCTTCAGGCCTTCCATTTCAAGTGCATAAATCCAATGCTCACCTTTGGCTGACACCCCGCTGTTTCTCTTGTCTCGCTGCCAGACGGGCCATCACGCCATCAAAACAATGCAGCACACACACACACACACACACCTGCTTTTGTAGTCGTCACCGACAACACGCCCAAGCTGCTTGTCAGCCTGTCTGACCGCAAATTTTGTATATCTGTGTTCTGTGTCTGATGAGTCCTTATTTGCTTATTAAGAAGACAAATACAAATGAAATGTATGTAACGCAACACCTGCATGTTTGTCTGGTGTTTGCCCATGTAAAAGAAAAGGAAAGGCGGGGTAAGAAAAGACTGGGTAATGTTAATGAAAGAAAGAGAAAGACGAACACAAACAAAGAGTGAGATAGATCAAAGATAGCTGTTCTCTTTTTTTACCGCTATAACTGAGCCGATGAATCCAGAATGCCAACATGAAATCCGCGGGGCCTTACTGTTTAGAAGATGTCTCGTGTGCATTGACTTGGTGTCATGATTTACAGCTCTGGATGTATTTTTTTGCAAGAATTTCCATTCGGTCATTGCCTTTCGTTTTAATTTGTACGACGATCTATATGGAAATCAAACAGGAGTCTTTTTGTGCCGTGCCAGGTGGAAGTGCTGCTCTTCTGGGTCCAGCAACTTTGATCCAGACTGAAGTAGCTCGACAAATATTGGATGGATTGACATGGAAATTTGTACAGGCATTCATGGTCCCCCAGAGGTTGAATCTTGCCTGACTCTTTTTCCCTCACCCTTGAGTTGACACTTTCAGTTTGAAGTGAAGCGGTGCAACAACTCTTGGATGGATGGCCATGAAATCTGGCGCGCACGTTCATGGAGGAACTGTAATCATTTTTGGAAAAAACGCTTCACTTTCCATGTGGTCAAAATTGTAATTTGTCCGGTACTGCGGTTCGTGTCCAGGTACCTGCAGAACTCATTACATTCCCATCAACCTCTGCTGCATCTGGTGTTTAATGCTAGTTCACGAAAGTTAGCATGCTAACAAGCGAAACTAAGACGGTTGAAGGTGAAAAATGGAGGAATTTTAGTTTGAAACTTTCAGAAAGTTTCTGAAATCAACAACAGAATAAGAAGAATACTTGTATGTATTGTGTTGCAGAGATTAGCACACTGACTACCTGCATCAGGACAGATTCAGGTAATAGGAGCACTAGCTGCATGGCTAACTGACTTATGTCTATAGGCAGAAGCAGTTAGTCGCTACTCTGGTGATACGCTGCCCCCTATTTTTCTGGAATATGAATTCAACAGGTGGCCCATTTTTACTCATAGCACCTTTAACCTGATAAACATTTTAGCGTTGTCATAGTGAGCATGTTAGCCTGCTGATGTCAGCATTTAGCTCAAAATACTCAAAAGTATATTTGCATGGTAAACTAAATGAACCAAACACTGTCAGCAAATATTGTATAATCAGCATTCCAAAAAAGTTGCGACGCCGTGGTTCTTCTCACTTTGTGCGCTGCAGGCATCAAATCTATGAGTGTGCGTTTACACAAATCATTAATGTTCCGCAGGTTAAACATTGATATCTTGTCTTCGTTGCGTATCCACTTGAATGAAGATCATGACGGATTTGCAAATCATTCCCAGTTGTTTTTTCCACCAAGTTTAATAACCGAGTCTCACATCTGTGATTGTAAATGATTAAATTAAATGAGGCTGCGCATAATTTACCGCAATAAATCAGGCAATAAATACAGCGGAGAGATTCGGGGAACCGGTGGGCCGAGAGCCAAACCAAGCCAGAAGAGGAATAGTGGGAGATAAGAATCGGCAGAGTTTGATTGACGGATGAATATTCAATCTTGCCTCACCCTGCAAAAAAAAAA
>CAEMYA010000009.1:2450130-2531924 GCA_903131615.1 Diplodus sargus
AAAAGAAAACCTGTTGATGTCAGTCCGGTTGATGAATTTGCAGAGGAAGGGAAGAAGAAGTTGTACGGAGAGACAAGCAGGCGGCTGCGCTGACAAGACGAGAATACTGACGAGAGTAATGTTCAATAATCCGATTTAACTGATCATTCTCTGAATACCAAACCTCTTAAGCCATCAATCTCAGCCCGAGCTCGTGACTGTGTTATTTGTTGGAGATGGACGCAGCTCCTGAAGCTACGGGGAGCTGTTGTCCTGGCATCATTTGCTTTTAACTAGGTCAGACCACAAGCTTAACAGGCCCGTTTTCTTTCATTCAAATGTGTTGAAACGCATGTGATGTCTGGTTGATAGCGAGATAAGAGTCTTTCGCTGCGCTCGAGGGGGAATTCTGTCGCCACATTATGCTGCATGTACACTGCACACGCCTCGAGACACAGCGCATCCTCGCCGTGACACACGTTTGATTGATGGGAAATGTGTCGGAGGCATTAATTGGTTGTAGTTTCGGTTCGAGAAGCCAAAGAGAAATTTAAAAAAAAAACAAATTTGAGATAAGGTCCAAATAATTGGATGCAGAAAGTGTTCACAGGGACTTTTCAGCCTGTGGTAGAAGCGTGCAGTGTGGTTTCGAAAGCACAAGTATTAATCCAGAGTTCACGTGTGTCTCTCTTTGTGTGTGCCAGGACTCCTCGAAGGCCGTGTCTCTCGGCCTGTGGATGGAAGAGATGATCTTCAACCTGGCTGACTCGAGACTCTTCTTCAACGACCTCGAGGTGAGTTTGTTGTTTTTTGTTTTTTTTTCACATCTGAGCCACGACAGAAGACAACGAGGGGAGTATGTTGAGAGAAATGCTTATACTTACTTTATATTCACCTTGCAGTAACGAAAGTCCAAATTATTTTCCATTGAAATGGAAATGACCTTCCCTGGTAGCCTAGTGAGAGGTTTGACATTTGCGGTGCTGTTTTCTTACCTGGCGTAAAGCACAGTGGCAGTCATTGTAAAAAGAATATATATTTTTTTAAATCCCCTCGCACGACATCTATCCCAGTATTAATTCTTACTACAGCATTTTCCAAACAATCTGCCCTCCTCAGCTGAGCGGGGAATATTAAAAGGAGGGGTTGTTAACTGCTGGCATGAGCGCTCTCTTGAGTTAGGCCCAAAACTGCTGCCTAGAAATCCAACGCACAGTGAACGTGGGCATCGATCTAAGCCTCTTAAAAGGGATGACTCCTCCAAACAAAAAAGTGGTCATTAAAATGCAGTTTTACTACCTGCGAGTGACTGAAGAGTTCATACGCTCGTCGTCCCCGCATTCCTCTGCCTTGTTCCGACAAAGAGAAACGATTAGAGGGGGGACGGAGGGGAGAGAGGGAACAAGTACACTTTGTGCTGTAATTATAGGTGTGTGTCGGAGTATCCGAGAGGAAAATTAGTCAAATGGGAGGAGGAACAGTCGAGAGGGAGGGAAGGGAGCCAACAAAGCCATTTGCAAACCCGGTTCTTATCCCCTCTTTTGTTGTCAGGGCTCGGTAAATCTCCGAGGCAGTACGCCACAGCGGCCTGACAACCGCTGTTAGGTCTCGAGGTACAATTATCCTGTCCTTCCCATGTCAGTAGCTACATCAGTGGCTGTGAGTGTTATCGCTGCTGTCATAACTAATACCGCTAGAAAATTACATAATTGTAATTGGCGTGCCCGGCTGCCTGATTAATCAAAGTCAGAGTTTCCAGTTGAAATGTTCCCTTTATAAATACATATAAATAATTGGGTTGCTACGGCTGTATTCCAATTAACCTCCAGCTCTAAATGTGAAAGAAAACGAGGGTCCTCTGCAGGCTTCCCTCCGCTACGTGTGAGGGGCCGGTGGGTCATTTTGTATCGCGCGGTCAGTAGCGGTGCTGCGGGGGCGGATGGCACCTGAGTGGGAGGCGGTTGCAGCCGCGGGGAATTGAGTTATGTGGAGAGATTGGAGGGAAGATGAGGTAGCGTCTCCATCTGGCTCAAGATGGCTGAAAGGCGATAGGAGCCCCTGTCTGTCCCGGGTCAATCCGTGACAACTGGAAGTTATACTGGGACTTTTTATGTGTGCATGGTTGTGTGTGTGTGTGTGTGTGAGAGAGAGAGAGAGAGAGAGAGAGACTTGGAGGCTTGAGGCTGGCCTCTGGATAAAGACAAGAAATGAAACAGATCTTAGTTTTGTCAGTCGACGGTCATTGCTAGAAGCTCAATGCTTGTGTATTTCCTCCCCGCCTGTGATGACGGGTTTATGACCCTTGTTTCGTCTTCTTCATTCAATCCGAATAACTGTTTTCAAGTTTCACATTTTAACGGCGTATTGCTGACTGCGTATCGTAGCCACATGTTTGAGCAACAGCGGACTTTTCAGCCCTGTGGTTTGGTTGGTAGCATTAACGTTCAATAGAGAGGAACAACACGCTCACCACTGTGCTGCTGCCGGACAATGGGCCTTTTCTTTATTTTGATTTTTTTGAACCAGAATGTTGGGAGTATCGTAAAAAAGCGCCGGCGTGCTTTGCATTGAGTTACTACATGGTTACACAAGAAGCCGCGCAGCCATGCTGACTGTCGTGTAGCTCCGGCGCCTCGCTGTCCCGTGTCCTGACACCTTATTTCCTCCTTCCTCGTCTTTTATTTTAGCTTCTTTTTTTTATATTTCTGTAACTCCTATCGCCCCCTCAGGCTCCCCCCAGAAGAGGGGATCTGCCTGTGCAGGGCTCCACTCTGAAATGGATCTCTTGATACATCCGCTCTCCTTTTCATTTCCCAGGAATGTGACCAGGTTCATATTGATGACGTGGCATCAGATGACAACGGCCAGGACCTGAGGTGAGGCTTCTACTGTGTTACTGTACTCGCTTACAGAGCTGCTTGAAAATCCAACAGCTCTGCTGTGGCTGATGAACCAGACTTGCCCTCTGGGTTTTTTAGTGCACTGGAGGGGGGAAGAAAAAAAAGAGGCAGGGAGATGAGACGACGAGTGTGTGTCTGTGTGTGTTCATGCATGCAAGCATGTGCATGTCTTTTATTTTCCCGACTTCCACAGGCATATAATATGTCACAGGATTATCCAACGCTTTCATTCCTCATCAAAATCTCTCTTTATCATTCCCTCCGTCTCCCTCGGCCCAGACGTTTTATTGGATAAACTTGTTGAAGCACTTTGGGATACTTTTAGGAGTGATTTGAGGAAGAGCCAGGCTGTACCAAACTACTTTTTTCTAAGTATTTATTTTATTGAACTTGGCCCCTCTCATCCTCAGAGATGTTTTTTATATTCATCCCAGTCATGCTGAATGTGTACGCTTCATGATTCTTTCCTGACAAAGCGTCATTCATGGCTAAAAACTCTGTCTTTCGGAGGTCCTCGGTGCAAGCGCTGCCTTCTCGTTCTTAAAAGTCTGAATCAACTCCAGGAGCGAGGAAATGTATCCATGAATATAGTCGTCGTTGTTCTTAGAGCATCCCCGCTGACACGCACATGACAGCGCTACTATACGACGCTCTGGAAAAATGCAGCTCGCGTCTTTATGATCTATACCCTGACTGTTTCCTGTATCGTGATCCCGCAGCACTTACAACTTCGGGACGGACGGCTTCCAGAGCCCAGCAGGGGCCAGCTCGCTGTGCCTCGGGTCAGGGGTCCACGGAGGGGTGGACTGGATGAGGAAGCTGGCTTTCCGATACCGCAGAGTCAAGGAGATCTACAATACCTACAAGAATAATGTCGGGGGTAGGCTTCACTCTCTTTTTTTTTTATTTGACTCTGCTGTGTACGGTCAACCTACGCTGTAAACATGAAAAGGGAACAAAGTACCTCGATATTAAGTCGACTGGCAAATTTAAGTTGTATCAGCTCAAAACTTTGAATTATTAGTCCACTTTCCTTAGTAATTTTGAGGTGGTTTCCTTGACTTTTTTTTAGGTAAGATCACTTTGTAGTTTTACAGTGTAGATATTAAGATAAGCCTCTTTTCTTAGAGGTTTAATAAGCGTTGTAAGTGGTTTACACACAATGAAATCAGAACTTATAATGGCAGAAAATATAATAATTGTGATTGATTAATGTTATTAATTATATTATATGATTAATAGCACAATGTACACATACATATTTACCTGATGCTACACTGTAAAATCTGACCAAGTGATTTTACTTTAAAAATTACAAAGTTGACTAATAATTTTAGATTGTAAAACATGTTAGCTCATACATCTTAAATTTTATAGTCCACTCCACTTGGTTATTCTGAGGTAATCGGTTTCCAGGATTTTTTAAAAGTAAAATCAACTTTCATAATTGACAGTACGGACAATAAGCTTGTAGATGTAATCAAAGGTTTAAAATGTAACATTTCCGCATTAAAATTTCTAAAAATGATGTGACCTTATTTTTGGTTGACTTACGTTATCCCAAATGTTCTGTAATTTCACTGGAGGTAACATATCATTTGATTTGATTGCCTGTTTGTTTTAACTTCCTTGGAAACGCCAGACAACATGTCAAAGAGTGATGGAGGAAGTTGGTGCATGTGACTGAATGTAACCTGCTTAAAGCTTAAACGCCTGATTCAAGTCAGATAGATTTTCCTGGTTAATGGCAGATGAAGATGCCCACGATCCAAGCTCCAGTTTGGGCATCACCAAACTTCTATTAGGGATGAAAACGCTGTGACCTAGATGATAAACACCTGCTCTTCCGAGGAAGAATCGTTTGCTGAAAGTATGCCTCATTATGGACGTATTACCATTAAATTAATTAAACCATGATGTGGTGAAGGAAGCTGAAAAGTAGGAGGCCGCTTTGTTTGCCGACTGGGATAATGACCTGCAACCTGTTGTTCTGTATGGACCCGTGCGCTCTGCCGATTACAGCTGGCTGCTTTAAATCTGCTGGAATCCGTGTTGTGTGAGGCTTTGGCTCGAGGTTGTTGCGTGAGAACTGTCCAACCAACCAATTGCTGCTGTAAAAATATGGTTTTGCAGTGTATCCGTTAATGAGATCTTCAATGCATTGGAAGAAGCGGGGGTTTTTGGCGCAGTAACTGACCGTCGAACGTCTCTCTGTTGGGCAGGTCTGCTGGGCAGCCCCAAGCGAGAGGAGTGGTTACAGCTGAGGAGAGAGATGGAGGTCCTGACTGACCTGTGGCTGACTCAGGCGCTCAAAGCCTTGGCCCTCATTAACTCCAGGTTGGTTCATGCTCCCGTGGCTTGATTTACAGCAGCGGGTCAAATAACGTTAGCTGTATTTATGCGTTGTGTGTGTGTTAAGGTGCCATGACCGAACCACAGTATGAATGTTTCTGTCCTTTCCTCCCTTTAGGCCGAACTGTGTGAATGTGTTGGTGACCACCACCCAGCTCATCCCCGCCCTCTCCAAGGTGTTACTGTACGGTCTGGGCTCGGCGTTCCCCATAGAGAACATATACAGTGCCACCAAGACAGGTGAGGAAAATGTAGGGAAGACGGGCTCAGGGAGAAAATGACAATCGGGATTGAAAAAATACAATCAAGCATTAATCGCCACCTTCCTTTCCCCTTTCGTTTAATGTACTATTTTAAAGTCCAGACTGAAATGTGTTTTCCTTCTTGTTCCTATAGTTAAATGTTTGAGCTTCTCTGCCGAGAATGATGTATGTGCACATTAATCTGCAGAGTCAAAATGTTCTATGCATCTACTGAACATTTGATTTTAAGAGGCGAACCTACAACCGTTATTTGCGACACCACAGATAGTTTTGGAGCCAGTCCAATATTCCGCAGACACTTGTGTCAAACACTTAAACCTGTGCAATGATAAATATTTTATGATGAGTCGGTGCCTTTTAAAGAATGTTTCTGTGTTATAATCCTCTCTTTCTGCAAAAATAACATCAATGAACCTGTGAGGGACCTTTTATTTTATTACCGAGTAAAATATGTCTTATATTATCTTTGATATAAATTCAGATTTTCCTTCTTCTCACAGGCAAAGAGAGCTGCTTCGAGCGTGTCTCTCAGAGGTTCGGGCGGAGAGCAGTGTACGTGGTGATCGGAGACGGAGCGGAAGAAGAGGCCGTGGCCAAGAAGGTATAACTCAATCTGGGTTTTTTTATTTATGACGTTTTTTTAAATGGACCTCAACTAATCAGTTAACCTTCAGACATTCACGGTCTCTTCAGCTTCTGTGTCCATATTCCTTGTTTTTTCATAATCTTTCAATTGAAATGTCAGATTTTTTTCCCCCTGAATTTGACATTCCAGCAAATCTCTCTATTCATCAGGCTTTTGTACATTATAGACTAACATGTTATCCACATGTACTTTGTCGCATACTGTAAACAAACTCCGAACCGTAGTCTGTTTTTCTGCACTGCGTAGGTTTGCATGTTACATTAACCCTAATTTTCAATCTTCATTAACAATGTTATTGTCGTCGTTTTCTCAGAAGAACATGCCGTTCTGGAGGGTGTCCTGTCGGGCCGATCTGGAGGCCCTGAGCCATGCACTGGAGCTGGACTACCTCTAGAGGGCGCCAGCTGACACGTTTCTGCTCTTCCATCCCAAATCATGAGAGGCTCCTGAACTCCTGAGTGCAGCTAGTCGGTGAAGGTGCACCCTAGAGACTGATTCAGAGTCAGTATTGCTCTTTCAAGGTTTGGCGACAAGACACTTGATCCCTAAAGAGCACCCAGGCGGACATTTTCACACCAAAGCCAAAGGAACAGTGAGGATTTCGAAAGCGAGGCTGCAGTATATCGATGACACATGAAGCCAAAAGTGCCGGACCAACAAAAAAAAAAACAACAACAAAAGACCAAAGTACAAAATGGGAACCAAAGCCTCCGAACTCACCCCAGGGAGAACTGTGGTTAATACTGCAAATACTTTTTTAAAAGCCTTTTTTCCCTTTTTCTTTTATTCAGCTCATCTCAACTTTATGACAGGTGTCCCACTTTTGTACATAAAAAAAGTGATGCACTGAATGCATGGGTGAGAAGGTCAGATTGCTGTGGGATTGTTTTGTTCTGCTGTGTTTTTTTTCCTTTTTTTTTTCTTTATTTGTTGAGAAACCTAACCCATTTTCAAACAATCAAATCTCTTTTAAAGATAAAATTACACTTGACTTTATACAAAATTACACACTGACACTTAAAGTTGTTATCTTCCGTGGGATAGATTCGCCTTCACTATTTTTTTTAGACACGTCTGATCCACGCGTCGGCTCGATCGGATGACTTTCTCCTCGTAGGTAGAGGCTATTGAAAATAGTCTGACTGTATTGTACCATTAGAATGTGAGCTATTTATTATTAGTTAAATTCACAACACGGTGAGGTATAAGCAGTTTGGGAGCTCAGCGTTAAGGAAAAGTAAAATAAAAAATCTTCCCCTTCAAGGACCAAAAATGTGCTCTTGTAAAAAGATGTTTTGACAGGAAGTTGTCTTGCAGAGGCTGTATTATAGGCCGGTGCTCGAATCCTTTACTTTTGATCCTGGGTTGTATGTGTCGTCATGTTTTAACTCTCCTCCTTGTTCTGTCCTTTCCCAAAAGTAACCTGTTTGTAATATAGATGATCTGGTATGGTTGTGCATGTGCCGATTACACTGCCTGTCAGCTTAGCTATGATTTGTATATAATGCTTTATTGTCGATTTTGTTTTGACAGACAGTTAAAAATAGATTAATAAAGATAAATTAATTGCATTGTGGGGAAAGACGAGTCGGGTTTCGTATCATTTTTCCAGATTTTTCTCACCCCGGAGGCGAATGAAAAACAAGTTGGATTAAATGACAAATGAATAAAAAGTGATTGATGATCCTCCTTCATGTCATGCTGATTGAGCTAAATTAGACCTTTTTTGAGGACATGTCTCCCTCTACAGGAGAGAAAAAGAACAACACCTCCGTTTCTTGTCGATTTAAACCCATTTGTTTATTTCATTTTTGCACACGAAGCAAAAAGCACAGTAATCAGTGGAAATCATTTGTTGCGGCTGCTTTTAAAATTCAAGTTGAAGGCAGGATTTTCACATAGCAGCGTTCACCCTCATGGCTCGGTCACATAAATAGCACAAAATAAATAGCGATAATAAATAAATATCATTTACATTCACATTGATATCACCACAGCGATAGAAAAAAACATACAGCAACGATTTAAATGTTTTCCCCCAGCGACTGATGCTGCCACCACCCCGCCACGTTCTGGCTTCGGTTTGTTTATTTTACAACATAAATGAAAATTGCGATACTGAGGCAAAGAAAACAACGAAATGCTCTCAATCAGAAATGTTAAGTCTCCAAATGAAAAAGGCAAAACACACACAATAAAGAGGACCTAAGCTCTGTCAACAAAGACCATTTTGAAGCCTCTGATGGTGGAGTTCATGTTCGTGAGCAGCAGGCTGGCCTGCAGCATCTTCGTTCCCACCATGCTCGGGGTGAAGGTGATTCCCTGCTTCACTGTTCCTCCTGGACGCAGCTGAGACATCCTGCAGGAAGACACAAGATAAGAGAGTTTGTTAAAGTACTACAAGCGCTGCAGGGATCACACATGGCTGACATTCTGGGACTGGATCTAAAACTTTACTGTTAAAAAAAAAAAGATGCTGTGCTTGCCAAGATTTAGAATATGAGATTGAAAAACATGGTTAGTTCTCACATTGATCATGGATACTGTATAATTTCATGCCTTAATTCACTCTATAATAGATATATTATCTCCATCGATGGATCATTTCACTTGTAGTTAGTGATTTTCTCCTCAGATTCAGAGTTAATTTCTTGTGTTTTAGCTTTCCTTTTTTGCGGTGTTAACACAAGGTGTGAGGTTGTACATGAGCAAGTACTTGTAAAATCAAATCAAGGGGTTTCTGAGTCATCTCGGTGAGTGTGCCTCAACCTAAAATGTGCTTAACACACTTGGTGAGATTTAGATATTTGCAGTGTAGTCAAACAGTATTATAAATGACCCTCCAGTGCTCGAAAAGAATCCTTGACCCCAGTCTGCAGACAACAGTGGAACATTTGATTGCTCATTAACCACACCTGAATAAACACTGAACACACTTAGCAGAACAAAAGAAGTACAACAAGCCCACATTCCTTCCACAATCACACACTGTACCATCGTGTATTGTACAGTGACACTCCTTTTGTCTGAACATTCCTTCGCTTACTCATTCTGCTGCCATCCGCCATGTGCATAAGTCACTGGGGCGACATCAGACCATCAACACATACATTCATAAACAGAGAGAGCCTTCTCACCTGAAGTGAACCTTGCCCTGGAGCAGCCCGGCGCCGGCGACAGTCAGTGCTCCGCTCACCGGGTGTGAGAATGGGTTGGTGAAGCTCACTGTGGCTGTCTGCTCTTTCCCAGGCACGATGGAGCTTTCGTTTGCGACCTGAAGAATACAAAATTTACATTAGTGAGCCCTCAATATGACTCATTGTGTAACCAGAATGCTATTTCTTTTAGTCATATCAGATAAGTTGATTCATTATGATTTATTACCACACATTTTAAGAGCCTATTCCATCAATAGAAGTGACTATGCCATCTAAACTAACTGCCGAGTGACATTCAGACCGTCTCTCGTACCTCTATGACGAGCTCGGGGCTGGCGATGTTGAACTCCTCTGTGGCCAGGACCCGCTCCTGACTGGCCATGTCCTGCAGGACTACGGCGAGGTTGACCAGGTCGTCTCCCACCACATCCTCATACTGAGCCGGGAGGATCTGCTGTGAAATGACTTTGGCTGAGGGAGGAAGAGGCAGATATTTAACCACACGACACTTCAGAAGTGGGGAAATTTGAGTGTGCAGATGGGAGAAAAGTGAGTTTTACCTTCCATGGGGGCCAGCTGGATGACGCCGTGCGTCTCCCAGAAGGTGTCTGAGGGGCTGTGGTTGTACTCTTTAGCCTGGGCGTTGAAATGCACGTTCATCATCTTGGCAACGCTCTCCTTGTTGATGACTTTCACCGTGAAGCGGACGGGCTCCCCGGCGACAGGAGCTTTGTCCAGGATCAGGAGGACGGCGACCCCCTTGGACGAGCCTGCTGAATAAACATGAGGAAAGCCGGTGCGTGAGCTGACGTTTGTTTTCGGCAGAGAACAAGTCAGATTGCTGCATTGAAAATGTGCAATTACCTCTGCTTAATGTTGAGCCGTCTGACATTGCGGAGCTTCTTGATGAAATTGTTGAAGTGGGGCCTGTAGTGCAAAGATTGAAAGAAGGTTTTGAGTGACTTTTCACGTCTTGAAGATAACATCACGGCACTTATTATGTGTATTTCATGTTTTGGGCTCATACTTTTCACGTGTTTGTAGTCTCCTGTGAGGCTCTGGTGTCTGGGGTAGCCGACAGCTTTGGTGCAGATGAGGGACCCCACTCGCTCTGTGTCTTTGCTGTAGCTGAGCACCCTACCCTCGCTCAGCACGATCGAGTGGACGTCGGCGTTCACCTCGGCGTAGACAAAGGGGATGTCGTAGAACAGGTCGATGCGCCGATCCTTGATGGCTTTGACCGGGGCAGGGCCACAGCAGAACACTCCTAGGAGGGGAAGAAAGTCGCGTTTATTCAGGGAAACGTTCAGAGTTGGGTAAAGACGTGAGAATTTTCTCACAACGAGGAATGTCTCACACACCTCCGCTCCTCTCCTGAGGGGTCGGGTCCAGAACCTGCCAGCCATCCATTCCCTTTCCCAGATCCCGGCGGTTCATCCAGCACTCCACCCAGACGTGGAAGTTCCTGTTTAGAAGAGCCAAAAGAAGAAGTCGCAAAGCATGAAGAGGCTTGTTTGCTTCACAAAACTCTGTACATTTTTATGAGTTGCTTTAAATCGATTCCAAAAGTGACTTAATAAACCAGAGTTGGATTGGAAATTTCCCCAAAATGTTGATCATATCTGAAAAAAAAAAAAAAAGTGAAACAACCACTCACCAAATGCTGTCTTTGCTGCGGTTGAGCTTCTTCCCTGTCTCGCTGTAGAACTCCTCGATCACCAGGTTGCCATTGGTGTCGTGGGCAGAGTTGAAGTTGGTGACGACGCGACAAGGAATGCCAAGAACTCTCATGACTGAAAGATGTGATCAGAGCACAGGGGAAGACGTTAACATGATGATGACACCCGAAGGCTTGCGTCACGGAAACATGTACCAGCTGTCATCACCGATAAGACATCAGTGGTGGCGTCAGATATTCTTGGCGTGTTTAGTGCTGCGTTTATGAAAATGTCACAAGTGAAAGTTGCCGTGTGAACCAGACAATTTCACAAGCGATTGACTTTGCTCGACGTATGATTGAAAGTCACACATTTGAAATGTACTTTCTTTTTTTTAGGACAATTAACATGTGAAAATGAAAAACAAAATAATATATAATATAAACAAGATTTTTTTTCACATGTGAACAAGAAGGAGACAAAGCGTGGCACATGATATCCCAAGATATGTACTTCTCCACATGTGAACTCCCCTTTATTTTACATGCTACTGACTATCAACATGTGAATATTATAAAAAAAAAAAAAAAAAAGTGGACAGGTAACTGTCTTTTTTTCCAATTTGAATGAAGATTTCAATGTAAGAAATGTAGATTCATGTTTGGAATCAAATGTCTACATGTGGAAACGAGAAGTATAGTGGGGCAAAGAGTGAATAACCGGTATGTAATCCTTTTTTTTTTTCATAGTCACCTGTGCACATGACCGCTGCGAACACCCAACACTGTCCGTACTTGACCGGGCAGAAACCAGACTGGGTCCACTGTCTCAAGATGTCACCGCTCCCAGTCCACAAGGAGGGATGAACTCCTTGTCTGTAGTCACCGGACCAGTTCCCTTTCAGCACTCCCCGGTCGTCCTCGCTGTTTATCTGAACATAAAAGATAAATGTGAGTTCCCAAAGAACATAAATCAGGCAGCCACACGCTCGTTTTAATAACAACTTTCAATCGACTCCAATAATCAGAGCGCTCCTGCGTGCAACATGTATTGTACAGAACACTGCAGGAGGGGTGTGATTATCTGTGCAATGTGTGCAGAACACAGTGTTCAAGCCACAGCCTGTTTTTAATAAGCAGCTGTCACACTGTTGTTGTCACGTAAAGTCAAAAAAAACCACGACCTGAAACAGACTCGAGCAAACTTGAAGTTGCGTTTTTTTTGTTTTTTAACTCTGAATCCGTTCACACTCACCATGGCAGAAACGACCCTGCTGATGTAGACGGGGTCGTTTCGTTTCAGGTAGTCCACCCTTCTGTTCTTCTGGTGCTGAGGGCTCACCTGGAGAAGGTTCAGGCACGTCTCCAAAACACCGGGCTCATACTTTAAAGAAATGAGAGAATAAGTTTCAAGTGTCACAACTTTTGAGGCATTTTCTGATCAATTACATAAGTAACATTCTTTCAAATGACCAATATGTGATTGAAAAAGGTAGTGGGAGCGCTATTGTCGCAAAGGAAAAACTAAAAGAAAACAAGGGGAAGACGTACGACCAAAAGAAGAAATGGCATAAACGATCCAGGTGCAGGCACTAAAGGTTTCAGGACCTTGAAGAAGGCGCAAGCTGATACACGTTGGTGGAAAAAAGGGCTTTTATGTTCTTCAAACCACCTTGAGCACCTGGATCTGGTTATTCCATTTTTTCTTCCAGTCTTCCTCTTGTTTTCTTTTTTCTTTTTTTTTCACCAATATGTGATATTTCAGGTCAGTTCCAGGATTAAGGGTTTGATAAAGGTCACATATGACTTTTATACTAAATCATCTTTCACCAAACTTTTACCCTCTTCGCTCTTATTTCCCTTGATTTTGTTACAGACAGGTGGATTTAATCCGACTCACTGCGAGTTGACACAAGCAATCCAATTTTTTTTTTTAAAAAGGCACCACAATACAATCTGCATTTATGAGGCTAAATTTAAAACTGACTCCCAGAATGGAGTCGCCACCTCTTCTGTTTGCGACCTCATGATTTCTTTTCTAGCTGAACACTTGCAAAAACAAAAATCCTGATCAACAGATTTTCATTTTCATACCTGATCGAAGGACCACGGTCTTGACACCATGTTCTTAGCCGTCCCCATGAACAGCAGCCCAGAGTCATTCTGGACGTACTCCTCTCTCTGGTCCTCGAAGGGAATGTGCACTGTGTCCTCTGTGAGAAATAAAAGCGTGTGTTCAGTACATCCTACATTTATTAAAAAAAAAAATAAAACCCATCACTAATAATTCAAAACTGCAGCATATAATTCATTTGATTCATTTATTTTCAATCTAGTTTGTGAAGCTGTTGCCGGACATTTGCCACGAGGATCATTCCTTACCTCGGTATGATTCACAAAGCCAGCCACACAGCATATCACCACTGTACTGTAGCGATCAGACTCACATAAAAGGGAACTAATGAGGATTAAAGGTGATGAATGAATGAGATACATCATCTTGAACTCATCAAATCACATCTAGAGGTAAATATCTGGTTGGGTTAGCTTACGAGCCAAAACCTTTGGAGTCTGTGCAAATGTTTTGTTTAGACTTCATTTAAAAAAAAGAAAGAAAGAAAGAAAAGCTCCTGATTAATTCCCTTGCACTCACCAGGACACCAGGGATTGCAGAGCAGGATGAATCTTCCATAGGCGCGGGTCTTCCGGCTGTTCTGGGTGAACGCAGACACCTGAAATCTGTAGCTGCCCACAGAGGCGGCGACAGGGGAGGAGATGTATATGGAGGGGCTCCGGAGGTTCAGGCCCTTGGGTTCAATGTAGGCAGTCCAGCGAGTGGAAGAAACCTTTTTAGTGAAAGTGACGGGCATCACCACATACAGGCGGCCTGAGGGGAAAAACGGAGAGAGAGAGACAATCAGGCAAAAGGGATTTTTTAAAAGACACCCATGCAGCACAAATTTAGACTTAATCTAAATCTAGACTACCTAGCACAACTTTGATCCTCAGAGAGTCGGTCTTGGGGTTGAAGGGTCGGCACTCCAGCTGCAGGGTGACTCTGAACGGGGCTCCTCTTCGCACCACCAGGGCTTTGGAGGTGCTGAAGTCCTCCGTCCTGTGCTTCTCCAGGTTCTCGGATTTTTCCAGGCTGACATTTTTAAAACTCAAGTCTGCAAATGAATGAAAAAGAAAAAATTAAACCTTGCCACAGGAAAAAAAGGTATTCAACAGTTAGACGGCAGTAAAAAAAATCCAAGAAAATAAAAGGATAGAGAACATAAAAGCCAGGTTGAGGTGGCTCATATTTGATAAAACAACAAAATGAGCAAAGAAAAGAGAGCAAGCGTGCATATCCCAAGTCTCACCTTCCATTTGCTAGTGTCTCTTTTTTTTCTCGCTCTGATGCTAATGACCCTACTGTCAAACGCTGCAACTTTATAAAGCCTTTGCCCCACCCTCCCGCAAAAAAGTGAACTGGTTTTTCTCAAAAGTTGCCAAGGCCCTCAAGCCATGTGTGTCCAAACATACGACATAAAGTACGCCCCTCCCTGTTGATGCTGCGCAGTGTACAGTTTCTTGTGAAAAGTAAGCTCTGCGTGAGTAATCAGACTCGCCCACTTTCACAGAACCAGGGAGGATGAATGATGGTGGGTGTGAATACCTGCACACTGCAATGAGATGCAGGAGCCGTGCATGCATACATGTTCAGTGAGAATATAGCTCTTTAATATAATACAATATCTGTTCAGACAGCCCTTAGCGCAGTATTATTTCACACCGTGTGCTGTTGTACTATTATTTTGCCAGGATGATTTTTGATTTTGTTTTAGGAGAGAAATCTAAGGTCCAGAACAACTCTGGCCTCACAAGATAGGATGTCGTACATACATACGATGAGGTATGGATGAGGGCATAGTGGCATCTGATCTATGAGTTTATATCTCTCATCGTCTTTGCAAACTTAGCAGTTCAACAGATCCCCAACAAACCAAAAAGCTGGACGCAGGAAGGCCTTCGATCTATCTACAGCAGGCTGACTGTCTTCTATGTATTGTCTTTCTGTTCCTCACTGGGCCAGAGGTGAAAAGATCTGCAGCAACCTTTCACTTATTTGTTGTTGAACAGATAACCATGTATGGGAGCGATGCTTCCCGAGCTGTGGATACAATCTGAACATTGGAGGGGGGGGGGACTTGGGAGGATTAACATGGCAACGCACTGTGCCTACAGTTGTGCTGTTATTTTGTTCCTCCGTGTTTTATAAAACTACGTAAATCAGCGTAAGTCGCTGTTGTGTCTCTGGGTTTTCTTCATCTCTCCTGAATGGTCAATGGAGCTGAAATTGCACAGCAGCCTGGGTTTGCGTCACTCTTACCTTTCCTTTGGATTTTGGGTGTCACAGATTTCTACGTGGCGCCGTTTAATAATTTAGTTGGAATAATGATTTGTGGTTTTGTTGGCAAATCTGCTACTCAGGAAGGCCGGTGTGGTTGGAATACGCCTATTTTTCATCATTGTCTCTGACGCAAACCGACGCTATCAAATGACTAATTATGATCCTTGTTTTGTTTTTTAACCTCCAACTTTGGCCTTCAGTGTTTTCTTTATTTACGGGACATAAACTATTTGTATTCATAATTAATAATCTTCTGTTTTGATTTTTTTAATAAACTCATTTACTTATCAAAATGAATATAACTGTTATTAGTAGTGTTGTAGTATTAGTAGAGTAAAAACATGCATGAAGTAACTTGTAACTCTATGTGTCATTCTAAAAATGGTCATTAGGAAAAAAGTATTAATATTGATTGGTTGTTTTATATGAGTGGCATTTAAAAACTGTCCGTTTTGGGTTAAACACCTGTGTCAGATGCTGATCTGATAATTTTTCGGTTCAATAAAATGCACGAGTAGTGAGCTTCAGATTGTTTTGTGGATCCATTTGTAAATGTTTTCCATTCTTTGCAGCCAATTTGCATTAAATTCAAATCCCTACATATTGTGGCTTTAAGTGACTGCACTCTTAAGTGCGGTGAAAGACAGAAACATGTCAAATAGTTAAATCACAACTCAAAAGCTGAACATGTTTTTATCCAACTGCAAATTCCCTCAAGTCTACAGTTTACTGATGCATCCGCTAATACATGCAGACAAAAGATGCAAACATACACACACTCACACACAGCTCTTTATTATAGATTTTGTTTATTAAGTCCATTTCTCAGAGATGGTGCATATCAATAAACATTGGTGTAAATAAGCCAGATTTGTTTCTGTAATCCCTGGGCATGTGTGAAGTGGCAAACTACAGTCTGCCTAAAATCAAGAAAACAAATTATTTTAAGCAACAATCATGACGTAAGGCACGTACAAGTACAGTAAAAGCTGAGTAAATCACTCTGTGACGGAGCAAAAAGAAACAAGCAAAGACTAGCAAGCAGGACAACAGTAACACCAATCCAGGTCAGGAAACAGGGCAGTTTAGCAGTATATGCATATTGACAGACGTTTGCCGAATAAAGCTCACAGGTTTTATAGCATAAGTCGTGTCCTTAGCTGTAACCTTGTTCCCTGATGTGGCCTGGTACAGCGTACCGTTCATGAGCTGCTTTGATCATAAAGGCAGATTAGCTGAAAGTAAAAGGGATAACGCAATTTCCCTCGCATGTACTTTAACCCACTGCCTACAGCACAGAGCAGGTCTGAACTAAGACACAGTTAGTTCTTAGTTAGAGGCGTAGGAGCTCATTAGTGTTTCCGTTTATGTTCGTAATCGCCTACGAAAGAAAATAGCTTTATTGCGCAATTCATGTTCAGCTGGTATATGGGACACTCATCTCTTGATAATGGCAGGTATGTCCAGTGGATTGGGTGGATACATTTTTGGTGAATGAATACTGACTGAAGTCACGACAGCCCAGGGATAGTATATCTATCTGGTGTCTTGCTGCAACAGACTCAAATGGAGTATTCCATTATTCTAGTGGGATGTCTTCACCTTTTTGTAGACTGATCGGTGCAAGATTTGGTACTGAAATTCATGAGTCCCCGAGGATAAATCCTAATGACTTTGGTGAACCACTGACTTTTCCCTGAGCACCACCCTTACATCAACATCTGTGGTTTTGAGGGAAACATCTCCAATTATCTTCACTCATTTGATTGCCTCTCTTACCTCTAACACAATCATCAGACCACAACTCTAATGTTCCCAGCGGGTTCACGACAAATTACCTGCAAGACTAAGATCCATCAGTCTTTAGTATATTAGCATCATTCATTCTGGGTATGCTGAAGTTAGCATTTAGCCTAAAGCAGCATCAAACCTTCCCAAGTTCCGTTTAGGCCACATAACGTAGAGAGCAACTGATGTATGAACGTACGTGATGTAGCAGACAGCAACATAAAATTGTATTCCGGTGAAAATTACTTGAAAACTGTAAGTGCAGAGCAAAACTGAATGCCCTTTATTACTTTCCCTCACTTGCAATCACAAATATTTAAACTTTAAAACTACATTAGAGTGTCAAGTTCAAACTTTGTTAAATGTTACATAGCAGCCGTTTACACATTTGAAGATATGGATGCATCTTCGGCCGTGCTTTCTAATCCAAATTAATGCCGCTCTCTTGTAAGGCAATGCGGCATAGATTACAAAATCATTTGTACAAGGTGACGACTTGCAGATCCATTCATTTTGATGTTGAATTGCGAGAGTGTTGATTAAGCCTTTGAAGAAAAGACAATCTGGAAACAGGTTTGACTAAAGCAGGACTTCATTCAACACTCACTGAATGTGATACAATAATGGCACACCTCTGGTTACCAAACAAACTAAATGAACAAAAACACCAAGGTGCACGTCCATTTTGTCATCTGCAGGTCCTGCAGAGGAGTTCAGTGTTTTAAATAAGACTGCAGAAGTGTGAGGGACTCTTTACTTGATTAGTAGTAAAACCAAAATGGGAGACATGCCACTTTACACAACAACACAGAAGGCTCCGAATCTCAAATATTTGTCATTATTACTTCCATACTTTGCAGAAAAAGTTCATCAGTAGTGCTACACTTCAATAGCAGCCATTTTTGGAATATAAAGGAGTCATTATTCTAGTTTGTATTAATGTGTACTGTATAGAAGAAGTCCAGGGATGTATCAAATACATTATTTTGAATCTAAATCAGTTGATAATGAATGATATTCCTGATGCTGACACATCATTGAGTCTCAGCAGACTGCAGCATTTCAGCCTGTTGTGCATTAAACATATTTTTGTCTTTTATTCTGTGGACAATGTTATTTAGTGACATACTCCTTGAATTAAAAACAGACAATTGTACAATCACCCAAATATCAGCCGGAGAAATTATACCGCATGTGCATATATGCTGGTGTGTGTCTTTAGCTGAAAAATTTGGTGTCAAACAAACTCAAGTTAGCTTAGACAGCAGCACAACGTGCTAAACACACAAGAAAATACATCAGTTAATCAAACAAACATTAAGAAAAAAAAAAGTTATTCAGTGCTATACAACTATAATCTGGAAATCATTTTAAAAAGGCAACATTCAATCATATTTGGAATATGAATACATTAAAAAAAATAATCTTAATACTCATTGTATTGTACAGAGATGGTCCATAGAGACAAAAGCTTCAATTCTGAGCAGCAGTCCTTGGCTTATTGTGGACGAGGAAGTCTGAGATGTCGTGCCACACATTGCTGTCGTGGTAGAGGTAGTTCATTGAGGACTGCAGGGAGGGCTGGAGGGTGTGTGGGTAATACTCAAACAGCCACAACACAATGCCCCACACCAGCGTGGCGAACAGTGGGAAAGGGTCTCGTTTAGGCTGGGCGATGAATCCTTTCTCCACAGCCAGCCGAGACAGCGCGAACAGGATCCTGGACAGCAGGTACATGTTGATCTACAGAGAAGGGAAAGCGTTAATGGGTTGAACGCATTCAAATGCATCAATTACAGCCTCAGATTTATGATGACGTGCTCATGAGGAGTGACTTTTCTGGACAACAGGCTGATCAGACCTGACTATTGATGTTGTTGTTATCTCCAAACACCAACCACCCTCCGACACAGGCAGCCAGAAAGGAGTGAGACTGCAAACTCTTCCCCTGGATCCTCTCCTGTACGGCTTGCAGTCCTTTGTACGTGAACACAAAGCACGCCAGATTGCGGGAGTGGGTGTATGTGGCCTTCAAAATGGCTCTGAGCTTGTCCTTCAAACTGTCAGGAGAAATTAAAAAAAACCTATTCAGACTTCTGAGCCATTATATATATTAGAACAGCAAGGTACTTTTTCGTGACATCTCAAATTCTTACCTGCCACTTCTGAACAGAAATGTCATTACCAAGGCATGTGGTGCTCTGATTTTGGCCCCATATCTGAGAAATAAAACACACTGTAATGTCAGTTGGCTTCAAAACAAGTTCAGTAATCCCCAGTGCTTTTACTTTACTATACAAAGTCTGTTACTTCTGCACAGCACTCAGGAGAGCTAAAGCTAACGACCACTGCAAGCTGCAGCTGATTGGCCACAGAGCTGTCAGCCGCCAGCTGTGTGGTAACGTTAAATAAAGTAAACTGTCGTTAGCTTAGCTTAGCCTGCTAGCTAGTTTATTGAAACTTTTTAACTCACACGGCGCCATTTCTGAATCCTTTCAGCACTGCCAATGCCGCTTTGTATTTCTCCTGCTGCAGCAGATTATTGACGGTGTACAGAACAGTTTTTAACGGATCAGGACCTGCCATGACTTTGAACGGAGCCGAGAGGACACAAATACATGTTGCACACACGAGGGTCACAGCGGAAACTCGCCGTCGCGCAACATTAATACAAAGGTTCCTACGTAAAACAAGTGCAGTGTGCTATTTTGGTGTTTTGGTACCAACATTTAGAAAAATTTGTGGTTTTTGTCAACTACATTTTTGTATAAATATCTGATGTATGTTAGCTTAAAACAATCCCTTTATATGTATGTAAACATAAAGAGATTAAAGAGAGATGTTGCCTCAAAACACTGTTGTAATACTTACTGTCAGGGGCGCTGCCAGGGATTTTGGGCCCCATGAAAAAAAATCTAGTTGGGCCCTTGTATAAGTTGCCCATGTCTCAAAGGGCCCCTTGTCAGTGCCGGGCCCTTGAATCATCCTAACCTTTCCCCCCCTGGTGGCGCCCCTGCTTACTGTGTCTGACTCAGCTGTAGCTAAAAGCTACATACCAGACTTTGGTGTGTAACTTCGCATCAGTCACGTAGCTCTTACTTATTACATAATGTGAGGGTGGACTCCTCCTATGAAGGGTGACACATTTTGTCACAGAAATACAAAGAATTTCGAGACCAGCTTTTAGTCAAATTTTGCAGGGGGGCACAAATTTCAACTGGTGTTTAACCATTAACTTCCACTAACATCCCGGCTAAATTAAACACAGTGAACAAATCTGTTTTAGGTACCAAAATAAAAATGAATATGTTTTTAGAGTAGACAACTAAAATAAAAACATCATATATTTTAAGTTAGAAATGTACCTTGATTTGTGTATAAATGTACTGAAAATGTTGACAAGATGGGGCTTTAAATGGGTTTGTTGTGGGTTTAAGTTGCATATCAGGCTTTGGTGCATAACATCGGTAACTGAATTAGTCATTTAGCTACTGCATATTACATAACGTGACAGTGGATTCCGCCTATGAAGAGTGACGCATTTTGTCGCATCTTTCTGAAGAGATACAAAGAAATTCAAGACCAGTCAAATCCTGCAGGAGAAGTACAATCAGGGGGAACACATTTTACGTTTTTTATTTTGAATGAGGGCCAAAGAATAGACCCAGAATACTGCTACATTCTTTCAATGTGCAAAACAATAGCCAGTGTTTATTTAGAAGAAATTGTAAAACAAAAGTACTGAAATGTGCGTAGGGTATTGTACAAAATTGTGTGAAAAATGGACGATGATTAACAATCCACAAGTGTCCTGTAGGAGCCTGGTGTTTAAATAATTAAATTCCCTTTTTCCTCAATTAATCCAGTCTGTTGCTACATGATACCCATTATCCATACATGTATAAAGAGCATTTAACCATTAACTTCCACCAACATCCTATTTTATATAAATGCAATGAACATGCTTCTGGTACAAAAATACAAATAAAAAGGTTTTTATAGAGAAAAAAAATGTGTAACATATAATTTAACATATAAGTATTCCATGTTTTGTAAATAAATGTTAAAAAAATTGACAAGATGAGACTATAAAAGTCTTTGTTGTGGATAAGCTACATACCAGACGTCGGTGTGTATCGTTAGTGAATTAGTCATTTAGTTGATGAGTAGATGAAAATTTTAATTGTAAATGTCGAACATTTGCTGTTTGTTGTGGATTAAAGCTACTTTGGGGCATAATGTCATTGAATTAGTCATTAAGATGTGGCACATTACTAATGCCAGAGTGGATGCCTCACATGCAAAGTGTTAGAACACCTTTCAGAACAAAAGCGCAGACATTTATGACCAGTTTTTAGTCATGTCTTGCAGGAGCTAGTCAGGTGGCACAAAGTTTGGTACTTTTAAAATGGGAGACTTAAATTTAAGGGTGTGCACGTGTACAGTATTCTGGTACATATTACATGTTAAACCCTTGCCCATTGTAAGACGTATGTTTACTTAAGTGTCCCTTCATTTGTCACATTCATCACCTAAGAATGTTGGCAGATGACACTCTAAATGTCAAATATTTGCCGTTTGTTGTGGATCAAAGCTAATTTGGTGCATAATGTTATTGGATCACCTTTTACATGTTACATAATGCCAGAGTAGATGCCTCACATGCACAAGTGCAGACACAACACCTTTCAGGACAAAAGCTCAGAAATGACTAGTCTTTAGTCATGTCCTGCAGGAGTTACAGTCAGGTGGCACAAAGCACCTGACTCTAACTGGCATGCTCATTGTAAGACATATGCATATGTAATAAATGAAAATATTTAGAAAACTTTTTTGGGTGCTTTCTTTTTTCTTTACTAAGTACAATGACCTGTGGTGGAAGAAGTACTCTCCTTTGAAAAAGTACAAAAAGCACAAAATAAAAGCCACGCATTCACATTTTATTTCAGTAAAAATCATGAGAAATATCAGCAAAATACACTTTAAGGATCAAAAGTACTTCATCGGAATATCATGACTACTTTTTTAATCAATGTATAAACAGCATTCTATCGTTGTAGCTGGTTGAAGTAAAACTAGTTTTAATTTACAGTAATTTACTGCAGGGTTGTTGTTTAAGAAAAATGCATCATATTCTCTAACCACTTTGTATTTAAAATGTGAAACTCAAAATTGTATTTACAAGAAAAGTACAAGAATACATGCAAAATATATCTAAAACATCACAAGTAGAGGTGTAGTATGCCTCCTTTCAGTAATGTTGGATCATTACAACTATTTAATTAATGTATACGCAGCGTTCTATTGTTGTATACAGTATAATAGTAGTAAATACATAATACATTTAATAAAATCATGTATATAGGTATTATTCACTTGTGCTTGTCATAAAGATGTCAGATAATTCATCCTATGTAAATAAATGACATTAAATGACTGTGGTGTTTTTGGTTCCAATATAAAAAGAAAAAAATGTGAATTTTAGGAATAATAAAAAAACAAAAATGTATATCAATATCACTTCATCTGTATGCCAATGTATTTAGGGAAAGGTGAGACTGCAAAACTGACTTGTCTCTAATCTGTTGTTTGCTGAGGATCAAAGCTATGTAACAGACTTTGGTGCGTAACGTTGGTAACCGAATTAGTCAGCTACGCTCATGCTGTGTGAGTGGATGCCTCATACAAGGTGCAAAGAAAGAGTGTAGACTCGTGTTCTGACACCCTTCAGAATTACGTAATTAAAGATCAGTCACCAGTCATATCCTGCAAAGGCTACAGTGCACAATACCATTTTCATTCTCTCAGCACATTTTGTGATTTTGATCGTTGGTCATCGTATTTGTCAGAATTTTAAGAGGTTAATATGCAACACAATTATATTTACTTATTTGTAAGAAAGAAAGAAAGAAAGAAAGAAAGAAAGAAAAGAATATGTAGTGAATTGTGTGTGTGATATTGTGAAAAAAAAAAAACACTCCAGTGATAATCAATAACACGTCACAAGTGTCCTGCAGGAGCCCAGTGTTTCAATCATTTTATTACTTTTTTTAATTTTCTCAATCAATCCAGTCCATTGTTACATGAAACCAATCCTCCAAATAAATAGTCTTCAACCCTTGACTTCCACTTATCAAAAAAGTTAGAGCCTCAAAAAAAAAAAAACAGTGATTACAATATCAACATGATTTACAATGCAATCAGCACATCTAAAACACTAGTTTGCATATTTCTATACATTTAATTGCCCCATGGATCTGGAACACAGCAGAGATTGAACAGTGAAGTGGTTAATTCAACCAGTTTGGAGTGTGAAGGTGCTATATTATGAGTTTTAATCTGTTAAAATATTCAACAGTCAACATTTTAATCACAACCCCCCTTTTTAAAAAAAAAATCAAGTTTTTTTTTTCTTTTATAATAATCTCTTCACAAGTCTGCACACTGGCAGTTAGATACTGAGTGTTAAAGGTGGATGTGCGTTGAATTAGGGGAAAAATGTGAGATAATGTGAAACATCTGACAAAGTGAGCAGTATCGACCGAGGGTAAAAAACGCCCGTCAGGTCAGTGAGGGACAGCTTCGGCCATTGAGAACAAACAGTGATTATTTTTATTTTTTTTGTGATGACATACAGCCACATAGTTCATACACGGGCCTATTCACGAGTTATATTTGCGTATACGTCCTTTGACATTTTAATAGAAAATTAAAAAGGAACTTTCTGAAACTGAATTTTTGTAGTGATCTGGGATAAACATTGAAATTATGCCACGGAATTCACACCACGCTGCCTACACACACTACACACAGCTTTGATGCTTGGACAGCCACTAGTCTTAAAAAATATATATCACTTTACAGATTGAAATTTTTATATTTTAAAATTGAAGTAGCTGAGCAACCTTTTTGTTTTTTTGTACCTCAGTGATACCTACTCATCTGGGGATATTAAAAACTGATTGTTGAATTAGACTTTCTAGCCAAATTCTTTGCAAAAAAATGTTAAATATAATCCTTTGGTAAATTGGTTCCATAGTCAGTTCCTTAAAGTGATACTCTACCTGATACTAAAAAGAAACTTTAAGTTTGATGTTAGCGTAGCTAGTTTTTGGAAAAGACATGAAATAAACTACTCCTGTACAATTTGAATACCTAACACCCTATAAAACTAGGGCCGCCTTCTAATGCAGTGATTCAAATCTTAATTATCAACTTCTGTCTGGGTGAACTAAATGTATTAAGACATTAAACACATTTACTAATTGTTTTAAGTATATTTACATAAACTGCATTAGTCACTTAACACATTAAACAGTTAGGATTCAGCCTCTTCATTAGTGATCTAGATATTAATACTAAACTCTGGATATCTACCAAAAAGCTGGCTACCATTCAGTGGGAATTATTCAAATCATTGTTCTCTATTACACATACATCCTAAAGCTCCCACTTCATCAGTAACGCCTCACAATTATCACTTTTCGGCCTCCCTGACTGGTAAAGGAGGGGAGCATCCACGGTCAAGTAGGCTGATATTTAGACAGCTTGGACCATTTCTGGAAGGCAGAGTTTGTCAGATGGAATCACAACCAAACAAGCTTCACCGTATGCAAGCGTTGTCTACTTCATTTTGAAAATTTAAATCAACACTAAATGCTGACACTTACCCAAGTGTTATAAAATGATCAAACAAATCACTGTTTGGCTCTATTATTGGCAAAAATGTTTTCTACAAAACTATTGCACATAAAAATACAACCTCTCTTAAGAACAATCACAACCGTCTTACTGCTCACATAACTGTGTGCAAACTAGTTCCAAGTTCCAACTCATTATAAAGTTAAGAAATCAACCTGTCAAAATAAGAGAAATCATCGTTTTCGATTAGCGTAATCACATTTATCAAAGTTATTAAAGGAAACTGCTACAGGAGTCACTCCAGTCAGCAGTTAAAAACAAAACAAAAAAGCATCCATCCATTCATCCATCCTTTCAATAAAAGACAAATTAAAGTTGAGTCCAAAAGCATATCTGTGCGTTTGATGTTTCTTGTAGATATGAAGCTTCTTGTTTTAAGTCAAAATGCACAAATATGGTTCTTTCCTCTGAAATTATTCATTCTAGTGCATGAGGTGCAAGAGTTTACTCATTCACAGATGTACACGTCGAAACTGCACTTGCGCAACGTGCAGCGAGTGCAGACATGAAAGGGCGAGAAAAGGAGTTTCTTCTGCCTTCATCACCTGATAGTGGGCCGAGCAAGATCAGCTGGCTTAGGGGTTATCATATAGGTGAGAAGCTGAGAAGTGAAACAGGTTGAGGAGGATTCACAGGTTTCTCTTGTGGGATGAAGGAATTTTCTGACGAAACAGCTTAGAAACATTGGTTACTGCGGATGATAATGTGACAGAATATGAAGAATTGTACGTCCATATACCAGTTTATAAGCAGCTCCTGGCTGCAAGGAGAATCTGTTAAAAAGTGCTCTTGTCTGAAATGGATATGGCTCCTCCAACCCATCCTGCAGCTCCTGTTCTTGTTGCATCACTCCTGACCAAAACCTTCAGTCTCTTCTATAGCGAACATGAGCTTCTCCTTCAGCTGCTCGTAGCTCTTGTAAGGAGGGAGGTCCAGACGATTAAAGCTACGCGGCGAAGAGAAAGAAACCAGATCACTCTTGTAACATGTCATCTCTAACACATTTACATTGGATTTCTTACAACACAAACCAAAACAAAAATCTTCACATTATTCAGGTGCATGAACAGATTTTTACAAAGCTGTTGATAGAAGAAATGCTTTGCTTTCCTTCTTCTTCTGTGTCACTTACATAATTCTGACATCTGGTGTGAACAGTGCACTTAAGCTCACTGCCGCACTATTCCACCTAATAATGCAGGCTAGTATTTGCTAAATAAACACTTTGCCAACTGTATTTCTCACAGCCCAACAACAAAGCATTCTCTCAGTATTATGTAACATCGAATGCCAAATTTAAGACCAACAACAAAAGGAAGGCAAGCCACTACCCGATTCCAACATGACTAAGTGGGGTTTGGTTATGAAAGTTTAATCCCCTGTCCTTTCGGTGGATATCTGGTGTAATACCTGAGGCCTGAGGACTTCGATAAAATTAGAAATAGAATAACAGGTCTTACCATGTGTGGCTTCGTGGAAGCCAGTTCTCTTTGCCTACTTTTTCAATGCAGAACTTTTGGGGTCCGTTGCTTCCTATATGAATCAAGAAAATTAAATCAACAAGTCAGTGCTGGTTTTAGCGTACAGTGTGTGTGTGTGTGTGTGTGTGTGTGTGTGTGTGTGTGTGTGTGTGTGTGTGTGTGTGTGTGTGTGTGTTTGCATACCCATCAGGTCAGCGAAGCCACCCACAGGAAGACGACAGGTTCCTGTGACAAACTGCAGCAGTCTCATCCTCTTCTCATTGTCCATCTCCTTGACAAACTGCCAACAGATCATTCAGTGTTAAAAGCACTCATCAAATACAGCGTGACATGCCTATCTTCACTTTACAGGGACAATTTAATAATATATTAGTGCTCATAAATTATGTGCTTAATCCAGGGTTTTGACAGTATTTGGACCCACTGACTCGTTGTCTCACAGCAAAAAATAATCAGATCACAAGTTATGAGCTAAAGGTTAATTAAACCCTGAGACTGAAAACATTAAACTTACCGCACTACTACTGCAAAGTATTAATCTACGCCAGCCAAGGTGAGAAGAGGTGCATGAGAAATAGTTTTTTAATCTCGTCTCAGTGTGCAACTAACCTGCCAGAACCAGAGGATCTGTTTGCTGCTCCGGGCATAATGCCTGTAGATTGTGTTTCTCTGCCAGTCCACCAGGTCTATCTCCTGCATCCCACACAGCATCACCTACAGGTAAGAGGGAAGCAAAATCATAAACACACTCAAAAATGGAGGACTGGTATCTGCAGAAGGAACAACCCTACCCTAAATATCAAACATTCCTGTTCTGGTAAGGTCACACAGAATGGGTCTAGTCACTTAACTTACCTCTAATTCCTTAGCGTCAAAGTATTGCAGGTATTGCTGAGGCAAAACTTCATTGAAGCCTTCGAAGAATGCTTGAGTCTGCTCCTCCACACCTCTGGACAGCCTCCACTCTGCCACCAGCCTGCGTACAGACATATGAAGATAAACACAATTAAATAAAATACATTCAAACACACGGAAGGAATGGTCAGATTCATGGTTACATATAAACGCGAGGAAGTTGTTAAATCATCAAATAAAAATACCAAATTCTAAATTTGAACTACTAAAACACAGTAGGTCTCCTTTAAATAATGTCATTCTACAACAATATGATGCATTTAATTAATTTATGTTTTATTAATGACAATTTACTTTCCACTGCTTGCAGGAAAATGGGAATATTGGTCTCACATACAATATCGTGGGAAATGTTGATGTTAAACATGTGTGCAGTTTGTTAGTAAATGTTGTAGGTTGAAGGCAGATGTGGAATGAGACGCAGCAGAGGACGCAGATTAACCTGATGTATTCCTCCTTGTTTTCCTCCGTTACTTGGACGTTCCCTCCGTCTGGTTTCAGCTCGTGGGTGGTCACCTCGCCCAGGATCTCCTTGTCAACAGAGAAGAACATCTCCAGCCCACACTCTTCTATGTTATTATCCCTGCAGGCCAGACAGACACCATCATTATTAGCGTGGTTTAAATAACAATGCTGTAAAGAAATCCAAGAGCATGTATGACCAGGGGGCTACAAAACCATCTCAAGATATTTCATTAAAGAAAGGAAACATCAGGATTTTGCATCACAATGCATTCAGTGAAAGTTTTGCTGATGACAGCCATGTTTTCCTGATAATATCTGAAATATCTTCAACAGGAACATTACAGCATTGGGATAAATCATGAAAATGTAATTCAATTAGAGCCATTACCGCTGAAAGATGCTCCTTTATGTTTAACAAGCTGCTGTAGCATCACAAGGAATTTTGCACAGTCACTTGCCAACTATGAGTGCATTTAATGAAAAAGTTTGACATTTTGTGAAACAAGCTGATTAACTTTCTTGTAGAGGAGAAGCTTAATACCACTCACATGTCTGTACAGAGAAGCTTTTCACAGCTTAGCTTAATTTAGCTGAGCTAGCCTGGCTCTGTCCAATGGCAACAAAATGTACCTACTAGCACCACTAAAGCTCACTAATAGATATGTTATATGTCCTTTGACATTGACAATTCATCTTGTTTGATAAAATATGTTACTTACATACTGCAATGGAAAATAAAATATCTCAGGGTTAAAAAACGATTTAAGGTACACCACATAAAAATGGTCGCTATGCCATTTTGAGTGACATAAACATTGTTGCCTGCCTATCAAATCATGTACACCGTTTCCATCAGTCACCCACCCACCAAGTTGCACATTAAGGTTTGTATCCCCAGACCTACTTGATCCAGATGAGTGAGTTGTAAAACTCTGGATCTATGGACTCGAGGTCTTTCAGAGCCAGAGGTTTGTTCAGAATACGCTTGTAGAAGGGGAGGGAGAAACCGGTGTCGATGAACTTGCCGTGGAACAAAGCCTAGACAGGAACAATGCAGTACAGCTGTTGTCATTTAAATGTTACATTTGGTAATTAGATTTCAAACATGATCATATTCGATTTTTGGATAATTTATACATGATGATTACGCTTTTGTCTGCACAAGTATGACCGATCTTGTGGGCCATTTTACTTGTGCCATCACCTAAAGTTCAAATACTGGCACATTAAGTAACTGAGTTGGCAAATAGTGCAGGTACCATGGCAATGAAGCGTCCAATGAACTTGAAGTACTTCAGGTGATCAGGGTTGATGTAGGAGGCAGGGTTGATCTGCAGACAGTAGTTGTCCTTCCCAGCGTACTCGAACAAACAGTACATTGGGTTGAGCACCTCATGAGAGAGCAAGAAGAACCATTCTCTGAAAACACAACCACAAAGGACAAATCAATTCACAAATTAATTACACTTGAATGACAGGTTGTGTGGCTTCTAAGTGGCGTCAAACAGTCAATAAATGACAACAAAACACACCTTACAAGTCATACAATAGGATGCGACTGCACAAAATTTCAGTTATAATTACCTGGCCACACCCCCGTAATCCAAGCCTTCCTCTCCTGGAAAAATGATCCACAGTCTCCGCCTCAGATCTTGCGGGTGGAAGCTCATGATCTGAATACAAATGAAAGAATTAAAACATTTACACAGACCAAACACTGATAAGACAACACGTTCAAACAGACAACTTTCACAAAAGAGGACAGTATATTTAAAAGATCACCTGCTGGAATGAGTCCTCAAACAAGGTTTTACGGGAGACGTTAATCTTAATGTGCTGAGGCATCGACAATTGCTGAGAAGGAAAAGCAAAACACAAACAATTCAAATACCTACATTTTGGACAATCAAACTTCTTTGTACACCAAGTAATTGTTAACTTCGCACCATTAAGAGGAGACACTACAGGTAAAAACATTGTTTTTTCATTATTTTAAGACATTTGGGGATTTATATCTGCCATAACATGTCTATCGGAAAGGAAATGTCCAAAACGCACTTTATGGTGTTTTTTAGTTTAGATTCGGTTTTGGAAATGTATGAATATTAGTATGTATTTAATTAGAGAGTGCTAATTCCATATTCAAAACTTAAACATATCAGACAACGTTTACTACAGAAAACAACTGTCTTAATTTAAGTAATTGACTGGGGAAGTTTCTATGGGACATCTAGTTTTACCCTATTCACCATCTTTTGGTCTAGTGATGTATGGAATTTTATAATACATATCTTTCAAAGGCCATTTCCGCAAGATGTTTGTTTCCCAGTCAGAAATCTTAATATGTGCACCCAGAGCAATCTATTTCGTGTAGCATTTCATATTTCTGTTTTAAATCATATTTAAAGTATATTTTCATTTAATTTCTTTTTCTCATTCCTTTCCTTCTTGTTCCTTGTGCTATTGTGTCAAATTGAATTTCCCCTAGGGAGATAACTTAAGGTACGTTTTATCTTATCTAAAAGTTTAAACAGAGTTTTTGCTCATATTTATTATTCAAAGCCTGATTTGTATAACATGTATAGTGGAAATACATTTTGTATGGCTGCTGACAGTATTTTCAGATTTATGGAGTGATAATATGAAATATCTAATATTCTCTCTGTTAAAAACGTTGACTCTAATATGTGCAGAAAATTAAACTGGCATTAAGATGTCTGTTTTGTAAATGTACGCAAACTAGCACATATTCAATTAGATTTTGCTTTATTGGCAAATTTAAGCAAAAATTTAAGAAAACCTGTAAGTAATCGGTGGGGGAAGTTTCATGGTGATATCGATTAGTTTCCCCTGTTCACCTGTCATGCCTTTGCTACAGTAATGAGTCCCCACAGAAAAGCAGCATGAAGATGAAGAAAGATTTCACAATGATGGGATAAAAAACATTACATCACCTGCTGTCCAGCACATACCTGACACCAGAACCTGAAGTATTGCACTTTGGCTTTGAAGTCCCTGACATAGGTTATCTGCGGCCCATTCTCACTGTGGAAAAGACCAAACGTTTAGATAAAGTATACAAATGCCGTGTGTGGCGCTCTTCAATAACATTCGTGACTTGACGAGAACAAACAAGAACTTACAGTGAAGACTTCCCTGTGCGAGGGTCGATGTAGGTTGTGGTTCGCCGGTTGTGGTCTACAAAGTAGGGAATACCATCCACAGTGAACCTCATCTCCCAACCCTCTGGTAGGGGTTTATCATTCAGCAGCCTGATCAAAAGCAAATATATAAAACCAAATGTTGAAATAAGTAGATACACACAAAATTTAGACTGGAAGTGAGAGGGAATTGAATAAAAAGAGAAAATGTGCACCTAACACTAAGATATACTTGCATGCATGCATACTAACATGATCATAACTGATTTATGTACACATCTAAGCAGCAGAGATTATAATTCATGCGATATTTGTATTAAATGGTTGCCCTGAAGCAGAATTTCTGAGAAGAGGTCCCAAATATATGTCACTCCATTCTCCATACTTCAACTCTAACACCAGTAAGCACATGTTCTAGAAATACTGGAGCTGAGCTAGTTGGTGACACATTAGCGCCTCTTATTGACAGTAACACAAAAGTACAGCTAGGTTTGGCGGAATAATTTACAGTGTATTCAGTATAATAAAAGGTATGACAGTATCAAGATGCACTTGGTACATGATGAGCTGACACAGTCATACACTCACCCTTGCGTCCTGGGGTCCTCCCACTGTGTTGTCCGAGTCGGGTGGTGAACAAAATACACTCGGCCGTTGGTGTCTGTTCTTTTCTCTGACATCAAAATAAACACAATTCTGTTTTCAGTCCATTTCTACTAATATCACAGCCAAAATCCTAGAAAACAACTTTGCAAAGTTTTCCTAACATATGTGTAACAAAAGCTGAAACAAATGTTCAGTATTATTTACCCCAACCATGTGGCAGGGGGCCCAGTGGGTCAAACTCCTTATTGGCTGTGGCTGCCAACTGGTCTTGGAGCTGAGCCAGAGAGAGAGAGAGAGAGAGAGAACGTGAAAAATGTTGATCAAGTCTAAAGAATAGAAAAATACCACATACTACCACAGAACTGGAGTAGAGTTCAAATGTATCATGAAGCGTAACTGAACTTATGCCTCTGTTATCTCTGTTCCCACTGAGTGTTTACGGTTTGACGTTTCTCAACCATGTCAATGAAAATGTGGCATTGATAGACACCCATTAAGGGGTTATTGATGCATACATACAGAGACATGCTCAGTAGCCTAAACCCTTATTTGAGAAAAGAAGAAATAAATGTTTGGACTGCGCAGCACGAGCAGCGACTGCTCTCACCCCATAAATGAACCTCTGGTTGAACTGCTGCATAGCTCCCTGCAGCTGGCTACGCTGGTGCTGCCACTCCTCATAGTTACGCACTGACTCCTGCGTGGGCCGTTGCCATGTCGTAGTTCGGGTTATGTGGTCTACGTAGTACACCCTACCCATCGGGTCTACCCTGCGCTCCCACCTACAGAGAAGGGAAATATAAAGAAGGCAGTGCTGAGTTGACAATGTCAGCCAAATGTCAGATGTGCCCAAGGGCTCCACCTGACATTTTTATCTGTTCTAGTATTTAAACATAAAAAAACATCATCAAAAATGAGTGCAGCTCTAGATTAATGGTAAAAGTGGTTATAGACAATGTCTGTACTAATCTGAGATGGGTTTTTTTATGATATTATGACTGCAAGGTCCAAAAGAGCAGAACCGGAGGCATGTTAGTATGCATAGAATAGAATAATAGAGGAGTGTTGTCGTACCCTGTAGGCAGAGGCTCAGGTCTGTCCCAGGTTGTCCTTTTCTCAATGTGATCTACATAGTAAACCCGTCCATTCTGGTCCACCCTTTGCTCCCACCTTCAGATACAATACAAATGAGTGAGTGAAGACATAACCCAATAGAAAGAAAATGCAAACAGAATCAGAAACAAAATAGGAAATTCTTTAAAATACCTAAAACACACAAAAATATTTCTGAGGCTGTAAATTAAACTACTAGGAATATTAATAATGGCCTAGGTAAAGTCTACACTAGAACAAAGTGTATCACATTGCTCTTTTACCCTGGTGGTAAGGGGCCGTTGGCCATGGGTGCGATTCTGGGGGTTGTTGTGGGCACTGCTGCTGTAGCTGAGGTCCCTGGTTTGGGGCCGCTTGCTGTCTGTGAAGAGCCTGCCGCAGCCGCTGCTGCTGCTGCCGCCGCCGCAGCTGCTGCTGCTGCTGCTCCTGTGCCTGTGCCTGTGCCTGAGTCATCCTGCTGATTTGAACACCCACTTGCTGAAGCCTGAGAGGAGCCATCTGAAGCCGGACCCTCACTCAGCTCACTGGGGGAGGAACTGCTAGAAGAGGCTGGGGAGAGCAGTGGTGAGGATGGCAGAGAAGAAAAACATTTTAGTTTGAAAATATGTACCCATTGGTGTGTTGTCTTTGATTGAAGTCATGACACAATGCATACAACATTTTCATATATGAAAGAAAGTGCACAGGTTGAAATGATTGCTTTGACAATCTGTATGTGAGCTACTGTAAAATTATAAAGTCTTGGATGTCTTGTGCCTTTCCTACTTGGTGAGGCTGCTGGTCGGCGTGGTGTAGCAGGAGGAGGTCGGGCTGGTCTGGGAGGACGTGAGGCGTTTGAGTCCCCTGGAGATTGTGAAGGAGATCCCGTTCCATTGACAGCATGACCATTAGGTACGATAACCCACTCCTCTGAGTCGCTGGAGGGAGACGTGTCTCTGCTTGACCTGAGAATCAAAATATTAAGTCAAGTAATTCTGCCAGTGTACAGTGACTAGTTTCTATTAGTAAACACACAAACTTACAAAGAGAGATGCTTTTATCCTACCAAACCCCTGACTAAAGATTTGCCGGAAAAAAAATTTAATTTTTCTATTTCAACTTTTTTTTAAATGACAAAACTATTGGCCCAGATTTGGCCCCACATGAATAGTTTATTAAATGAAAGTGTACTAAACCTGTTGCCGGTGTCTCCATTTTGTCTTGCATTTCCATTTGGAACAGTAGCTAGAATAACAGAGAAAAACATGATCAGTGACATTAACAGTGCAACTAGTTCTAATTCTACTACTAAATAGAATTCTGCACATTTGTGCATTGCATTTGTTAGCCTTGTTCAACATCGTATAACATGTTTGTGTCTCTGTGTGGGGTAAGTTACCATGTTCTTTCTCTGCTGTGGCGAAGACTTCTGGGTCTACCTGCATGCCATCCAGACAGACTGACAGGTCACCAACAACATCCCGGGGGTCTCTGTCAGAGCACAGCTGTAGCGTCTGCACCACCTCACATACTGGGGAGGGCACAGAATAAAGTGTCAAACAGGTTCTTTTAACTTGCAAGACTGACAACAGACCTCAGGCAAACTCATCACACGGACATAGATATTGAACCATCAATCCACACTCAGGTAGTGGAGATTGCAGATGAATAAAAGGGAATAAACGGGGGATTAAAAATAGAGACACATTCACTTTAGGAAACCCCCACCACACACACACACACAGTTCATAATCCTCTCATTCTCAAGGTATTTGTTGACTGGTTACAGCCCTGCTAGTTTAAGTACGGGGCTCTAAAGATTGAAGTGTCAGTCACTCAAACCTCTTTAGTCTTGAGGAGCAAACAGCATGTTTTGAGAATATTGTTGAGTAATGGCAAATGAAATCCAAGCAGCTATAAAAAATATGAACCAGACTCTGTACTTGTCACATGGTTTCACATGCTGACCAGGTCTGAGGGGAGCCATTGTTTTGGGCTGTAAACACACTCCAAGCAAGCAGAAAGTCATAAGCTTAGGTGAGGCCTGTATCCCAGGGAAAAGAAAACCTAGCAAGTAGTTTGCATGTGGGTTGTTATGCTTATCAAGCCCAACAAAAACATTCTCATAAAGAACACAGGCAGATATGCACTCTTACAGACCACGTGTGCACCATTTATTTTGAATATAACATTTACTTTATATATTTAAAATGTATGGAAAGTAGTATGAACTCACGTTTCAAGTCATTAGCCTTAAGGGTCTCACTGATCTCCAGTGTGGCCATTCCCAACAGCATGTCTGCTTTCAGTGTCTGGTGGCTCCAAACACGAAAGATCAGCTTGCTGACCGGAGTCACAATTCTGTAGAAATGGGAGGAAATGGCAAGATTAAAATTCAAAACAAATTAACAACTTAAAAATTAAGGGTTGTCGTCACTTATGATGAAAGACTCACAGTCAACTAATCAGTTACAACATGCAACTAAAATATAGATCTTAATACTCATGATATTGTATGTAAACTAAATTCAATTTATATTAATAATATGTATTATCGAGTAGCACATCGTCCAATAATTTATCAGCTATTTGGGAACGGATTCCCCGACTAGGACAAATACAGCATTGGTACTCACACAGTGAGAGCCTGCTTCCATTTGGGACTGTGTGTATTGTTACACTTCTCCGTCCTCTTTGACTGGCCATCCACTGCTACCTCAACATACGGACTGGGACCAAACCAGTTCTTTTTGTTTTCCTTCAGCTTGGCTGAAAGAACTGGGAAGAGGAGAGGAAACACCACATCTTATCACGTGCTAATACCATTAACTTATGAATATATACACCACCACCTCCAGTAGCTACTGGTTCTTTAAACATGTATCTACTATAGTAACTTCCACAGAGTGTAGCTTCCTATGTCCACATTTCTTTATTTTTTGTTGATATACAAGTTTTGAGCCTAAGTTTCAAGTTAACCTACCTGTGACTTGTAATTGGGCCTTCATGGTTCATCCATAACACTGCAGCCTGGATTGGCTACACTGGAAGGACCTGCAACGAATGCAATGAGCTCATCAAATGTAAACACGGGACACTCCATGCAGCTAACCTACTTAAAGAATGATAAGGTTACTAGGTTTCTTCAGTCAGTGGAAAATACAGCCCAGCTTTACATAGAAAGAAACTGAAAGTATGGAAAGATAAGGCCATCTAAATAGAATAAGGAACATGTACGACATGGCACGGTACAATACGGAAACATTTAACAAGTACATTTGCAATTATGTTAATTCAAAGATACAACCCAGGTTAACTTTTATCTCTATCAAAAAGCTGAGCTACTATACTTATGTTTCTTTAGAGGCTGAATTTAAACTCCATAAACTGTGCACACATTTTTACATTATTTGGATTGTTTGTTTATAGACACACTGAAGGGATCCTTCCAATCATCATTGCCAGGCTCTGTAACAGGCCAACTCATCTTACTATTGCAGCTTTATACACTACGTTAATCAGTGTCTAGGTTTAATCTTAGCTATTTCAAGAAACCACCTTCCATAACAGAAAATCCCATCCTTGGCTAAATTAAGTCTCACTAAACCTACTTTGTTAATCTTTGACAATGTCCTCTGACAGGACACGGAGGTATTGGCAGGCATGTACAGATTGACATTAATAAATATAATTTAACAGAAAGGTATCTTGTGTGAATCAGTAACATAGTTGTCAAGGAGGTAGCGTGCTTCCTGCCATCTGCAACACGAAGGTAGTGATGTTAGCTTCAACTGTGGCTTAATAGCTTTATCTGTCATGTTAGCAAGAGGTTAGCCAACAGGGGATGTGTTGTTTAGACAACTTCACACACTACCCATTCGTAGACCAAGTCTTTCGCGTGTGACATAGCTAAAATGTATTATAAGCTAACTATAGTCTAAATGGTTTTGTGAATTATTAATGGAAACTGAGAAGTTTCACCACCGAGAGGAACTTTGTTCGGCGACGTCCTGAAGCCCGAGGCTTTAGCTAACCATGCATTAACTAACGTTAGTTATGCTAACACCACCGTTAGCAGCGTCGATGGCCCAGTTGAGATAGTCTCACACTTGACATTCAGTGAAAGACTAAATGTCCATACCTGAAAGAAGCAGACGATAAAGGGCCTCAAAGACTTCAGTTTCAGCTAATTGCCTAGATTGTTGACAGATAGCTGCCTGCCATCAGAGCAGACCTGTGTTCCGCTAGCCTGAACAAGACCGGCTTTTCCGGTGAGAGATTTTCAAAACAAAACAATGTATCCCATTTTGTTCATGCACAAAAAATATACTAATTATATTACAAAACACATTCTGCACAATCTAAATATGCAATCTCATTCGTGAACCTAAAATTATTACATTATTTTGTAAAAACAGTCATCAGTGGATGGAGTTTGATCTGTTTTAGTGGAGATGGGTCAATCTGAATTAACTGTTTAATGGGTCCGACTTGCAAGCTCAGTAGCCCTGATGAAATGTGACCATTGCACTTCTAGCACCGTGCTGTAATAAGGCTGAAATCTCTGAAAAAGCTTTTCATGTAGGGATTGTTTTGCTCCAACTGAGCACAGTGTTTTCTTTTGTGTCACTTACAGCAAAGAGTTGTTTGATGTGTTGATTGTATGTTCTTAATACAGTTCAGTAGAGCTAATTTTATTATTATTACTGCTAGTGTACTCAATCACAACACCAATAAAATGTGTTACTACTGTTGCTTTCCATCTCACTTTATTGATGTTTTCAATGAATCAGTAATTTTTCATCCATGGAACGTTCTTGTATTCACTTCATTTTGCAATTTAGTTACTATTTTAAGTGTAGATGTAGTAGTTTTTATTTACACTTTTATTTTGAAGGCAAGGACTGCATGACGTCAGAACTTATATTGACATCACCATAACACACTTTCACAATTCAGTTATAATATAAAGAGCAGTTCATCCTTACATTGTGTGTTACCGCACATAATATAAACTGGTCTAATTCCTAACCTGCTTGTTACGTTATTGATAACACACATTACAATAATGATAAATAGATTTATACGAGGCGCCATTTTGGGAACGCCCACTTACATCGCTCTGGGTTAGGCTCTGGTCTCGTGATACCTACCGCCTCGGCTAGTAGTCAGCTGTTAGCATCCCCGACGTCTCGTTTTGTAAAAGCCATGTTCTTCAGCTAGTTAAAAGACAAACAAAAAAAAAGCATTTGCGAAATAATCTCAACGACCATTTAAGATGTTGTCTCGTTTACTGAAGGAGCACCAGGCGAAGCAAAATGAGCGAAAGGAGCTGCAGGGTGAGAGGATAGATGGTTAGCTGTCGTGCTAACAGATGCTAAAAACAAAGCTGATGGAAGTTGTGAGAAAGCTGATGTAGTCCACCGATTTACTGATGGTTTGTCTGTCTGTGTTGATGTTTTTCCTTGCACAGAGAGACGCAGGCGTGAAGCCATTGCTGCAGCCACCTGTCTGACAGAAGCCCTGGTAGACCACCTCAATGTTGGGTATGAGAAGTCTGCTCCTTGCCCCACTGCTCTTATTCTTTATACCTGAAATTAAGCAGATGTCTTGTCATTAGATTTCCTAATGGTCTAGTGGTGGTGGTGACAGGTGAAGTTGTGACCTAGTGAAAGTTATATATCACATAATTCTTCTGGTCTACAGCCTTCTCACTCACAAAGACATCCAACAGAAGCCTGCATTTACATTTAGGCTTGTATTGTTGTTAATCAACTACAATAGCAATACAGTCAGCTATAATTCTATGTTATTTACTAGTGTAATTAAATATTTTTATTATAAATGAATCTGCTCATTACTTTCTCAATCTCAAATGATCTTTAAAATGTTAAAAAGCTCTGAATAATGCCCTTTACAATGTCCTCAAGCTCCAGGTGACGCCTTCAAATGTCTGTCAAACAGCCAAGACAAAGTATTTTATCTTTACATGTGTATATATAAAATAAAAAAAGTAGCGAATCCTCATATATTGAGAAGTTAAAACAAGGGAATGTTTGCTATTTAAGGACTGAAATGAATTTTGAGATGATTAAGATTGTTGGGTGAATACTGGATAAACAGTTAATTGGTGACTGATTGATTCCCTCAATTTCTATCTGGATTCAAGGTGTAATCAATAAAATGACAGAAAATAGTGGAAAAAAACTATGCCCAATGTGATGTCTTCAAATAAATTGATATCTCCAGCATAAAGGTATTCAACTTGGAATGATAAACAGAAAGAATAGCAAATTTTCATTTTTTTAAAGGTGTTGAAAGATTACATTTCTAAAAATTGCTTCAAAATCAATTGTAATGGTTTTAGATTTTCTTCAATTCAGTATTTCAGCACGTCATGATGATAAAGAATTCTTCAATGTATAATTTTACAGAGATTATAGCAAATTCTAAATGTGAACACAGTAATCAAACTCTTGCTAAAAGGCGTATTATTTACTAAATAATGCTTCTGCATCATAAACATATTCCTTAAAGTCACAGGCGACGTATGCACGTGCCAGACTAGTTTGGTACTGTAGGGCAGATTGCACTCAGACTGACCCAGCCGGGTTTCCCACCACCAACAGCTGTTTCAAGAAATGGAAAAAGTCAGTCCATTCTCAGCAGGGGAGAATTCGCCTAATGTGCAGCAGAACCAAAAATAGCACATTAAGATTGTTAACAATGTGAAAGTTGTGATGAAATCAGCTTAAAGAACAAGGCTGGGATTTAAAGACCATTGTTGGCTGTTCCTTTATAGAAAGGGTTACAGCCAAAATCCTTTAGTGCCTCTGTGAGATTACATCTAGCTTGAATATTACAATATGAGTTCAATACAAAGGAAGAAATTATTGACCCATATGCATATTTTAACAATACTGTTTTTCTGCACATCTCATTGTTGTTTCCTGTTCTACTTCAGAGTTGCCCAGGCATATGTAAACCAGCGTAAGCTCGACCACGAGGTGAAGACTCTCCAGGTGCAGGCGAGCCAGTTCTCCAAACAGACTGCCCAGTGGATCAGTATGGTGGAGGGTTTCAATCAGGCCCTAAAGGTAGGGTAGGATACATTGTATCAGCAAGAAATTCATTTGAAACAAGGCATTTCCTCCATGTAAAGTGTCCAGAACCACACTGACTTTTATCAGAGTCACAAAAAGCAGATTAGTTTCACTCCAGAGCTTTGACACAAGTCTAGAGCTGAGCGGATTTGACAGGTGGTAAAAGCAATTCATGAATGAGTTTCCACTTCCTCCACCCTTTTCCTGCTTTTATCTTCTTTACAGGGCGTGGAATGATGTCTGGAAATGTTTAAAACCAGTCTGTTGCTGGTCCTTGTTATAGGTAGACTGGTAGATGCAAACTATGGGAACACTAATTCTGATTCTATACTCTTTTTAAACAGGAAATTGGGGATGTGGAGAACTGGGCCCGCAGTATTGAGATGGACATGAGGACTATCGCATCAGCTCTGGAGTATGTGCACAAGGGTCAACTTCAGTCTGCCTCCTCATAAACCTATTGGTGGGATGTTTACTGCTGAAACTAAATACTCTGGAAAGGAATCCGCAAGACTCCTGAGAGCTAAGACGCAAGCAGCAATGACTTTTCTTGTCTGCCTGCCGCGCTGAGTGGGCTAATGCTGATGGTTATTTTGTTTCAGAGAAGTGTTGAACGTCATCGCACACACCTGCATCACTGCTTACACTCGTGTGACAGCAACAACGTCCATCAGTGCTAACACACAATGATGCTGGAGTTCAAAGATCAAACGTGTGTGTGTAAAATTAAATAGATCCAACATCTATTTAGTAGCGACTAAAGTTAAAACATAACATTTTAGTGATTGTATTATTGGGGAAGAAGCTGTGTCAATATATATATTTTTTTTAAAGATGTCGCATGTTAGAAAACACCTGCTTGTAATAAGTTGGGCTGCAGACAAATTGCCGCCTGTTTCCTTGTCTGTTACCCCTAAAAGCGTTTGATAGTGAGGCTTCTTTTCAGCACCTGATACCTGAACTTTATGTTTTATACGCTTATGCACAGTGATGACTGACACTGTTTGTTGCCAGACAACTTAATTTAAAATGTTGTTATCACTAAAAGATGGAACATTATTTTTAATAAAGTTAACAAATTCACTGGTGTTTTTTCTTGTGAAACCAGGCAAAATGAAAAGACAGCTGAAGTATGACTGTATGTCAGGCTTCACATCAGCTGCGATCTGAGAAAAAAATCAAAAATTAGGAAAAGTAAACTTTTGCATAAAACTTTTGCATAAGAACCTCATTATGCTTTTAGCAGGTACTAAACTTCTATACTTGGGGAATCTTTTTGGTTGTAGAATACTTAACGATCGAGGATTGTTCTGATGGATTAATTGTGATCGATGCAAAAGTAGAAAGGCAGTAGACCAGATTCCAAAGTAATAACATGAATGAAGATCTTTAAATTTAGGTGTAACCCACAGAAGACAATCCATAAACGTGTACCATGATCCATGAATATTTCACTATGTATTTTCTTATTTTTGCTGTGTAAAGTTATACTAACAGAAAGACTAATAAAATGAAAGAATGACAAACTTACAAATTACTGCACCTCACATTTGTTGAATTTTTTTCTATCTGCTGAGGTTGAAATTTGACACAAATCTGCAAACAAATAGGTCACGAAATGTATCAGTGCACACATTTATATGTGAGAATAAAATGTATGTCAACAGACTCTTACGGATATTTGTTGTGGATATCTCTGTATTTTTCTCAGTATGACTTTACATAACAAACACTTTAAAACTTTGTGTTTGTGGACAGTGTTACATTTGTGGATTGTGGTATGAATTTGTGGGTTACAACTAATGAGATCCAATAAAGCTTTGCAAGAAAACTATTGGTAAGCCACTAAAAGATAATAACCTGATTGATATTTTCTTGGCTGGGGTGACACTTTTTGGAATGCGTGACGTGAAGGAGAGTTATGTCACAATGTACTTGGCTGTTTGGTGCGGTCATGTAAGTGCAGGCGTGTTTGGTAACGAGTTACACTTTCAACTCACTGTGAGGGTTACTATTATGGTAGAAAAGCCAGGGTCAAGAACCAGCTGGTAATAACACTTGATCCCTCGGTTTCCCCCTCACATAGAAACAAGCCTGTTCTTCTTCACAGTGGTAGTCTTTATGTGAACATTCTTCTTTGTCTGAGCAAACATTTTCACAGAATTGTCCGCATGTTTGACAGAAAAAACAGTTATGATATTCAGATTCTCATCGCACCAGGGTTTTGTTTAAGTGATACATTGATAAGCCACAATACAATGGCTGCTCATCGTCAGCATCAGCAGAATGAGCTGACTAGTCTCAAAACGTTTGAAATATTCATTTCAATTACTGACAACAGAGCATACTGCATATATTGTGTGCCCTTTGAAAGTGATATAACTGGTCAGTGAACTGAATGAGCCGATGAGATTATACACATGTTTTTGAGGGTGCGTAAGGCTTAAACGTGGGATTATTATACATTGTTTTTAAACATAAAGTACTTCTTACGTCTGTATACCTTTGGGAGCCAGAAGGTGCTAAAAAAGAAGAAACACGAGATATGTTTTGTATAATGCTTGTAAAATTACCGGATGTGATTCAGAAGCAAATCCTTTGCAGTGACAAGTTGGAATATCTAAACAAACAGTTCTTTGACAAGCAAGTTCGCATTGTGTACAGAAACCGCCACCACCACTTTCTCTTTTTTTTTTCTCCTTTTTTTTTTTACGGATTGGGGATTACCAGTCATGGCCTTGTCTTAAGGGATAAACCACAGGGATAAAGCCTCTCTCTGACCAGCCTCTCTTGAGTTAAGACAGAAGAATAACCAGAAAGGGAAAGGGAAGAGGACGGTTAACTTGTGGTGATCCATCAGGAAAAGGTAGGATGGTCTTTATCTCGCTCACTATCGAACTAAACAAAGTACTTTCTCTGGCCTGCATGCTTGTTTCTTACTGATTAACCTCTGTCATGTTGGTAAAAAATCCTATTTTCTTATCTACGAAATAACTTTTTTAAATATGTAAAGAAAAAAAAAGCTTGCAGCAAAGAGGAATGAGGTTTAAGGTTTAATTAAACCAGATTGATTCCTATTAACATCGAAGTATTCTTGTATAAATTAATTAAAGGGTTTGAAACTATATTCAATTTTTTTTCACCTGATCACTTATTTCATTAAAAATGTCGCCATGCCAGCAGCAACAGTTGTGGGTCTTGTATCTGGTTTGGGTCTGCGGGAAATTTTGATATCATGTATAAAAATGACTTGGTGAAAGATCTTTTATTTTTCCCATTAATGAGCCAGAAAACTAATTGGTTTCCAGCAATGAGCCGCTTAAGCAGCTCCGTCACGGGCATTAAAATCAGGCTTGAAAACAATGCGCCCCTTCCCTCCTCGGGTCTCCCTCCCTCACCAGGGCCTTTCTTCCTTCTATAAGAGTATTATCCAAATATCTCTCATGCGCCCAAAGCAGTCCAGCATTACCTCTACTAATAAGGCCCTCGGTGAACAAACTCATTGTATCCCCTAAGTTGGCACAAACGTTCAATAAACCAGGAGAATGCTTTAATAAAACCTAAAATATTATGAAATGGAGTAGGGATTTGGTTGTAATGATTCTTGAAATAAGTTGCTGTATTTCTGCTTTCCATGCCATTCCTGAGAAATCAGATTTGGCAGTTTGGCCATGTCAATGCCTTGTAACATTTGCGCAACATGTTTTTTCAGCAAGCACTAAGTCCTCCAGTTGACCAAAAAAGAACCTCTAAACCTGGAGGCAGCATGGATACACAGTTCGTCTACGACCTTTTAGGGTGAGAAATATCAATGATACACTGCATTTTTGGAATTCATTTGGCAGCTTTTACCCTGACTTTTGAACTTTCAAGCTTGTAGATTATTTTGTGAAAGATAAATCCCTGCCTTCCCCTGGTCCAAACTTCTCCTCTCTTTCTTTTTTTCAGGGAAAATGCTTGGTTGTACATCAGCGGCACCTTCGTGGCGCTATGGATTCTCGTGTGGCTGTACAGAGACAGCCTGGAGATCGAGGACATCACAGATAAGTACGTCTTTGTGACCGGCTGCGACACTGGGTTTGGAAACCTGCTGTGTAAGAAGCTCGATCGCAAAGGTTTCCGCGTGCTGGCGGGCTGCCTCACAGAAAAGGGGGCCGATGACCTGAAGAGGGTGGCAGGGCCTTATTTGAAGACCGTCCTGCTGGACGTGACCAGTCTGGATAGCGTCCAGAAAGCCATGGAGTGGACCAAGAAGGAGGTCGGCGAGAAAGGTGACTATTGACGTTGCATTCTCGAGTATACTTAGTTAAACTTCGCAAAAGAGACTTCCAACACAAAACATGTTCTTTCATTTCCTTCCGTAGGACTTTGGGGTGTTGTGAACAACGCTGGACGCTCTTTACCCATGGGCCCTTCAGAGTGGATGAAAGTGGAGGATTACCACAGCACGCTGAAAGTCAACATGAACGGAGTGATTGCCATGACGATGACCTTCCTGCCCCTCGTCAAAAAGGCACGAGGCCGCATCGTGAACGTCGCGTCGGTGCTGGGCAGGGTGGCAGCGAACGGCGGCGGATACTGCATCTCCAAGTTCGCAGTGGAGTCTTTCTCCGACTGCCTCAGGTGGGACTCACACGGCCCTCATCAACATGCTCTGTAGCGCCAGTTAGTCCCTTTTTCTTTTTTTTTACATCTGTGTTTCAATTATGAGGACAAAACAGCCAGTGAAGTCATAATCCTCATATCTTTAATGTTGCATGAGGGAGATTTGGTTTTGCAGACAGGGGAGGTTTGTATTAAACCTTTTCAGTCATATTAAAGTCAAATAATAGCAGCAGATGCCAGGAAGAAAAGCAAGATGAGGCCTGACAGGGAAGAGTATTGTTTTTCTCCTTTGTTTTTCAATGATTTCATTCAGTTGTGCTCACCACAAACCAATATTCTTACTTTATCTTTGTTTTCAAGCCTGTCTGATATTAAAGGTTCACACAAAAGGTTGCAGCCACTGTCACAGACCTGCTTCGAGCTCTGTTATTTACGCAAAACTCAATATACTCTCCGTCTTCAGGAGGGATATAAGCTACTTTGGAATTAACGTGTGCATCATTGAGCCGGGCTTCTTCAAGACCGCAGTGACGAGCCTCGATCCCATCGAGAGGGAGCTGCATCGCCTGTGGGACCAGCTCACCCCGGAGGTACAAGCCAGCTATGGAGACAAGTACCTTGATAAGTGTAAGTAGACTGCTGTTTCATACTGCATGTACTTTTTCAACATGTGATTTCATTCACAGTGGCCGTTGGCCGATCATGAAACACACGTGGAAAGTCAAATATACTGAATGTTGTGCTGTTTTAAATTAGAAAGAAATGTAACTGTTTGCTATTTGTCATAAAAATGCAAATTCATCTTGACTTTAGAAATAAATCTGTCATTAATCTCACTCAGTAAACGAGACATACATTAGGATTTTAGGTGAAATGCGCTGAAATGATCACGTCTCATGCTCAAAATTATATTTGAATTGATTTCTAATTTTCAGACATCAAGGTCCAGCGTTTGATCATGGGTGCTGTCTGCGACTCTGACCTCAGCAAAGTGACCAACTGCATGGAGCACGCTCTGACAGCTGCCTACCCACGCACCAGATACAGCGCCGGCTGGGATGCCAAGCTTATCTGGATCCCCCTGTCGTACATGCCGTCCTGTGTAGTTGATATTGGGCTGAAGCTGGTGCTGCCTCGCCCTTCAAAGAGCGTGTAGCTCGCGATGTCTTTGAAGAACTGTCTTCAAAGTTATCAGCCTTTATGTGTCATTTCGATGCCGTACAGAGTGTGACTCAAAGAAGTAAATCTTTTGCCTTTCAAAATACCCGTATTCCTTATCGACACTGGCCATGCAGTGATCTGATGTTGCAGTGATTATTTAAAGGTGCATAATCTGCCACGTGAATGAATTTTTTCTTGTCTGACGTCTGCTTGAGAAAGAGACAGAAAATAATGAAACTGTATTATATGATTGACTGTTTCTTTGTCTGACTGTGCCTTTTGACACTGTTATTTATGTCCCTTGGGGCAAAAGCTGTCAACCCTCAGAGGCTAAATAAACATGATTTTACTATCAATAAACAGTCCTCAGATTGCAAAGGTCAACTTATTGTGACCACAAATAAAAGAAATACCATTAAAACATGTCAACACTCTCTGTTACAACAATGTATAGCCACATCAATGAACAAAGATGTATGAAGGTATGTAAAACCTTTACATGATGGGGAATTTCTCCTTGTGGTAACACTTCACACTAAGCGTAAATGAATTAATGCAGAGTTGAACATTAACATTCAATCAAAAGTGAACTAGTCATCAAGAACTGACGTGTTTGCGTTATCTAAGGTATCAATTTCTACACTATCTTATAGTTTATGAAGATATTATCAATTTCAATATATATTATTAAAGATACAGTTATTAAGTAACAGTTAATTCATACACTAATAAGCATTCTGTTACTGTTGATAATTTTCTCCTGTCAGCTAATATCAGTACGGTTAATAAAGATGTTAAATGAGCAAAATGTAAGAACTGGCCAACTGTCAAAACATACACAAAAGACAAAATGTATCATAGAATGGCTCTGTGCAGCTGCTATTAGCTAGTTAGCTCAGTTAGCCATGTAGCTAGAAGTCCGGATGGTAAGTTTAGGGATCGGGGGAGAGTTGATGCTGACACTGCTTGCACGGGAGCTGAAGTTCGGGATAGACTAGAGCTAGCTGGTTAGCATGCTAACTTTAACCTTATGTAGACATCATTACGGAATTATTACATCACATTTTGTTGGTCATTTTAGTTCATTTTTTAATGTTTCAACAAAAAAGTCGTACATATTGCATCTTTCATTAACACATACGCCATGAAGTTCACAGCAAAGCCATTTACAGCCAAGACTAAATAGTTTTTATAGATGTTTATTTCAAGATTGTCCATCCTTTGACTAATTATGACTTTTTTTTGGTATTGGTTGCAATCTGTCGACACAGTTTGTGGTCTTTATGTAAAGGTTTGCTTGTTCTGTTAGCCATTCATTAATGCTCTGTGTGACGTTTGTAAATGTCTAACTGTCATCAACAGGATTAATAACAAATTCAAGTGAAATTCATGTGAAAGAAATATGCACCATTTGGACCAAATGAATGATCGATTGAATTGGATGAGTGGGAGATTAATCAATGTTGAAGAGACTATACCAGTGCTAACCAGGTGGTGCTACAATCACGTGTGGTTGTGGGAAAAAAACAAAACACACAAGACACAAGAAAAGTATTTGATTGTCACTGATATGCATTTTCCTCAAATAATAAACATCAGAAAGACTTCTGTCTACACTTGGATTATACACACATGTAAATCATCTGTGTAAAATCTAAATTTCCTGGCTAATAAATTCCTGGCTGGCTGGGGATCATGTGTTGTTAGCAGCCGAGAAGCTTTCTCAGACCTGAACATCCCTGAGGATCGCAGAGACAGACATGAGGTAATGGTGTGATTTCACAATAGCTGACTACTGTTTATGACCCTCATCTGTTTCATTTGTTACACTGAACTGTGGAAACAAACGTTTACATCATCCAAAACCTGCTCACAGACACAGTCCTCATGGTAGACCTCAGCTGCGCTCCAAAACACGTTTCTGGCCTCCTGATTGGCTGTTGAATCTGTCAGCCACGTGACAGGTGTTTCAGGAGGTGGCGGGCCTGTTATCACAAGCGACCCCCCTGATGCTTTCAGGTGCCCCTCGTAAAATTGCGATTTCGTCCATCTTTTTCCCCCCCATTGTTATTATTATTATTTTTTTCAATATGACAACATTTTTCTCATTTGAATCGGGGGCCTAAGAACAGATATTGTATATTGATTGTGATTTTAGAATATATAAATACAACTGATTTGATTGATTTATTGATTTGATGTTAATTGTTATTTTGCCGATCGTACGGGGCATCAGAGTGGCACATTTTTAATTTAATCAACTGGATTTTATCGGCAATCAGATTAAAAAGAAAACACTGATCCAGATAATCAGCAAATTTCTGAATATTGGACCAGATTATCGGCCAGGCTTATAATCGGTCGACTTTGATGTGTAAATATATACATAATTTACATGTACTTGTACTCTTGATACTAAAATATACTACATTTATTTCCATTTATTCTGATTTGGAAATAAATTCAAATTTTTCCGCAAGTAGTATTTGTATGGGTGACTTTCACTGTTACCTAAGTCATATTTAGGCGAGTAGTCTAAGGCTTTTTGGGTGCATTTGGTCATTAACAACACATTTGTGTAGAAGCCGCACGTTGTATTTATTTATATATTAAGTTCAGTAGTGCGGAGCTACTTTATGTGAATTTGTGTGCGTAATTCCAAAACGCAAAACATTCCGATGACACGTGAAGGCAGCAAAACTTTCCCCTGTTGTCGTTAGAAAGTCAGTGACCTCGCAGTTATCTGCCGGAGCTTTACAGGGGCGACATTCGTACGTCAGACGACCGCAGCGTGTTTGCGGCTGACTTGACTTGTGTCGCAGCCATGAACTGTCTGAGAGCGCTGCGTCTGTCAAACTCCGTCCAGCTGATCGTCAAAAACACAGAGGCGCTGAAGAAGCTGCACGTCCTCCAGCCGGCATGTTGTCTGAGCGCAGGATCGACCCCCGCGTCCCAGCGACCGCACTTGGACCATTTCCATCTCAAAATGTGAGTGTTTGTGTGTGTGGTGAACAGCTGTCAGCATCTGGATTCACACTCGGGCGTCATTCACACCGCTTAATGACTTTTTATCTCGTATGTCAGACACATTTCATGAGAGGAGAAGGACGTATGCAGATCCTGTAGTAAAAGTATTCAACCACTTTATGTACAAAGTCCTGTTATGGAAAATGTAAGCCCACTTTAGTAAAAGTGTGTAATTTTAGGCTTATAGAAAATCCCCACATTTAAGAACCTGAACCATAAAAGTGCATGAAACGTGATTATGTATTGAATCATCAACAAAATAGTTGCCAGTTAATCAATTAATGACTTCTTCTATAGCCCATTGTTATATTCTTTAGTCTATAGGCCTCATAAATAATTTTAAAAAAAGTTTTTTAAAGCATATACATGTAGTGCAGCAAAAAAGAAAAGTATAGTAGACTAAAAGTATAAATGGCATTTTCAAAAGTTGTAGTAAAGGAAATACCTCAGTTGTGTTCTTAAGCACAATAATTGAGTAAATGTACTTTATTCAATTCCAGCAATGCATTTCAAGATAGCTTTACTGTATATTAGGATAAGATAAGAAGAGATAAGATACGATAAGATGATGTTTCTTTATTGATCCATCTTGGGAGAAATTCACAGATAACTCAGCAGTACAGAGGGAAATAAGTAGCAGCAGAAAGTCTCAGAAAATCTCCGGAAATAGAGACGATAATAAAGAGATATTAAATTACAATTTGAATACAAATATCATAAAAACGATTAGAATAAAGAGAAACGTGCTATATACAGTAATTGTGGATAGGTGTGAAGAGCAAATAATATACAAACTTAATGAAAGATAATTCAGCTTTGAATTAACAGTTAATGCTGGTCACATCAGGCCAGGTGTCATTTATCAGCATGTGTCGGCTTTAACGAGGCAATGAGCCCTCTGACCTGAGGTCAGAGACAACAAATCATTATCCAACAGAAAAAGAAATAAAGAAATTAGAGAAATAAACACTAATAATAAAAGATCCCTCAGAATTACTTCATGGAGCATTTCAAGAGGAACGATCGTGAAAAACATAGTCCAAAATACATAGTTTTTTTCCCTGTAATATCGACTTATTGATAAGTTATTTAAAGTTAAAGGTTCACTATGCAGCTTTTTTCAGTGTCTATAAACAGAGACAGAGGTCTTGATGCACAAAATAGCAGTTTTCACTTGAGTTTGTAAACAGTAAAACAGTAGGGTGAGAATAAATAAGAGCATGTAGCCCATTAATAAGTTACTGGAGTTGTTACTAAAAAGAAAAAGAAAAAACAGATTTAGATGTAATATTGTTGTTTATTGCATAGGTCACATTATAGTGACACTGGCAGTAAAGTTGTAGTCAGTTTAGCATGATTGAATGAATTAGCTTAATCTGATTTAAGCCGTGTGTGTGACCATGTGTATGTGAATAACACACAAGAATGATCGTGTTAGTGCTTTTAAGACTTTCGTCTTCCCTTGATCAGGATCTCAAAGCCTCCGAGCTCCGGAGTGGAAGACATGCTTTTCTACACCATCACAGACGGAAAGGAGCAAGTCCCCATTTCATACTTCACCTCGGTAAGTAGCTAAATGATCCATCCATCCTTCATCCCTTCCTTCCTTCCTTCCTGCCTTGTTATGGTGATTTTCTCACGTCCGTTTGTTTGCAGGCCCTGAGGAAAACTGGCCTTCACCCGTCAGACCCTCGTTTAAAGGACTGCATGGAGAAGCTCCGACGCGCTGTCACGGAGTCCGTTGGCGAGGTGATGATGGACAGAGACCTTTTCCACAGGTGAGACGGCGAAAGGACATGGACCGAGTGGTTAGGACTGAATCCAATCATCAGCAAACTCACAGACTAATGGTGTACTATGACAACACTGTCTGGGATATTTTTAGTGACACAATTTATTTGGAAATGCACTTTCTATCATGTTCAGTGTGTAGTGTACACACACACATCACACATTATGTTTGAAGTACAAGAGATAGGAAGCGGTCAGATCCAAAAAAAAGATCCTGATGTGCTGTGGGTTTATTTCCGTGTCAAAGTTTTACATAAACTGATGGAATCTAATACAGCAGATCAACAAGTCAAACAGTGGGGTGCAACTTTTTAATGAGCAACAGTGCCCCATGAATTATGGATGTAATGACATAGTTGGCAGGAAATATAACAATAGATTAGATTAGATTGTCTCCGTGAGTGCTGCCCCTCAAAATGGACTTCTGAGCGCTGGCTGTCTCTCGGTGTTTTGTTTTCCATTCACCGCCCGGTGAAGGCATGAGAGCAAAGCTATTTTTAGTCTGACCTTCCCACAACAATCCAACGTAATTAAGGATTTGTTATGTGTGACCTGCTGCGTGGTCGTCTCTCTGCCTGTCTCCTCCTTTGTTCTTCACTTGTCTCCAACACATATGTTTAATTTATGGCGGGCGGAAGATCATTTGAGTTTTGCATGCAGCCATTATCATGAGTCACCTGAGTAATGACATGAAGATCTTATAACTCAGAAAATGTGTTAAAGGTCATTTTTTTGGACATGTTATCAATCTGAAACATAATCTTTTTATCGCTCTGGCCTCTCCTGATTAATAGATACTGAAGCTAACCAAAAAAGAAGTCGTTAATCCGTCATGTCAGCTCTTCGGAGTCATAAATGGCGCTAAAAGTGGTGAAATATTCATTTAGTTTGGTCCGCCCAAACCTGCATGTGTGGGAGTCGGTGTTGTGTTGCATGTGTCAGGTCATGTCAGCTTTAGTTACCGTCATGCTGATGAAAGCAAAGGCCTGTTGGTCAGACTGATAGCTAGCAGCTGCTGCGCTCACGTCACGCCCACAAACACACACACGCTGTGTCACAGTGTTTTTCTACAATTTTGGTAGCACACACTGCTCATACTGAGTTACCTACTTAAGAACTGTTTGCACAGTTCTCTTTAATGACATGCAGCTCAGTAAATCTCAGTTCATCTCACTTAAAATGTAGCCAGACACTTGCGTAACACATGCATATCTCCGGATCAGATCTTGTTCCCAGGCACTGAGACTTGTCAGCCCACAGTAACGCTTTATCACCTACACAATGACCTAATAAACACTAACAGGAAGCAGGATATACAGTATTTATCACTTTAAGATGTTTAAAGTCTCATCTTATTTATTCATTTATTTGTCATGAAACTAAAACCAAAATAACTGAATTGCTGCTTGGAAGTATATGTCAAAGAAACCAACCAAAAATGCTGCAATGTGATTTAAAAGCACCTAAAATTGCACATTTAATAGAAACTAGAGCAGCAATTTGCAGTCATTTGTTGTGCGTTATGTCTCGAATGAAAGCGATGCATTCGGTGCAAGTGGGTGGTAAGTGAGAAAGCAGTTCGTGACCTTTGAGAGTCATGTAGTCATTTAATTCATTTGGTGTCAAAGCCTTGAAACGTGATCCAGAAATGAGTCCACATTGACCTCTGTCGTCCTGGCTGTGGTGTGAAAAATGAACTCTGTATTGAGAAATGTGGCAAAAGCTGCAGTCATCGTTCAAGTAAGCGTTCCCAAGTACCACTCCGGTGTGTCGTTTTTCTCTCAGGTGTGTCGGCGGAAACGTCGTCCTGCTGATTCAGGCTTTCAGGAAGAAGTTCATCATCCCTGAGTTCGACGTGTTCGCGCAGAAGATAAATGAAATCTACGCAAGGGTGCAAGCTCAAAGCGAGGGGAAGGTGGGCGGATGTGGTTTGCTTGTTCCTTATTGTGAAGTAAAAAAGAAAATGAATTCTGTGACAGAAAAATACAAACAGCAAACAGCTGAGCTGACTGTTGCTTCTCTCTTGTGTTTTCTGGCTGTAGGTTGCAGACTACATCCCCCAGCTGGCCAAGTTCAGCCCAGAGCTGTGGGGGGTGTCTTTGTGTACAGTGGATGGCCAGAGGTGAGAATTTCACATCACACAGTTGGCCACAGCAGATGGAGTCTGTCCAGTCGTCACTGAATTCTAAATGATGAGACTTTTTATCTTTGTTGGCTTAAATGTTGAGATTGAATTGACCTCACTGATACTGGAAACAGTGATATGTGGCAAGTAATGTAGGAATGCAGGGTTAGATTCTTCTGGTTTTAAATGTCGGTCCTGTCTTCTTCCTCCAGGCACTCTGTCGGAGACACTAAGCAGCCGTTCTGCCTGCAGTCCTGCGTGAAGCCCCTTCAGTACGCCGTCGCCGTCCACGAGGCGGGAACGGAGATGGTCCACCGTTACGTCGGCATGGAGCCCAGCGGACTCAAGTTCAACATGCTGTCGCTCGATGATGAAGGTGTGTGGAAAAAAAACATCTATGATACAATTTCCTGACTGCATCAGTGTTATTTCTCACTGGATGGAATCAATGTCTTTCTCCAGCTGTTTCAACACATCGTATCTTTTCAAAGTTTTTTTTTTCCCTCTGCTGCCTTCATAAAAGCAAGACATTTTATTGTGGACATTATTTTCTTATTAACTAGAAAAAAACTGACTGACAGTTTACGTCACTTTAGTGCCAAGGCAGTTAGTCAATAAATTGAGTATTTGATTGTCAGGACCTTAATCGCCAACAATTTTGGTAATTGATTATTCATGTAAGTAATTCAATAGTTGAGAGTTCCTAATATTTTCTGTTTATGTACTTATTTTTATTGCAAAAAAATATTCTGTGTGGCACTACATATTGAGTATTGTATCTTTGTTGGTCAGACAAAAAACTACCGTTTGCATTTTTTTTCTCTATTTTTGATCCATTTCTGAAACATGTTATGGACTAAACAAACAATTTATCATCAAAAATAATCATAAAAAAATAACTGACAGTTGCAGTCGTAGATAGCTTCTTGTTTTCCCCAAAAGGACCCGACTCACTAACTCTGAGTTAATATTAGACTTAATTATGATGCACTTTTTTATTTTGCATATGTGGGAGGATTTTTTCATACGTAATCCATGTTGGTTTTGCAGGTCCGTTCATGGCTACAGAGTGTTGTTTTATTTTGTTTTGTGTTCTCAGATATTATACGTCTAACTAGATAATTAACACCGTGTAAAATAGAGCCATTATGTAGCATAATCTCGTGTCAAAACCGTGTCTTTTCTCATTGTCCTCTTTCTCAGATAAACCCCACAACCCCATGGTGAATGCCGGAGCAATAGTGATCAGCTCTCTTATCAAGGTAAACAGGAATGTACAGAACAAATCTTCTGTATTATTGATGAGTCAGCACATACAGTAAATCATTGTCCATTTATTAAAAAGTCAGTGAATTAGTAACTGTTTTATGAACTATTATTTGTACTTTGGAGCCACTCAAGTGTTTTGTTACTGGACAGGAATGACAGGAATCCGACTGGTTATGGAGATTATGGGAATTTTATAAACTCTGCTGTACTCCACACCTGATAGTTGGAAAAAGTCTTTGATTTTGAAAAGTCACATTATTTGAACATGCTAAAATGTTTTCTTCTGATTGCTGCATGCACATGTATTCTTTTATTATCTAACTGTTATTGAAGCATCTCTTTAAACTGATTTGCGTCAACTGTTGGAGCATTTCCTGGTTGCGTCACCAGATGTTCTACCCTTTCGTCATGATTTCTGCCGCCCAGGCCCGTGAAAGTGACGATCTACGCCACGCGATGTCGCCATTTTCTTTCCTTCTTACTTCTTTTTCGGGTGCACAAAAAATCTTGGGATATCGGAGGCCACATAGGATAGTAGGGGTGCATCCTCCAAAAAGAGGGAAAAGAAGGAGCGTTTGTGAGGCGCCTTCAAATTTGGCCAGCCTTCGTGCGGCGTTGTGACGTAATTGGCCCTCAAATGCGTCCTTCGAAGGATGCAGCCCCTGAATTGGGGCAGCTTGCCGAGTGAGTCTGTTGATGGGATGATGATTTTCAAACCAGTGACCATCTGTCCTGACGGAATGTGACTATTTTTTTTTAATAGATAATCAAAGCTTGTTTTACAGATTCAAATAAGAAATAGCAGGATCAACTGTTTAATGTTTTTTTCACTGGAGTCTGTCGTCCTGATTTGTGAGATACTCCCTGAACACAACCTGAGCTCTGTGGTTTATGATCACCGCCTGTCTTTCTTCATGCCGCACCAGCTGATAATGCAGCACTAAATGATACAATCAGCGATACATTCATGTGTTGTTTTACACGCTGTGCCATGAGTAGTACTGAGGTCATAGGAATGTTGGATTTTGGTGTAAGTGTGGACAAACAGCACATTTATTTACCTTAAACTGACTCTCGTTTTGTTTTCAGCCTCGTTCAAATAAGGCAGAGAAGTTTGACTATGTAAGTAGACCGGTCCTCTTCTCTCGTTCTCCTCTGTTAAGAGATTATGACACTGATGATAATCTCACACATCTGACCTTTTCTTTGTTCTCCAAGGTGATGGAGTTTGTGAAAAAGATGGCAGGCCAGGAGTACGTGGGATTCAACAATGCCACGTGAGTGTACTGTCAAATGCATTTGAGGGTATTTTATGTTAATATTTCCATGTTCTGCACACACAGATTGCCCGTTCCACTGCCCTGTTGCATTATTGATGCTTCAGTATTGACCCATTCTGTCTGTCCATCTCAGGTTCCAGTCAGAAAAAGAAACGGGCGACAGAAATTTTGCCATCGGATACTACATGAAAGAGAAGAAGGTCGGTTACAGAATGCTGAAATATGTGGGATTATAAATGCTTTTTAGTTTCTGTTGCATCATGTCCAGCTGTTTTGCATTTACAAGTTTTCATTTTGCGATTAATCTGCCATTCATTTTCTTTATTAATCGATGAATCATTTAGTCTGTAAAACATCAGAAACAAGGAAAAAACACATTTTAAAGTTTATATCATTTTAGTGTGATATAAAACAAGTGAAACCTGAGAAATAATTACTGAAACAATCAGTCGATTATCATAGAAGTTGTTGATTAATTTCCTTTTTTTTCACGAATTCATTGATTGTTTCAGCTCTACACATAAACAGCATTTACACTGGTAAAGGATTAGCTATTAGATCTTGTTGTCTAATAAGAGAATTTTAATTATTATATTTTATGCTCGAGTCCATGATATCATTTTATTATATTATGTTTGGTTTCCTTCGTTTGAAAGGTTTCATGATTATTCAGTATTACTTTATTATTCCTTCATTATCTTTTCACAAATGTTCTTTTTTTTAGATTTATATGTAACATCATCGTATTAAACTATCCCTTTTTTCCATCATCGTCACTTTGCTAGACCAACGTCCATTGTGTCGAACTGAAATTCTTTCTTCATGGCTTCCCTCACACACCCCTCTGTGTATTGCCACACTATCATAGAGGAGATACACATGACCTTTTGACCCTGAGAGCTGTGCTGGTGAGGGTAATAATCCCTGGCAGGATCTCTCAAGGAAAACTGAGCCCTTTCGAGAGAGCCTTATGAATTGGCCAAGTTATCCTTTATTTTTCAGTTGAGAAATCATCTGGTTTGACATGCTTCAGGCAATCAAATAGTCATGATAATCATATTTCATTCACCAGTGTTTCCCTCCTGGAGCAGATATGATTGACGCCCTGGACTTCTACTTCCAGGTAAACTGCTCTGCCATAACCAGAGCTTTTTATAAAGAATCATTAAACAATCATTAAATTATTGTGTAGCCTCATATAGATTTTCGGTGGTGAAAATTGTTTCAGTAGTGTTGACTGTGGCCCTCTTTTGGTCAAAGCTTTGCTCCCTCGAGGTGACCTGCGAATCAGGAAGCATCATGGCTGCCACCCTGGCCAACGGCGGGATCTGTCCAATCACAGGCGAGCGTGTCCTGAGTGCCGAGGCTGTGCGGAACACTTTGAGTCTCATGCACTCCTGCGGCATGTACGACTTCTCTGGTCAGATGGCTTTTCATGTGAGTGCTGTACCGTCTCACCACCCCTCGAATGATATTTAACTGAGAGATGAATCAATGAACAGTCTACATCCTCTTGCTCTCATCTCTCAGGTGGGCTTACCGGCAAAATCTGGGGTGTCTGGTGCAATACTACTGGTGATCCCCAACGTCATGGGAGTGATGTGTTGGTCTCCTCCACTGGACAGAGTTGGAAACAGCGTCCGGGGAATACACTTCTGTGAGGCAAGACCAAGGTTTACCTCTGTGCCTTTTGCATTTGGACTGTTTCTGTTAAAGGAGAAGTGGCTAAAATGTATGCAGACTTTTTATAGAATCAAACCAGTCTGATAGCATATATTTTTTAAAAATGTTCTGCCACAGGCTGTTTCTTATAGCACAATATGATACAGTGCGATAGAATGTGATAAAATACAACACGATGCGAAACAATACAATGCGATGCAATGCGATACGATACAATACGATACGACACGATACGATACGATACGATACGATACATATGATATGGTACAACAGAAAACGATACAATACACCACAATGCAATATCATACAATACAATACACATGACATATTTATAGACGTACAAAGCACATGAAACAGTCATAGCCATAAAACACATCGCATAATATCCTCAGCTTTGGATCTTAATTAGCGGTTAGCATAGAAAAAATTCTCTATGCCTGTATTCTCTACTCTGTAAAGCCTATACCAACTTCTGCCCACAAATAGCTTTTTGTGGGCAGAAGTTGGTATTCACTGATTAGAACTTGTCAGGAGCAGTCAGACGAGACATTGTTAGCAAGTTTGAGCATGCTCTTGCTCAAAAAGAGTGAGCCACAGGTTGACCAGAAATCTTTGCACAAGTTTGGAGTTGATTATGTAGTTTAAAGATGCACAGATGGACTGCTGAGCCAGGCCGTAATGCAGCTCAACCTGACACTAGAAGGCGACAAAGTGTGACATTTTCAAATGCCTTAAGGCGCACTTCGAGTTGTTAAGGACCACTTACCCGCATACATTTGAAAAATGTATGTGGGTAAGTGACAATTTCACTGCAATCAGCACACTGCACTTTTGGTTCAGCATCCCTGCCTGCCATTATGAATCCAAATTTTATGCATCCTGGGTCATTTTTCCTCATCGCACACTTTAGAGCTTTTACTGGCGCCGGGTCGTCTCCCAAATCACTTCTTCATTTCATTAACTGATCCATTTTGTGTCACGGCTTCTGAGGTAACAGATAGCAGTGGCAATACACGTGTTTCTCTCCACGTTTGTCACTAAAATTATGCATTATAATTTGATGGTTTTTTTTTTTCTGTGAATTCTTGGGCACATTTAGATATTAAACAAATAACCTGTATATTCGAAACATGTTTTAATATATTCACTGGCAGTACTGCTGCCTCTGAGGCTTACTGGAATGCACTGTAGAGCTCAGTGATTGAGAATGGCTGTCTTACATCGGCTGAAGAAAGAATTGATGGCCTGCTTAGTCAGACAAATCGATTAAAGTTAGTGTCTCAGTGCTGTCTTCTAAAACCAGAAACCTTAAAGTTTAGGCTCAAACAATCAATATGATCAATATAAAGCTCCTGTTCTGAGCAGCTCCTGATGTTACATCCCAGTGAAAATGTTTTAGTTTTCCTTGTCCTAAAACATAAATAATGCATATGTCCTCCAGTGTTTTTCCTCCGACGACTATTATTCTGCATCTTTTCCTCAGGAGCTCGTGTCGCTTTTCAACTTCCACAATTATGACAACTTGAGGCACTTTGTGAAGAAGCAGGACCCACGCAGGCTGGATGGAGACGACAGGGTTTGTTGCTTTGTTAGTTTGTTCTTTTTTTGGCGGTTTTTTTTTTTCCTGCCTCTATGTTTATGTTCCTCCCGTGTCATTGCAGAACAAGTCTGTTTTCAATTTGATGTTCGCCGCCTACAGTGGAGATGTGTCTGCCTTGAGAAGGTACAGCAGTTAGCAGCAAACCTGATTGTTGTTTTTCCCTGAGATGGCCTTCAGGATGTTAACACCAAGCCTGGGTATTGAAAAAAACATGGGATACAAATGATGGGATACAAATGAAATGAAATGCAAGTGTAACAAACAGCTTCAATGCTGCTTGCCATAGATTTTACAATTCTCTGGATCTCTACATGGGGGGATGAATACCGTTTTCGGTATCTTGATGATGTAATGGAGTAATTTTTATCAATCCATTTAGTGACTCCTCTTGCACCATATGGAAGCATCTGCATTTTTTAAATATTTATCCACTAATTTGATCAGGTTTCTCCTTCTTATTTGTCCCGGAACTGGACTTGAAACATTCAGTCAAAAAACTAGAGAGCCAATACAAATTTTGCTGTGTAATGTTTCTAAAGAAAAATATTCATACTAGTTTCTGCTTGTCAGTTGTCTCAGATGTAAGTGCAATTCTGAAATCGTAGATCTACAGTTAAGTTACTATGTGAGCAAAATGACATTTTAATTTAAGTGTTCTGTTTTTTACTTTATACATGAAAATAAATATGTAACTGCTTTTTCCTCATGCCTACAGGTTTGCTCTCTCATCCATGGACATGGACCTGAAAGACTATGACTCTCGAACAGCGCTACATGTTGCTGCAGCAGAGGGTGAGCTCCCGCATGATCCGCTCATCTGTGGTCCTGATATTTATTGAATCAGCAGCACTAAATCAGTTCCTGCAGGCAAAACTATAATTAAGTCAGGCAGCAGATCCGTATAACCGCTTAGAGATAAAAGCATGAAATCACAAAGCTCCTCAAAGGTCAAAGACAGCATTAAAAAGAGCTGAAAATTATAAACTCGAATAAAACGTGGACCATGACAGAAAAACTGCAACTGTTGGCATGTACATTCTCATTTTTGTTTTGTGGCACCTGTTAAATGCTCGCTTTGGGATTTTTTGTTGTGTGTGTGTTTGACAACGTTATTGAGAGCACTCCTACACAGTTAGAATGGGATTCTTTTTTGTTTAACCAGCAAAAAGCTGCTCTTTGCTCCTGCCAAAGCCACCAGACCTCATTTGCAAAAACAGTAATTTTATCATTGTAAAACACATTTCATTCAAACCAGACTTTAACTAAATGAAACCATCATGGTTTGCGTTCACACTGTTCCAACAGTCACCAACTCTCCGGTTGAAAAAAAAACAATTAATGTGTCATGTCAGATGCAAAAATTCAGATCCTACACGCTGTTTTGCTTGCCGTGAATTACTGACTCTGTAATTGTAGTCTAGTGGCTTTGGCAAGAGCGATTTGGTGGCAAAGAGGATCTAGTTCTTTAAAGCAAAAACAGACAATTTTTCAACTTTCCCCACTCACAGCATTTCCATGTACTACTGCTGACACTGCTGCAAAGACGGCGTCAGCAACTGGCTGCTAACAGCCTGGCTACAGTCACAAGCAAGAAACGACTGTAAAAATCCCAGTTTGACCTAGAAACCCAAACTGCAGTGCTATGAAAAGGCACTGTAAAAACACCTGGTTGTATTGATAAGAGGGCAGAATTATTACTTATGATCATTAGAAAGAATGCATGTTTTGAACCGCCTCAAGTCCCAGTGGTAAAGAGAAACACATATCAGAGGGGGGAACAGAATCTGACGCAACACCGGCGCTTTCAATCGAGTGAACGCCCATCATTTCACTCAGTTTACTCTCCCTCTTCGCCTTCATTGCCTGCTCCATCAACAACATTGGTATTCTTTTGCAGTGTAGGAGTTTACACAGTTATTCCAGTTGTTCCGCTGTTACCTCTGGGCTGTGACTGAGGAAAACAATTCTGTTTACTTCCTGTTTTTATGCACAATTCAAGACGCACTTCCTTTGTGCCTTCATTTGTTGTTGCCTTTTTTTTCTTCAGGAAAAATCAAGCCCCATGGCATTAGTGAAAGCGAGGTTTTCTGGGGAAATAATCTATAAGCAGATGGCATCATATCATTCTCTAAAATCAGTATTTACAACAGAATGATAGGTTACAGAATACAAGTGTCCAGTTTAACAGAGATCTATGTCTGCAGTGATCCTTTCAATAATGTTGTCAGACACTTAAAAAAACAACCTGAGCCTCTCATCGGAGAAAACAAGACAGACCCTTTCAGCGGAAATACACTGATGGGGCTCGACTGCCCTGACAGCTGACAGCTGCAGCAGTCAAACTCAATACTGGAGCAGTTTCAGACGTTGTCTTCCCCATTAGTCACTTAGACACAACAGCAAGGGGGAAGAACTGGTCCAGGTTGCAAAATATCGAAGTTACTGTTCACAAATTCATGGTTATTTCTTCAGCATAGTGCCATCCAGCTTCAATCTTGGGAGAGAGAATTAGCCAGAGCAAGTGAAAGTATTAATGAAAGTGTGAGTGTTCAGGGCCTTTACCAAATTGCGATAACAGTTACATATCACTCCACTGGATACCAACAATGACAGCGCAAAATGACATAACAAGTCCGTCACTACACTCTCTGGCGCGCACGCTGTTGTTTCTAAAATGACAGAATATAGACAGCGTCAGATTTCAGCTTCACGATGCCTCAGTTTTTAATGAGGATCGCTTGACACGGAAACTGAAGGGTGCCTCCGTCACACGCCCACAAACCTCTGTTAAACCGAGTTGAAAGGACAACCGTGTTTGACTTGCAGTTTCTGCTGACATATGTAGCTGCTCTTCACCACGCCACACTGTTAATCATTCAGTCCCTCAGAAGTTCTGTAGGAATACAAAATGTTTCTATGCCTTACTTTATTTTTTTTAACTCAAAGAAAAAGTCGAAGATTTTCAATGAAAAATACTTAGACATGTTCAATTGTTTGTTTCGCCACTCACAGCAGCAAATTAGTTAACTAAGTTAGCTTTTGCTTCATTTGCTTCATGATTAACTGCAGAGGCTCGGTACCTTTGGCTCACATTATACAAAATCCATAACCAATCAGCTTGCAAACCCCTCGCAGAGCACCATATGGTCGATTATTTGTCTTCTGTTGTGGTCTTAGTTTATCCGCGGCACCAGCTTGGCGCTCCACTGCAGTCTCTTCAACACAACACATTTTTCATAAGGAGACTTGTGAGCGAGTCATTGGTTTACAAGATAAAAGCGGGAGTAATAACTGTTTTCATCGAAAAGAACTGGGCAGAGCTTCTGCTCTCTGGGGACATTTTAGTCACGCGTTTTTCTTTTCATTTCCGTTCGAGTTTTTTATTCACCCACAATATGTCGTGCTGTTAGATGAACTTGTAAATCGTGAATTTTGGGAGCTGTATTATTTTAAGGTGTATATGTTGGTCTTGCATTGATTTTTGACACCAAAGTGAAATCTGTGTTTTCTGAGTTATCAGGAAGAAAAAAAACAGATCTGTCTCTGTCTACACTCAACAAAAGTATGAACGCAACACTTTTGTTTCTGCTCCCATTTTATCAATTTTTCATCCACACAAAAAAACACTCCTGAGCACAAGCTTGTTCAAATCTGTGTTAGTGAGCACTTTTACTCCCGAGCCCAAATAATCCATCCACCTGACAGTTGTGGCATATCAAGATCTTGAAAATATTTGAATACTGGGGGTCATGTTTTCCCCTCCTCAAACACGTAATTTAATTACGGCCCTGATCGAATTCTCCCTGTCGTCATCTTTTCTCTTCGTTCTCAGGTCACATAGATGTGGTGACGTTCCTGACTGAAACCTGCAAAGTCAATCCATTTGTAGAAGACAGGTGAGATGCATTTCTATCCTTTGACTTTATATTTCACTTCTCCATATGTTTGGGCTTTAATTATATTTAACTGTTTTTACTTCTAGTCGGTTTTGTGTTGTTTTCAGGAAGAATCAACAACGTTTTGGGGTTTTTTTTCCTATCCCTTTCATTAAGAGCTCATTTTGCAGAGAAAAAGCTATAATGAGATGTCCTTCGTTTCCATCCGTCTTCCGAGAAAGTGATTTCTAATCCTAGTGGGACTGAAAGAAATGTTTGAATGAGAGTAACTGGTTGTTACCGTTAATTGAAAATGTACAATTATCTCTCAGAGCGACATGCACTGACCACAACACCGGAATAGATAATTAAAGTAACTCAGTGTCAGTATATGAATTGGCCACTGGTTCACCATCCAGCAGTAGTCTGGTTGACATTATGGTCTCGCTGGCTTGCTGGCACGGACCATTTCATCTCATTTGGTACAGCTTCTGTGGTGCGACACACACACAATCTCACACCCAGATGTAAATCTCCATGCTGTTCGCCTTAATTGCCGTCCTAGGCAGCTCTTTTTTGGGTGTGTTTACTTGGAGCTGGACTCACAGACTAGTCTTGAGATAATTCATGTAAAATTCATGTTTATTTGGAAAGCGAAATTGTTGTTTATCCGAGTCCTTCGAACAGAGGTGGCAAGGGCAAAATTAGCACCACCCACATAAGCACAATAGCCATATTTATGGGAGATGCACCAGGTTGAATTAGCCTAAATATTCTCCGACGCAGATTAAACTCAAAGTGTGATAGATTCTGCGTATCGTGATTCCTTAATTGAATACTGAAATAGTGTAGACTTTCCCGCCTGCTTCCTTCTCCCTTCCTCTTAACCTTCCCTCATCGCTGTACAGGTGGGGGAACCTCCCAGTCGATGATGCCACACAGTTCCGACACGATGACGTGGTGAAGGTGCTGAAAGATTACCAGCAGGTCTGCAGCCAGCAGGAAACACAGCACACTCAGGCCGAGCATTCCCCGAAGCTGGACACCATCGATGGCATGGTGTGACATCCCCCCAGAACTCCAGCGCGTCGGGGCATTTGTGCAATCTGTCAGTTTCTGAAATACGAAGCTCCATAAAATAAGTGCAGGGAATGTGACGCCATAAACATTAGGTGAAAGATGCAAAGTGAATAGGAGAAGATTTATAAGTGAAAGGGAAAATGGTATGAAGACGCAGATGGAATATAAAGCGGGCGAGAAAATACAGTCCAGACAAAAGGCAAAAATAATAATGCAACAAACCGAGAGAAAACAAGATCTGTGTGTGAATAATGGGGCGCTGCGAGCCGACTCAACCTTTAAATCACTGCTGCTGGACACAATGTTCGTGTTATACTAAGATTCAAACATGTTCCAGAGGGAAGCAGAGGAGACTGTAAACTCAAAAGACGGATTTTTTTGTACTTACAATGCTTCTCTGCTCCCTTACAACAGAACATTTCACTCTTATATGTTTTTATTATTCTATTGTGCCTTATTGACACCTTTAAATATGTAAAACTGTTCTGTTTGGATGTAAAATCTTATATTTGGTTTATTCCAAAAGGGAGACGAGGTGAGGCATTGTACATGATCCTAATAACTTAAAGGGTAACTCCCCCAATTTTACACATCAAAGTGTGTTGACAGGTTTTGGGAAGTACTACTGTATATGTGAGAGAAGTAGTTTAAAGCCCCTTGTAGCTCCAGAGGAAGCTGCATGTAATCTGATAAATTGCCATCAGTTGTGTCACTCAGGCTAGTTGCATTGTGGGTAATGCAGGCACCAGGTTTTGAAAGAAGTCGAGCATTGCCTCCCAGTTTGAAGAAAATGCTGAAAATCAACAAAACCAGAGATATCGACAATTTATTTCAGACATTCTCCTTATTTTCCAAAACCTAATGCCTACATTACCCAAAATGCAACTCAGCCACTAAGTGACATCAATAGAGGCAATTTATCAGATTGCATGCAGCTTCCTCTGGATCCACAAAAGGCTTTATGCTACTGTTCATGTTTGCAGTAGTACTTCAAAAGAGTTACCCTTTAATGTCTAATGTTTAATGATACATTGTATATATTGTGTTTTTCAGCTGTAAATACATTATGATGTGCAGTGTCCTAACACTTATGCCAATTTTAAGTTGCATAAGAAAGAAATTTAATGGAGTAATTTATTACGTGAAATATTTTGACATTAAAGACGTCTATTAAACATTTTGTATTAATCTGCCACCCGTTGTTTCATTTTGTTTTGACTTTATTCTGGTATTCAGTGCGTCATGCAGTCTGCAATTTGTTCTTAAATATTAAACAGCGTGTTCTAAATCAGCTGAACCAAGGATGGAATGCATGATGAGGAAGCAGCAGGAGTGTTGTCAGGAGGTGGTCACCACTGAATTGTTTTAAATGCTATTAGTGTAAGAGTGTGCGTGGCATAATTATTCTGTTTCTTTTGGAAACGGACCGTTAAAAAAATAACATCAATGAAGAAATAAGAGGGATTCAGCCGGGGCTCGAGAGCATAACACTAACGTATGCTGAGTCACGTCCAGCTCATTTCAACAGCCTTACGTTTCTTTATTTATTTATAGATTTAGAGTTAATCACTGTTGACAGACTGTCCCTTTAGTGACCTGGTTCATGCATCTGACTGAGATGAAGTGCAGATGTGGTAGTTACAGCTTCAGTCGTCCTGGCCTCCAGCAGATGGCACTGTGCCACTGTCAAGGAGAAATCTGTATTCTCTTCTGGTAAACCCACAACCTCCGTGTTGGAGGTGCAGAAAAAGAACATTAAGGAGCAGAACAGAGCTTATGTAAGACTGACCTGTCGTCCAGAGAGACTGCTGAGACTGCCACCTGAACAGAGCGTGGGGTACTGACAGATTCACACCTGTCACCCGTGGAGCAACAGGCAGGAATTCTCGCTTCAGCTCGGCAGTCAATACACCGGCAGCTAAAAAGACAACATATCTACACCTCGTTGGTAGACGAAATCATCTCTCGCTGCCCTCAATGTAGTTGTTCAAGTCTGTTAGACCCAGGTCTTGGTGCGATATAAATACTGTCCAGGTATCAAAATGCTCAACCAGCAGAACTGATATGGCAACATGTTGGGCAGTGCCTGTTCAGGCCTGTGAGAGCTGACCAATCAGAACAGACTGGACTTTTCAGGAGGAGCAGGGTCCTTAAAGAGACAGGCACTAAAACAGAGGGTGAATAGAGGTGCTGCATGTATGTGACAATATGAGAAAAATAATGTCAACACCCAAAATAAAAGCACATTTTCGTAGCTATGTCCATTTAAAGTCAGTGTAATGTGCAATATACATGTTTTGATTTCACACCAACCAGAAGCTTTCAGATTAGATTACACGTTTTTTAAGTACTAATTACAAAATTGGCCATGTAATTGGTTTTCAATAACTGACGACATTTCATAGTAATCAGACCCAACCCTCGTTACCCAGTACTGCTCCTGTATATGAGCGCTACAGAACACAATTCAGACATCCAGCTATCTGAATGGTGGAAGGAAAAACTAATTTCCTCGTTAATGTGAGCCCACTGATAAGACAGAAAGAGTGAATACGGTGCTCACTGTTTTCTCGAAAGCATATAATGAAATCAGCCATTAGTGGACGATCATTATCTCGTGGAAGCTCGTACAGCTTTCTGCCTTAAGCAAGACAGCAGCAGCTGAGGGATCAATCTGCGCCTCCTGAACTAGAGACGCTCAGCTGTTTGCTGTTGTATGTCGCTTTCCACAGTAATGTTAGTCTTGGACCCGGCGCTCTCCGTGGATGAAATAAATTGTTGCGCCGTGGCAGACAGGTGTGGACCTTGGGAAGCTTTAATGAAACCAGAACATCAAAGACGACTTTAATGAGCTGGATTTGGAAAGACTCTGAAGCCCACAGGATTTTTATTTCTTTTTTTTTTACCACATTTTCAAGCTGAGGCGATGGAAAAAAATGTGATTTGGTATATAATCTACTCTGGCAGGAGTTGCAAGAGAGCAAGATTGGTTTTGATATTCTTAGCCATGTTGTAATGAGGTTGCAGGGTTCCGTCCATCACTTCCGACCGGACTGAAGTATTGAACTATCTGATGGATTGCTAGTGAACTTTGTAAACATTCATAATCCAGCCCGTTGCGTAATCCCCAGGATGACTCCTAACAGCTTTGGTGATCACCTCAACTCTTCCTCTGACAACACCAAGAGTGTTGATGTTATTGCAATTTCTTGACAACTACTGGAAAGACTGCAATTAAATTCCACACCTTCATATCCTCCCTGGGATGAGCTGTAATAATGCTAATGATGCTCTGACTTTTCATTTGACGCCGTCATCAGCTCTTCGGTTTCTGTTGATAATCAAAACCTGCAAAACTAATAATACTCCCATCAGCGTGACGTGTTTAGAGCTAATCAACAGATATCAGCATGTTACCACACTTAACAGGAGATACCTGCTAAACATCGGCACTGACATTGGGAGATGTTAGCATTTAGCTTAAAGATCAAATTTGTGCCCGAGTACAGCCTCAGGAGCTGATGCTTCATGCTGGTAATGAAATCACTTGACAGGCTTCACGTGAAGAATTCACATAAAACATTTTGTTTTCTGGCAGAATTGAAGACCTCGAGTTACTCGCCAATTATATTCCAAACAGCGGGTGCGTTTTCTAACACACAGCCCAAATCTCATCTCTTATCTTCCCGACAGTTGCAGGTATGTTTAGATATTGAATGGAGGTTGATGTGGGACAAGATGTGGTCAGTTGGTGGAGAAACCCTGCTGGAGTTAAAGATGGCCTCAGTGGACAAACCTGTGGAGACCCATGAGTCAGACAGAAAATACCACTAACCACAGTAACACTACAACGGGATTTAGATGACTGTGTCAGTTTTAGACTGTGAGAGCACTTCTGAGAATATTAGGCAAAATGTGTGTTCTCACTCGCTTACCCCTGATAGTGTGTTGAATGAAGTGTTGAACATCTTTCATCATGAGAATACGATTAATAGGGCAGAAAACATGACGAATGAGTCATAATTAGTCCGACAAGTGGACTGTTTCTCATTAAAGCAGGGAGCGACGGAGATATTACAGACGCATTAGCGTTTTGATTTAGTTCCATCGGCTGAGAAAGTCTTAAAAAATATTGTTAGCCATTAATTTTGTCCTGATTAACTCGTGTAACAATCAGTCATTAGATATTCCATCTTGCCAATGGATAGCTGAGAGAGTGATGATTGGAGATTATTAAATATGTAAAGAACCGTTGGGACCATTTGGAAAGAGATTGAGGTTTTATGTAACATTTTAAATTTGCATCGTAAAGTTAAAACAATAGTATGAATCAACATCTTACCAATGAAAACACCCAACATATAAAAGTTAATATGTTACTTATCTCTGTTTTCTTAAATTGTCGACAGTCTTCAACAATACTGAAATATTTGGAGGAATCAGACTTGACTATTCTAGGAATTTCTTAAAAAAATACCTCCGCCCAAACCAGGTAAAACATGACAAAAAACTTCTTACATGTGAATCTGTCAGTAATGATTATAATTCAATAATACCACATAAGCATTTCACTAAGCATCGTTGGCACTGAAGAGATCGACATTTCCCTCCAAGCATTAAACAAGTTTGGATGTTCCTCTCGCGCGTCGGACAGGCAGTTGGTGTTTTCACTCAGCTTAAACACACACCAGATGCCCGTGTGTGTTACAGCAGGACAACATGACAGGCATTTACTGCAGGATGTAAAGCTATCATTGGCACCATATGGCCGCCCTGCTGAAGAGACACAATGACACACACACACACACACACACACACAAACACAGACAAACTCGCACACTTATGGCATTATGGAGAGGGGGAAGCAACTCGATGCAGCAACTCAAATTGCTGTAATTAAGTTATTCTTTGGGGCGGTACCTGTACTTTTATGGGAATGTTTTCATGTCTGGAATTGTACTCCTTCTTAACCTGGCTACGAGTAAAATAGCTGAAGTTGATTCTGGCGGCCCCTTTTGACAAAAGCAGTACGACACCAGCGCCAGCTTATGTGATTTTATTAGAGATATATGTGATCGGACCTGAGCACAGGCATTGATGACACCTATATAAAAATAGCAGTCTTTTCGCAGATGGTTTCGTTTGCTGTTCATTTATAATCATCAGACAAATCACCAGACTGATTCAGGAACACCTAAAAGTTCCTCTCAGTCACTTTAAGTATGCATTAAACCATGACATCCACTTGCTTTAACAGTCATAATTCAGTACTGAGTGCAATTTGGCTACCCAGTCACAAACGGCCAATGAAAATCCTGACAGCTGGACAAAACCCACAAAACTCTGCAGCAGGTCCAGAGAGGTGACTAAGACCACTGAGCAGAAAGAGCATGAGTTGAGAGTAATTTAGACAGAAGTTATGGAGATGCAAAAACCCCTTTGATTGATAGCATCAATATCAGCAGTTAAAAAGTAAAAAGTAAATTGTACTCTACGTAGAGTTTGAGAAGAATAGTCTGTACTTTTACTTAAGAAGGACAGAGACTCATCATGGATATTCTTGACAGATATACCTCTAATTTGCCTCCCTTCATACAACCTTTTCAACTATTTCAAGACTTTCAGAGAGTCTCAAATGTGTAACAGCAATTCATGTATTTTAGATATTTTGATGGTCCACCCAGGACGACTTTGACATCTCACAGAGCTTTTGTTGGCATGCTGTCAATGAAGAGATGTTGTTGGTCTGAATAAAGAAAATGTGTTGAGTTTATTGCATGAGATATCCATCCCTCAGTTCCTGTTTATGTAAGCACTCCTTCAAAGAAATGGTCCTTTTTCACACTTTTGATATTTTTGTTTGCTTTTCATCTGATATCCACTTCACGGTTTTTGACAGCTCTTTCCTTCCCCTGTGACTGCCGCCGCAGATTCATATATTTTATCACTTCAGGTTGACTTGAGTAATTTTTTGCAGCAGCAGCCGAGGGGATTTTCTAGGTTTGGATTCGGAGACGATTTGACAAACTGTTTGACGCATTTAAAGGTATGTTTTTGTTATGAATAAGGCATCCATCTTAGAGGTGGCACAGTATCATGAATTATATTCAGTTATGAGACACAGTCAGTATTTCTATTTCTGAGTTTCCTGCAGGGACTCTGATCTCCTTTCACAGTCCAGTGATGGAGTGATGGACTCTAGCACCCCAATGAACATGAAACAAGATCAAGCCTGTAGAAGAGCATGAAAATGTCGATGTTTCTGTCCCTATGACCCTCGAAGGACGCATGTTGTGTATGTTTGCATGCTGTAATACTAATATTATTATTATTAATGTCCAACTGAAAAGTGTCATGAGATTGTTGTAAATTGCCGCTACATGAATAGAATTGACTTGACGTGTGCAGACTCTTACTCAACTCATATGATTGAATGAGGATATTGAAACTCTGCATCTTAGTTTTTGGTCAATTGTTGACATGTTCACATTTGTGCAACAGTCAATTATTTATATGTTATTGACACTGTATTTGAAATACCAGGGTAGAGTCATGAGATTTCTGAAGTCTCAAGCCATTCAATAAACTCCCAGGCACTAGGAATTACTCAGTCTCTGGATTTTTCTTAGATTTTCTGACAGATAGAAAGCAGGTGGTTTAAATAGATAACATGGCCTATGACCCTCACCACCGAGGCCCCTCAGGGTTGTGCCCTCGTACCTCTGCTGCTCTGAAACTGTGCATATTTTTAGATTTTATCTATATTTTAGATAGTGGTGCAGGACAAACAACCTGGTTTTTAACATTGATGAAACCAGAGAAATGACAATCGGCTCGAAACTTTCAAATTCCTTGGCACCACTTCATGCCATACTCAGAGGTGGAAGATCAGCACAAGCAATATAATTAATAAGGCTGCGCTTGCTGCGCCAGCTCATTTTGCCAAGTTTTGGCTTGGCTGAATAAGCGATAATGCACTTCTACAAAGCTACTGCGGAGAGTGTTCCTGCCTTCTCAGTCAGGGTTATGGTCAGTGTGGTACGGCAACACAACTGCCCTTGAAAGAGGACGCCTAGAGGGAGTTGTAGGCACATCATCTGAGATCACTGGCGGTGATCTTCCCACTGTTTCCTTCATTTATCCCGCAAGAAGTACAGCAGAGAGTGCTCTCAGCCTCTTTCATTTCCTCCCCTCAGGAGAGAGATTCTGGTGTTTTAAGTTTAGGAAATCTCGCCTCAGGAACGGCACACATCCTGAGGGTGTCCGTTATTTGAACTCGCACACAAGGGCACTTTTAGCATCAGAGCAGGCATCGGCTCACGAGCAGGTAGCGGCGCAAAGCAACTAGCACTTTAATACGAATACAGCAGCAATAAACACTTAATGACTTGTGAAATGTATCTTCTCATGTGCTCTTTTGTCTGCTTATGAGAGCTGCACTGAGGTGTTCAACTGAGCTGAACTGAGATTTCTTCCTACAACACAAAATCTTAAATTGTTTCTTTTAATTGGATTGTAGTTTGACAGTTGCTGTTTCAGGCCTCTTTCACTTGACACGTGGCTGGGAAATGTGCTTTTCTTGACTCATTTAGAGCCTCCACTCATCACTTAACATCAGTCCTGGGAACTCTTAATCTATCAGAGTCTAATCACATCTATTTGTTTACCCTTCACAGCAAAATCAGGTAACTGAATATGCACCGCTTCACTGAAAAGGAGTATTCAATTATCTCTATATGTGTCTAGTTTAACTGTTTTACTTTGAAATCTGTTTAGCATTCAACTATCATCTCACACAAAGTCCCTGGTATTACATATTGCTCAATAACACTGCTGTCTGAAGAGATTTACTGTCCTTCACATGCAGTTAATCGTGTTTTTCTAAATTATAAGACGACCACAGTCTTTTGTCCCTCGCACATTGTTCCAACGCAAATAATGAAGCAAGTGAAATGACATGACATTTTATTGTGATGGAGTTGAGCAGAAACTGAGGCAACTCCAGACTGTTCAGTCGTCTCCTGCATTCTTCCTTTCTGTTCAGCCCATGATCTGAAAAAAAGCAAGGACAAATGAATCACTCTATTATCCTGAAGCTTCGCAACAAAACGCTGCACAGACAGACGTGTATTTGTAAGGATGAATGGGTGTATGACGAAGATTGTGACGTTTTGGATTTAAGGTGTTTAATACTTACGCCGTTCATCCAGCTGATGTAGGCAGACACACGGGTGAAGACAGTGGGCTTCCTGTAGGCGTTGCAGCCAGAGGAGGACACAAAGCTGGTCACACCGTGGACGACCCACTTGCCGCCAACGCTGCAGTTCAGGGGGCCGCCGGAGTCACCCTGGATTCAGAGAAAACACATCAGAGACAAACCTCAGAGCCAAACATTCGTAACCTTTGAGCAGAGTTGAGCGCGAACGTCTTCAAATTCACTTAACATCGTTCCCACTTGCTTCATGTATCCCCTTTCTAATCTTAGACAGCCTTGAGCAAGTTTTGAGCAGAGCATAACTTGCCAGACTTTGACACTTTGTGCAGCTTAAGCACTAGCCTGGATCATTGTAACTGACTTATGCCCCTGCTGATGCAGCAAGTAATCCCACATGTGTCCTCCAAGATATCTTCCTTGACAGGAAGGGGTCAGCCCTCAGCTCAGAGGGAGATGTTCAATTTCACTTGGTCGCGGTGGAGCGGGGCTCGATTCTGACAAGTTCTGTTCAGTGTTTCCTCCAGTCTGATTACAGTGTGAGCAAACATCACTCCTGCTGTGCTAATCGCAGGATGACTCTGTGGTTTGGGAGACAACTGGAGAGGCCAAGTTCAAAATCTGAGCGGCTGCTGAAATGGCTTTAGAATTGTTGTGATAAATCAAAGTCTAATGTTTTACAGATTTATTCTAAGCCATTAACAAGAAATTACTTTGGTTGCCAGGTTAGGAAAAGTCATTCAGTTATAGATATTTTTCTATTTCTATTTGATTATTATTTTTCATCTTGTTCCAGATCCTCTGCAACTTGTTTTCTACTTCTAAGTAAGTGGCCATACAAGCCCAATCAGTCAACATCCTGACTCACAACCTGGCAACCCACATTCTTTTCCTAAGAAATGGCTTATAACTGCTTTATGAAACGTTATAAGCATTTCATAAAGCAAATAGTAGCATTCTGTAAACCGTTTATTAGGGTAGAAAGTGGTATCCTGAGATAGCTGTCAAGCCCCAGTGATGCTGATCCCATAATCTGTCTTACTGGGATCAGTTAAAGGGCAACAACATCTGTGAAAAAAGCTTTTTGTGGCTCCAGGGAGTGCCGTGTAAAGTCTGATAAGCAGCCTGGGCTGAAGACTACGAGTTTGGAAAATAAAAAAAGAAAATATGGGGGCTTGAGGAGTCAGAACGAAATGAGTTTACTTGATCTCTGAAGCCCGGTCCTTATCTCTGCTAGGTGACAGAAACTTGTGGCTGCATTAGCATAGCATAATGCTAATACTGTGGTCTAAATATTGATGGTTATCATACCTTGCACATTTTTTGATATACAGTATTGACTTCTACCGTATCAGTATTATTCTAAAAACAATCAAGTTTGTATCAAGTTTAACATCTGTCAGTAATAAGTAATAATACATTTGTGACATTATAATAAAGTTTAATGGTTAAATAAACGTTTCGTGCTGGCCACGAATACAGAATTGGAGTGATCTTATGCAGACCCAAAAGATGGTAGATTTAAAGAGAAATTAATGTACAAGATTTCCAGATTTACTACTACTACAAATAATAATAACAATTATATTATGATGGTAATAATCATCGTCGTACTGGAAAGGCTCATACTGCCGCAGTCCTGAGTACTACACACCTGAATGTCTGACTGAGGACGAGTTGCAATGTGGGTAATGTAGGAACCGGGTTTTGACAAGGAAGAAGAATGTGTGAAATGAAAGACGTTATCCGCGCAATGCTAAACCAGCGGAGCACTCTCAAGCCTTACAAAGGAAACAGTAAATGTGAGGTCACACACAGTCCTCAGAAGCTCACCTGGCAACCGGAGTTGCTGCCACCACCAGCACAGACCATGGAGCTCTTCACGGTGCTTCCCCACCATCCATAGCTGGTGCAGGTTTGGTGGTCAACAACAGGCAGGGTGGCCTGCTTCAGCTGGGCAGACAGGTTACCTCCGGCTGGGGACGAGGGTAGAAGCCCATAATACAACTGTGATAAAGCCCATAATAACAGGATCGAATACTGCTATCTAAATGCTGAGCAGAATACTGGGTTTTATCCAGAAAATGCATCATTATGTCGGACTCACTCTGGGTGCGACCCCATCCAGTGATGTAGCAGGGATTGTTGTTGGGCAGGACCTGGCCACTGGGAGGCAGGGCACCGAGCTGGACGTAGCTGTTGAGAGAAGCCTCAGAGGAAAGACGCAGCAGAGCAATGTCCCACCTGAGGGTCAGACCAACATGTCCACAAGTCAGTGAGTAAGAAACCTTTTCCCTGTATTCATGAAAGCTCACAATGGTTTTGAGGGTTGTCTGCTGTTTTTCTCTCATATGTCCACATATACATTATGGTCAAGGCTCCAACAAGATATTAATTTTATGCAATCTGCTGCATATCTTCACAATTAATCTATCAATCACCTGATGTTGTTGTCTTTACTTGCTTTCTCTGACTCTCTGACACTCCAAAATCAAAACACTACCTCCACTGCATTGTTTGAAAACAGAGCAGAGCAGCAAATATTCACATTTTCACATTAATGAATCTATTTATGTGATAATTCTGTAAATATCTATAATTTGAAAAGTATTTTTGTCAAATATATAATGAAACCTTTGACGCTTTTCATTTCTATGTTCTATTTTTTTAACGTGTATGTTTTCCAGGATTTGCTATTTTTGAATGATTTGAATGATTTGGGCCAAACAGTGAGCGGTAGCCACTCACCCTCCGGCAACGTTGTTGGAGTTCCAGTTGGGGTGGATGTAGACGCCGCTCACGCTCATGTACTGCTCTTTGCCCTCATGGGAGTTGATGTTGTGATCTCCAAGAACAACACGCCAAGTCCTGGAACTGTGGACGAAGAAAATATGAAGATTTTCATTCTTCCACTCGCACTTATCCTGTCTGGCAGTTAGTACTCTCCCAAGGACACATGCTGAAAATCTATATTTTACATTTTGGAAAATGTATGTTTCCAGGGGGAGTTATAGATTTTATTCAGGAGTTAATTTTGGATTGAAACAAAAGCTGGCAGTCAAACTTAAATCTAAAATGCCATGGCTTTAATACATTTATGTAAATCTTCAGCTCCGTCAGAGAACACCTCCCGCTACTTCATCCATACCTCTATTAGTTTTGGGCTCAGCAGCCATTCTCCGATTAAATTCAACTCTCACCTGTCCACACAGTGAGCAGCCGTCATGACCCATCCTCTCCTGATCAGGGTTCCTCCACAGGTGTGGTAGTAGCTGCTGCCAGATTTGTACTGAAGAGAGATCTAATGCAACAACAACAGAGAGTGTGAAAATTCAAGAAACTGAACCATTCACTTTTTTTGCCAAATGCTTCTTGGCAGCAGTCCCGACACTGAAAGGTGCTCCAAGGCATCACGAGCACACTTGGGGAGGTTAATAAATGAACGGACAGCTTTGTGAGCTCTCAGTAACTTACACTGATAGAAGCATAACGGGCCTAAGAAGACATTTAATTAGGTTGAAGCAACATTATATAACTTTTTGACCTTATAATAACAAGTTTCATAATCCTTTTTGGTGGTACAGTGTCTTGTAACAGGGCGAATGGTGTCTCTGTCTCAGTCACTTCGCCCCCCCATCACTTGTCTCTGCACTATGTTACTTCAGTGAGAGGGTCAGGGGTCAGATCACAAATTTGAGGCACTTGTACCTCCCTGGAGTATTTTTAATTTACTTTAAACTTTTATGTTCTCTGGGATTCTGGCACTCTTACATTTCACTACATTTATTTAACAGCTAAAGATAATAGTCACTAAAATAAACAAAGCTATGGTGCACAAGATAATAACATATATTATAATAACGCTAGTATCTATAAGAGTAAAAAAATATATCTTCAGGACCAAAGGGGTCATTCTGCACAATGAGCTCTACTGATGTTTTATGTACATTTTGTTGGTGATACTGATGCACTTTTTCTCAACTCTCGACTTATTTGCAAAGCAGGACTTTAATTGTGGTTCTGCTATCGCAGCGCTGCTTTTACCACAGTTTTCACCAAAGTCGGAAAAGAGCCTACGGTACCTGCCAGGGCCAGGAGTGAGCTCTGGCCACCTCGCCTCCCACAACTCTCCCCTCAACACTGTCATCCTCCAGGTACCTGGGCTGGGGCTCCAGCTCGGCCAGCACTGTGCAAAGCAGAGTCAGGCGTCAGACACGAGTCATGTTTGTGTGCGAAAAGTCGAAGGAGAGGAAGAATCGGAGTTCTTACCGAGGGCTGCGAGAGAGGTCAACACTAGAAACCTGAGCATGTCTGCAGTCTCCTGAAACTTTCTGCACCAGGGACTTCTGACTACTACTGTTTTATAGCCTGGGGGCCCTCTCTGCTGATAGCGTGTGTGAGTTGTTCCATAACAGCACATGTCCACCTGGGCCCGTCTCACAGTTATCACTCCGGTGGGCACAGGGCGGGATTCATACATGGAATAGCTGACTTTGCAGCTTTATCCAATTTTTTTCCACCACTTGTGTATGCCACTGCAATCAGTTATGAGATTGTCCTACACTGCAGTTTTGTTTTGTTTTTAATTTTCATCCACAACTAATTATGCTGTAGTAGAACCATACAGTATGTACACAGGTGATGTTTTCATGTTTTTTATCGTATGTGTTTAAACCAAATGTTACAAGCTTTGGTTAACCAAAACCTTTGCAAAAACAGGAACAGAAACAACAAGTAGAGGCTGCGGAAACTCTTTAAGTGTAACTATGAATTACATCCATATTGGAAGTTGATAGCCTTCACTGGCGATCAAATGGAATCCAGGCGTGGGTGACCCTGACACTCCTGAACCACGGTGAAAAGAGACAGCTCCCTTACAAAGAGAGGCTGGAGAAAGTCAGCAGACGTTAAAAGCACACTCACACTAAGTGGCCTGCAACTATATCATTATCTGCTCAAACTGGCCCTCGGCTACCAGTTTCAGGGACAACTTAACTTGTCCAAAGGGTTTGACACAGCTCACACACACACACACACACATTTTCTGCAAGTGCCTCCCGCAGATTAAACCCATCTACAGATACATTTTATCTTTCGCAGTCAGTGAAAATGACTGTGTTCTCTTTCCAGTTGTCTGGGAAGCCAAATGGGTGGTGATGAGCCACTACAGTGAGAATTAGTCAGAGGAGAAATTATTTCTATACACAATGATGTGGTACTCTAGTACTCAATCATCAACAATTATCCCCACAGCCTCTGCAAGTGATGGAGCATTTTTATTGAAAAGAAGACCATGTGTCATTTTAATTGGCCTGAAAGTGCATTTTCACACTAGCTGGAAGTGGCTGGAAACATAAATCACCTTATCAGCTGTTTCACATGGAACATGTAGGCTGGTCCAACAGTGCAGTATGTACAGTGCTGAAAGGGGCACAGACTCCTCATACAAACTACTGTATGTTCTCTTATTGGTTTGCTGAGCTTGGGGTGGATGTACGCTATGTGATGAACATACAGAACAGAGAGGAGATAGGGAACAGGAAAGGTGCTGGAGGGTAACAGGTGAGTAATGAGCTGAGCATAAAGAGACACACACCCTCCGTTAGGGGCGGGCTGGGATTGAAATTCAGTAAATAGTATTCCAAGCTGTCAGGATGCGTTCCCCCTGTTTTAAATGGTCAAATTGAATGATATCAGCCTGAAAATCACAGGACTTATCTGTTGTGGGGAAAGAAGTCTGGAGTATAAATTTGAAAGATGTGTGAGCCTCCTCTCATCTTAAACAGAGGGGGAACAGTATCTGACAGTAGTATTCAAAGCTGTCAGGATGTGCTTTACCTGCTATAATGGAGCTGGATTTAAGACAAATATGATAAAATAGCCATTTATATTTAGCCTATAAATGAATCAGCACACTTTCTTCCAAAAGTCCATAATATTCTAAATGAAAAGTCTCTCACAAATATAATATTTTTTTATTGATAGAAATAACAGTAGTTGGTTGTGTTAATAAAGACATAAAAACAAAAACATATGTGCTGTTGTCCCAGTTTAAAAATATAACTAGACAGTCTTCAGATAAAACTCGCCAAAGAAAAAGTCAGTTTGAACGTTAGCTTTCTGCACAGTGCCTCCGTGGTACGAGCACAACAGCTCAGGGGCGAGCTTTTTGTGAACGCGCGCTTCCTTCGTCCCTCGTCCTTCTGACCATTTCGGATGGGGGCGGGACCAGGGGAAACAAATCTCGACGAGAAAACAGAGCTCGATACAACACCGGCATTGGGTCTGCTGCCGGGTCCGTGTCTTTTTCCTGGAACAGACCGGCCGTTCAGGAATTCTCCTGAACCTCCCTATGGCCAGCCCGCCCCTGCCCTCCGTGGATGCTGTTGCTTGCAAGGTCATGGCTAATGTATCACAAGATATTGTGGGTGTTTGAGACAAATTAACCCGCGATGAAACTTGCAAATAACGTGAGGTGAAAACTTGCTCCGCTCTCTGTGTAAACATCACGTTAGCCTAGCTATTTAGCCTTAGCTAGCTCGGTAGCTTGGAGGTAGATGGGCACATTTCAGTAGCTTCATTGGCTTCATTCAGCTAATCTTAAACTCCACCTGCAACCCCACCTCTTTGCCTCGTTTTTGGACTAGTCTGGAGTTTCGCCTGCAACTGCCGTAGCTGACTGCAGTGGTGCTTATGCGCGCAATTACTTTGATTTGAATTGACTTTAATTTTGTACAGGGCCAGCCTGTGTTCAGAAATTCCTTTAATAATTATCCTACAGTAAGATTAAGAAATATGTAGAGAGGAGGTTATGTAATGAGATTATGACGGGTGTTACAAGTAAAAGATTAAGATCAGTGTTTAACGCTGACAGTCACAACCCTGAGGGTACAGTAGACTATTTATCAAAGCATAAACTTGTCAAAGCATTTGATAAGTAGCATATTAATGAGGCCCGGCGGTGGCACTATGTGGAGGTATTACAATAACTCTGTGTGTGTGAGAGGTGTACACTGTGAAGGGCTGCTGCGGCACAGGACCTGGACTGAGGGAGGTGGACAAATGTTTTTGACATATACTTGCTCAGGTATCAGTGACTAAATTTCATCATCATTTTAAGTACAAGATGTAAGGATGCACGTCCCTTTCCAATAACAGATGTTTATATAAAATTCTACATTGATTCAGGGAGCTTTGTTTCAGGAGACAGATACTGTGATCACCTCTATAACCTTGATGATCAAGGTTGTAGAGGTGATCTGTGGTGCTGTTCTGAAACACACTGTCTGGCATATCGGTGCGTATCACCAGAGAGAAATTCAGCTGATTTAAAGATGTCGAGCTTGTCGTTTGACACGTCTTGCTGAAGGTTAGAAAGGAAGACAGATAGTCTTGTGAATGCATGGCCCTCTGGTGCAGTCACAACAACCTGGAGTCCACTTTGCTGTGGAAACCTTCAAGTTTTTGGAATTCACAGTCTCGCAGGATCTAAAATGTGCATCCAACACCGTCATCAAATCCATCATGAAGAAGGGCCCGGCAGAGGATGCACGTCCTGCGGGCAGCTCAGGAAGTTCAACCTGCCTCAGGAGCTTCTGATCCAGTTCTACCCTGCAGTAATCCAGCCTATGCGCATCCATCAATGTCTGCTTTAGATCGACCGTTGAACAAGACTGGCAGAAGAATACAACGGACAATAGGACTGCAGCAAAAAAGAATTGGTGCCAGCCTGCCCTCCATTCTGGGACTTATATGAGTGCGTATGTCCATCAAACCTCATTGCAGATCCATCACACGCCGGAAACAACCTGTTTTATCTTTATTCCTCTGGACCACAGGACACCAAACAACCAGGCACAAGATGTCTGCATGCTGCACATACTGTAAATAGACATGTACACATTCATACAATGTACATAATCACTCGCTGCAAATATCCATTCAATACTCCCTCATGCTTGTAATCCTGTTTATTCTTAACCTTTATTTGTTTAGCTTTGTTGTCCTTGTTCTGAGCTGTGGCAGTCAAATTAATTCAAATTTTTTTTAAAAACCCAGCTAATTCAGATCTGATTGTGATGTCTGTGCAGTGAATATGAACCTGGAGCCGGCAGCTTAACTTCGCGTTGAGCCTGAAACCAGGGGGAACACAGCAGGCCTGACAGCTCTATCCAAGAATAACAAAATCCAACTACAAGCTACTCTAAAGCTCACAAATAATTAGGTTATATCACGTTTGTATAATCTGCACAAATGACATAAAAAACACAATTTGCTGTTTGCCAGAGAACTGCTCCAAGAAAATATACCTTTGCACAACCCCCCCAGTACTTTAATGCATGTGAGGCTTCATTACTTTGCATAGTTACTTTGATTAAGTTTAACTGCAATTATGGCACTGCGGTATACACAAGAGTGTAACTCCTGTATGTAGAGCACATCATAGTGTGAGATTTCTTTATTTTACCTTTCAAGCATCTAGGGACATCCGGCAAACCAAACCTATGTTAAGAAAAGTATAGTTGTGAGGATATAACTCAGACATCCACATAAATAATGGCTATAACCTTCCCTTAGGGCTTGCTTCAAACTCCTTTAAAGAAGATAGACTTTTTTGAGTGTTTCAAGGTCGGAATGAAACATTTAATAAAATAAGCCTGCATCCTACCCTAACATTTAGAATATTTTACATCAAAAGGTGTGGGAAGCAGAAGTGTTGAGAAAAGGAGTGCTTTGCTTGAAGAGAACCGGCTTAAAGGATATCAGTGGCGCCGAGTTCATTTTCAGCCATTCATCTGTCTGAGATTTTGCTGCACAGCTGCAACATATGTGCCGTTCTCACTATCAGCAGACTTATCATGCATCTAATGCACTCTGCACTAGTGCCTCAGTGCTCACTCCAGCCATTCTTTCTCTGAAATGTCACTAAACCCCCAGAGAAGCAACAGAAAGGGTAACACAGACCATCTGTTTATTTAAGACCATTCTGTCAGATGCTATCCGACCGATTTCTGTTGGGAGCGAAAAACAGGAACAAGAGTTAATTAAAAAAATAACAGAAAGAATACTAAAGGAAAAGGCCAACCAAAAGACTAAAGGCTGCAAAAATGAATGTCAGCATTTACTCAGGGCTGCTGGCTGTCAAAATCAGAATCAGATCAAATGTGCATTATCTAAAAAAAACAACTAAAAAAAACAAAGAAAAACAAAAGTGTATCTTCGTGTCTCTGGTACAGCCCCTCTGGTAGTGCACCGTCTGCCTGTCAGTGGTGTATTTGTCCCATTTCTGTCACAGAGTTTACTTGCTGAGTGCTGACAATGCTCACTTGCCGCTCTGAATGGGAAAATGGCAAATGTGAAGTTTTAGGAAAGCGTGATGAGACGTGGTGTGTCTTCTGTTGCAAAAAAAAAAAAAAAAAAAACAACAGCAAAAACAGCAACAGCATATCCACTATTTGGAATATACAGAATCATTTAAGAAATGTAATATCTTACCATCACAAATTTTAAAAAGATGATTTTTTTGTGGGGGGGGCTTGAATGCTGAGGTGACTTTGTGCTGCTGTGAACATGGTTGCAAGTTGTGTAAAACATTAGGAATCTGAAAAGTCGTTATCAATTTCCCACTCGCCAACTGATCAGCAGTTGATCAGACAATCGAGAGTGACAATCTGGAGCCACAATGGGCATTTTTGCAGGATAAAACAACAATATTTGATAGCTAACGTTAGCATTCAACCACGTCACACCCAGTGCGTTTCATATCGAGACTTAAATAAATGTGTCCTAGAATTAATTTACCCCTTTGGTATCATATCATGTGACACAATCGAACAGAAATGTCAGCTAAGGAGTGGTAGAATGCTAATGTTAGCTGTTGTCTAACAGAGGCTAACAGGCTATAAAATAAGTAGTTTTACCAAATCAAATATGGCCCGATGTCCCTCCAGACTTTCGTCACCCGTTGTCTTTTCTGTTACTGATCAATCAGGAAGCTGTTAAATGATAAAAATGTGTCGGATTTTCTACATTTAGACTACTTGAAACCTGGAATGCACCACTATGACATTGAGCTTCCCACCCTGACCGTGGTCTCAGAGGAAAATGGCCGCTGTGTGAAAGTGGTCTGAATATGAGGCTAAAGGCCAAGAGCAGGTCATCTTAGCTTAGCATAAAGGGTGGAAAAGGCCAGCATGCTTCTGTTGTAGCACTTTATGTCTCATAATATATCAGCTTGTGTAATCCCCCTAAAATCTTAAGTGTAAAAATGATAAAATTGCACAACTGTTAAACTGTTTCCGACATTTCCAGCTTCCGAAATTGCCCATCTGCTCCTACAAACACAATCAGAATTGAAAGGCTGGGATCTGGCACATGCAGAGATGCCCCACGTACCTTGGTTTCATCTCCTAGCTTTTTTTTT
>CAEMYA010000009.1:2545070-2559550 GCA_903131615.1 Diplodus sargus
CGCAAAAAAAAAAAAGGTGCCGTATAGGCTGGGGGTCGATGTGGTGTGTGGGGGTGGTGGTGGTGGTGGTGTTAACTAACGTGCTGCTGGAGAAAGATGACCTGCTGTGGCTACGAGTGCCTGATTGATCCTGTGGAGTACTGTTCATCCATCTCCGTCCTCCCGCGGCTGCTGCTGCTGCTGCTGCATTCACCTCTGGATGCTCGCCTCTTCCCTCTCCTTGTTCCCCTTCTGCCCTGGCCTCAGCTGCCACCTCACTGCCGGGTCCTGGCCCCTCGGTTGCAGCGGCGATAGGGTCTGCTGGAGTGGGAAAGGAGGCCGCTGCTTCGAGCTTCCCTTTACTGAGTGATGGAGGGAACAGGGATGTGATTAAAAACCGACGCACCATTGTTGCTCCATCCTGTGGGTGATGGAGCTTGGACCATTAGACGGCCTTCAGGATTGGACTCTCACACTTCCTCATTAACATTTACAATTAAAAAACGAGAATCAATCGCCCAATCTAAAGGGGGAATAAACAGAAGATTCACTTGAGTATGGACCAAATGTTTATATCCTCCCTTTAAAAGACTCCTTTTATTTCACAGCAGAGGCCATCATCCCTCTACACCGGAGAACCTGAGATGAACCATTCTCTTCTCTCCTGGGCCACTTACATACCAGCCTCCGGATGATTGCTGCATCAAGTAGCCAGAGACTCAATTAAAAGCATCACGTTAGTGTAAATAAGCGAATAAAGAGCTATAACAAGTTTTTGACCCTGTAAGTCTCGTGCAGGGATTATTGGGGTCACAAAAGTGCTACTTGCTTTTGCCAGGCACCTGAATATCTCCTTAGAATAATATGTGTTAAGGTTCTTTTTTTTTTTTCAATTTTAATGTTATAGAATTTGAACTTGGACCTTGAACCTGTCCTGTTTTCAAGCTCATGGAGGCAGTTGCAGGCTTATGTTTGCATTAAGGTGAGAAAAAGAAATAATTAAATAATTCAAACTCCTGTAGATTAATGCATGAATCACGTACAGAGCTTCTGCCAGCTTGGAAGGAAGATAATCATCTCAAAACCTTCCAAAAGAGCCCAAAAGCATGCCTGTACTCCAAATGGTTGAATAACTGCTTTAAATGTACTCCTGGCTGGACTGAGACAGGTGTTTGAGGATAGTTTTTACATATATATTGAGGAATAAGTTAAAATATACATGAAGCGTTATAGAAAGTTAAACAGCGTGCATAGCTAGGCAGAATATACAGTAATTAAAACAACCACATACAACAGTGAGGGGAGCTTGTGCAGCTGTTTCGTCAAGCATGTTTTTACTGCACTGCCCATTTATACCTGTCACTGCCTGTCAACATAATTATTCCCAGAGGGAAAGAGGAGAAAATAACTATATGTCAATTAGCACAGTTTAGCAGAGAGTGCGTCAGTCAGTTTGAATGAGTGCGGTGTGATAACACTAACTTGTTAATTTGAAGACTAATGTGTCAAAATCAATCCATCCTCCACGTTTGTTATTTTCCACCGTCAAAGTTAACACACAAGTCGGATATGTTACATGGAGGAGTTCACGTGGTGAAATTTGGCAATTGGATGTCTGAGGACCTCCAGGTTCCAAATCTACTGTGTATCCTGTCAGTCACTTTTACCCGCTGACAATTGGAAGCATGGGAGGAGACAGAGAGTGCAATCTCACAGCTCTACTGGTCTGTGCAGGATTACTTTCATGCATGACTACTACAGTATGAGCTAAGGTTAGAGAGCAGAAAATCAACTTGGATCTCAATCATTTTGAATAGTTCAAGGAAATGAAGTTGGAATGACGAGTGTGTGGATCGCTGTAACGTTGTCCTGGCCCCTATAAAATACTCAGAGGCAGATTTTTGGCTATTGCAAAAACACCCTATTAATTTAGACTTGTGGAAATAAAATGTGTTTAGTAGTTTAATTGAATAAATGTGTTTATATTGCTATTGTAAGCAATTCTAAGAAACTCAAAAGGCCTTTAATAATATTATCAAGCAGTCTGCAAACTAATAAAGTTTCTTATTAACATCTTATATGGTCTTACTAATGTTAGGAAGGATCATCAGGAAGGATTAATACAGGTTTTATTTATAACCTATTAACTAATGCTTATTACTGTAATATAAAACATTGTTTAAACTGAATTCTTTCCTTTGTTTCTTCCTCATACTCTGACCCCAAATCTCCAGTTGAGCTCTTTAGATGCACCAAACTTTATACCAATCTATATTCTGAAGCTTTTAGCAGAGGCGTTTTGTTCATACATCATTCATGGCCTAATTTAAATAACATTTCATTCCTAATATAATAGCAAAACTTTTTCCTATGGCTGTTGACAGTATTTTCTGATTTAAGGAGTGCTAAAAGAAGAGATCTCCAAAAAATCCCACTGTAAGAACGAGTACACATAATATATCAGTAAAATGAACCGAGCGTTTGGAGCCTGGCTTTATCCAGTGTTCATATTTGTGTTCTGTAAATGTGTGCAAATCCGTGCGCAACTCGTTTGCATATCTAAACACGACATTTCAGAGAGTTTGAGACAAAAAATAATTGATTTAATGTAAGCAATCAACTAGTGAAATTTCATGTCGACATCGATAGGTTAAAAACTTCTCCCTAATCACCTGTAGCGCTTCATGTTTGGGATTGATTAAGATATAAAGGCAGCTGCTGTCACGAGGACCGTTTAACTTGTTGCTATCGAGTAAATGCTGCAAACGTAGACATTACAAACTCTGCAGAATGTTGTTAGTGCGGGAAGCAAAAAGGCTTTCTTCTCCTTTCCGTCTTGACTGGTACACTCAGATATTTCATCTGGTTTCACTGATATTAGATGCTGATCTGTTTTTAAGAGCAGTGGAGGGCCTCGCTCGGCTCTTTGCCTCTCTATTTCATTCCGTCCTACAGAGCTAACAATATGAGTTAAAGCTATTGATTGGGGGCCCGTGTAGGCAGCCAGCTGCTGGATAAATCATAAAAAGGGATTATCAAAATGTCTATATCAAGAATATTCCCCATGTCTACTTCAGAATTGCCTCTGAGCGAATAGCAGCCGGCTCTTTGCAGTTTTTATCGGAAAAGTTTGGTAGCGTTACTTGTGTGTAATTTCACCACCAGACTTAAAAACCCTGTTTTTCAAAATTGAACGAAAAATCAATGTGAAGTCATTCACAATAAGTATCCTTATAAGCACTCCTCGTGGTTAGTTATGAAAAGTAATTGCTGGCGATTTAATTTTCAATTATCTCTTCAATGAAAACTAATTCCTTTCATGACGAGGTGCCCATTTTGCTAAGCCCATATCTCATACATGCAGTGGCACAATACAATTTACTTTTGCCTTCCTCCCCAGTACAGCAGAATATTGTGCAGCAGACCACCAATGAAATAAGAGACAGAGACAAAGAGGGTTTGGAAGGGGGGGGGGGGGGCAGGCCTGCTGCATGTGAATATTTAATTAGTTGTTAATGAAAAGAAGTCATTAGGATTAATTCCTCCTTAAGGCTAATTTAAATGTTCTTTTGCACTTCTCATGAGAGTAGAAGTCTGTGTGCAAGGGACTGAAGTTGAGTTCCCATGCTGGCCCTTAATGGGGCTTCAGCTGTGGACAATAGCCAATCATTCAAAATTGTGTTGCAGTAATGAGCTCACAAGTCACCGCCGTATACGTAATTAGCGGCATTTTCTGAGCAGCTTGTTTTTGCTCATGAAAAATATGAAGGAGTAGCGCGACCATTCGCTTACCTTCTTGAGCACTTAGACGCACATACATCTGTGCCGTCGTACACGCCAGTGATGAAAGAGGATCTGCCTGCGAGCCAAAATACTTGCAACAGCACATTAACTGAAACATTTCACTGCTTTTGCCTGGCGCCTCGATTTGTTAAAATGTCAACACAGTAAGTATAAAATAAGTGTAAAGGTCTTGCATTACCAGCTTCCCAAATATCTCATGACACTCATTTTTGGATCGAGTCAGAGACTGTGGGCGCACAAAGTTTGTGGATGATGCTTCTAAAACTTTTTTCTTCCAGGGCTAGAGAATCAATCTCCACAGCAGAGTAACCTGATGCTGTATTGAACATGTGAAGCAGATGAATAACCCATGTTAAGGCACAATCAGCCACTCTAAGACAGGCAGAAATAGCAGTGGCGAGTCGACCAAAACCATCTTACCCATAAATTGCATTGTGCCACGTCCTCCATCTGCTCCAGCCAGATTCTTATATCAAAGTGGCTTGAGGAATAATCACTAGGCCTTTCAGCTATAGCTAACAATGCCTACTATCGACGGGCACACGTAAAGCTTGAGAATCAGAAATAAGAATGGCCGTTTTCCAAGCAACTTTTACTCTCATCTGGTGCGCAAATTAGCTCTGCTGGTCTTTCCCTCAAGAGCATGAGCTGGCAGCATGAAAAAATAGACGCATGGAGGGTTGTAAACTTTCCGCTGAGCATTATCCTGGCATGATTCGCTCTTGGAACGGCGGCAATACAATACTGTAATTACAGTGACAGGGAGGTAGAGAAGCACCACTCTTACAAAGCTGCACATAACTAAACATGTTGTAGCTAAAAGGAAGAGACATCTCGGTGAACTGGCTCTTGCAAAGAGCTGTGGCTCTGGGAGGATCGAGGCTGATGAATTCCTGTGCCGTCCGTAAAGGCGTCCTTGACGGATAATCATCATTGCCCACTAGGGTAGTATGCATTTGTCTGGACCAGAAAACTGCAGATTCTCATTATTAGATCTAAGGACCATCTGTCTATGAAGACCTTGTCTGTCACCCTCTGGTGACGTCATCCTCTGGACCAGCGCCAATGTATCAGTCCCTTGGAAGCTGGTTCTAGGTGTGCGGCTGAAAGCAGACCCAAATCATCAGGGTCAAGAGCCTCTTGCTCCCTCTGTGTCCTGCTTACCCAATGATAACTAAAGGGACTTGTCAATGGGGCCCTAGAGTGTATTCATATTCCCTGCCAGCTCCCACTGAGTTGGTTGGCACGACACGTAGCCTTGGCCAAAGTAAAAGCCAATCTGCATGGAGTGAGCTGAAAGGAAAGGAGGACACAAGAGAGACGAGAGGACTGGGGAGACTGGATAATCTCCCCATGTGTGTAAGCCTACTCTCACCGCTAGTGTAATCCAAATGAAATATTAAAGGAGACTCGACCTCACAAAGAGTTATGGAGACAAACCTCTTGTTGTGCTAACACGGCCCAGTTTCCTATAAATTTCTCTCATCCTGTATGCAGTATTTGGGAATATGCTGATTGGTATTGAAACAGTTTGTCACGTTTAACACTTTGCTAATATGCAATGATACAAATTGTAGCCAGAAATATGAATTTAGTCACGCCTGTGGGATATAAGTTTCAGAGCTAATGCAAAAAGTTTTGTGTAGTAGTAGTTATATGATCAACCCAAACACAGTATTTGGAGGATTTCACCTCTTGTCAGTTTTTTTTTCCCCCAATAACATCACTACACAACTGTTGCAGCAGTGTCTAACCCTGGGTTGTAGCGACTGCAGTGGTCTACTCACTTTTATTTCTACTCATATATGCTCATATTTCTATGGAGTGATGAAGGGCTGAGGAAATTTTGCAGGTTAGCTGGGGTGTCAGCGCCAAGCTTGTTACCTCGACAAAAAGATGACAGGATTTTTTAAATCGGATATTGGACTATTGTTGAAAAAACCCCAGTTAGATAATCTTCACAGACTTTTGTGATCTTCGTTGATCAGTGCACAAGTTGTAAAGTTAGAGTTAGAAAGATTTGCAACTGAAGTCGACTTGTAAAGACGGACAAGTGAGTAGATGAGTCTCCGTGTTCGGCGTGACGATGTTTAATGTCCCTGACAACCTCTGTATGCTCATCTAGCCACTTGTTAACAACCGCCATTTTTTAAGACACATCAGCCCTTTATAATTCAAACCAACATGACAAGGAGTTGAGGGGAAGAAAAATGAACAGAATGGCATAAAAGCAAAATATAGTTTAGATTCATGATTTTGTTCATAATAACAATATGTTTTACTGTTTTTGCGAGCATATTATGTTCGTACAAGTGATTTTGACCAACAAACACTCGGATCTAACTTGATCTGACTGCTTGGATTTGAAAGTTTGGTTCAGTCAGATTCTTCGGGTCCTTCTTTTTGTTATTAACCCCCACATTGAGCCTCTCATACAGAGATGCAGGTAGCATTAGCATTAGCATGCCCGATAAGCGCTCACTGAAAAACATCGTTGCCAATGTGAATGAGATTTATTTAGCAGTGCTGGCACAAAACCCAAGACATTGGCCTGCAGGTAAAGGTGGTAAATTCTGAGCTTGACATGATATTTAGGGCTGGTGAACAGTGACATTAGGTGTGATTAACGGCAGGGCTATAACTCTTTAGGCTACCGGCACTCAGTCCCACCGCAGAGCCTTGTAGTATAGATGCACACACCGTGACTCTCTAAAATGGCCAAAAATGGGGTCCTGGTGACTGTCAAAGGTCCACCAGACTCCCTGTGCTTCCAGCAGAGAAACAGAGTCTGACAGTAGCTTCTCATGGCTGGTTAGCTCTGACTGCAGGCTCTACGTTGCTGTCCGTGCTACGCTGAGCGGTGGTCAGTCAGTCTCAGCTGTGTCCCCTGACCCTCCACTTCACACGCTATGTGGACATGACCAAACATCCTGCAGTTGTTGCTTCTTTTGTAAATGTGCTGGGAGGCAGGACTGAGGCAGAATCTGAGATTGAAGTTACCCTTAAACATGGCTGCTGGAGACTAATCATCCCCAAATCAGCTAAGCTGATCATAGTTAAACTCTCGTACCTTGACTACCACAAAGTTTTGTTCCAGGGATTAATTTGATGCAACTTTACTATTTAATTAACTGTATTGTCTTTGGCTCTGGAAGGAACACCTACTGCATGTATTATAAGTAGCACTCAAAAAAAGCTGCCTAATTGGGGCAAATCTGCCTTGCGGCTGCCTTCAGTGTGCTCGCACGATATTGTATGGCTTCCTCTCAAAACTTTGAGCTAAATCAGCTCAACTTTTGACAGGGGTGATGCACTCATCAGCATGTACATTTTTTAATAACTGATGGGGCTGCTGACGTCATCGCAGAACCAAACCACGAAGCACAAATTACATTAAAAGGCTATTTTATGGGAGCCCAGAGACTGGGAACTTATAATCTGTTATTTTTACATTCATACTGTATCTGTAGGCTCGCTGTCATTAATGCATTTTGTTCCCAGTGCCTCTCAGTGCTCTTCTGCTTCATAAAAAACACCCCTCTTCTGTCCTAACACTCTTCACCCAATCAGTATCTTTTAAACAATTTACTTGCAAGTACATTCACATATTAGCTGGAGAGAAAAGAGGAACAACAGGGGAGCAAATAACCATATTGGGTTGTTTTTTTTTAACTAAGAAAAAAATAGAGAAAAAAAAAACAAAGCCTGCATTAGTCCTGTTCTTACAAAAGGTGCTCATTCAAACTGCCCATAATTGCAACAAAGATTTGGTTGAGGTTCAAAATTGCACTCAAAGACACAATGGTAAAGTCAATTTAGGCAAGCCATCTTGGCACTGCCCCCGGGTAGTTATTTCAATCTAACAAGACCAGGCCCCTTCCCTAAACGAATGGGAAAGGAGGCGTAGCTTCACTTGCAATGGTCCTCTGCATTAGCAGGACACCCTCATCCTCCATGCTCATCAGAAGTTCATCTGCAGCCACATGGAAATGTTTGAAACTGTTCTCAAATGAATCTCAACTGCGCGCTCTCGTCAGTGGAACAGCACAATTAGCTTACATGTGTCCTGGTTCGGCTGTGATGAAGCAGAAGTTGAGCTTCTGCGGGGAAGGGGCGGGTCAGGTGTCTTACAACTGCTGCCTCTGGTGTTGCAGACTTTTCTATTCAAAGTGCTTTTAGTGATTTGTCACTTTAAACAAACATTAACGCAACCTAGAAATAAAATAATGTCAGACTTAATGCATAACACCTGATAACTGTGATAACACAGACACTGCAAAGTGCACTACTTTTTACTTGATTGTCTGTATGATTAAGTACTTCTCCCTTCACGCAACACCAGAAGTGCTGCCAGTGAATCTGATGTTTCTTTCAAGCTTCTCAGCTTTCATGTCTGTGTCAAAAAAGAAGAAAAAAGAAGATGCCCACTTTTATAGTGCCAATGGAAGGAAATACATTCACAAGCAGGTCTGGACAGCTGGAAAGTCTAGCCCAAATTGTACCAAAGAGCTGCCTGCAAAGAAAGCCGCACTGAAAAAGGATTTTGTCAGAGGCCTATTTATCCACGTACCTCTGAGGAGCATTATACTATCATATTCTTCATAATAATGTAAACAGATAGAAGTATCCTTCCTGTAAGCTGTTCAAGCAACATTGTGGCGCTAACAGACAACCATTATATACATTTGGGTGCGACCAACTGCTCTCACAATGTACCTCAGTAATTTAATATCTACTGTAATAGCAAAACCATATGTGTCACTGCTGCATAATGTCTGCCCAGAATTCACATCATCTCACTGGAAGAGTGCATGGCTCATCTTCCCAGCACTGCTGATCAATATAAGATGCCACATTGTCACAGTCAATACTATGGCAAATGGCAATTATGGACAAATTATGAACAATTTCATGGGTGAGCTCCCCTCGCCTCTTGGCAATACGGTTTCTATGACAGATTTGGCACTGGCAGTCTTGCGACACATCTGCCTTATTGCCTGCGTTTGGCTCACTCACTCACTCTGACATATTTGGATGTTCCATTCAGTCAACTACAGAGAATTGGTCATGGGAGAAAATAGATTTGCTCAGGGATTTGTGTGAGCCTGTGTACAACTCTGAATATGCGCGCATGTGTGCTTAGGCATGCCTGAATATGTATGTGTACAAATGGCATGTGAGCAGATACTATATATGTGTTACGGAATACGTCGGTACATCTGTGTACGTCTGTTGTCATATTTGGCTGCAAATGACTGTCTTTAAGTAAAATGTGTTTGTGTCAGTAGCAGCTTTGAATGGCTGTACAAATGGGCAATAAACCAGGGGCAGTAGCATTTTTTTCTCTGCAAGCTTTCAGAATGTTCTGTTTTCTACAGACCAAATCACAGCGGTGTCATGGTAACAACAACAGTCACTTCCAGGTAGAAAATCAGCTGTAGATTTGGATTGTGGAGCGGGAGATTTGTGAAATCTCCGCACAAATCTTTCAAATTGTGAAATTGTTTATTTCCATTGTCACAGCTGTAACTGTAACGTTTGAAGATGTACAGTAAAACACGATGGTCCGCCTCATCTGACGTTTCTGCCATGCTTACTTCATCGACTGTGTTGCATTGCTAGCATCTTTGATATCCACCCAAAAGCAGATTTCACACTAACTGTTATGGGTGCACGCAAGCTGTCATTTTCTCACAGGTGAAAGTGTTGTTAAGCATCAGACATGTATTTTTGATATACTATATAATTTTCCAGATATATATCTAACGCAAAAGCTACGCATTATCTTTATTTTATGGATTATACTTGTCTTTCAGTCACACTTCCTGTGAGTACTAGGTTCTTCAGGTGGCCCTCTACCAATTTTTGGAAACCTTTATGTATCTCTGCCCTAATGGGAGGCTTCCACTTCAAGTCAAGTGCCCCTTAGCTCAAGAACTGCACTGCTATGCTATCAGGAGAAAATTAACTGTTACTCTGCTGTGGACCCCTTAGAGAATCTGTCACCACACTGACTCAGTGTTTACTGTTTCGACTTTACCCCAAGACAGTACTGCAGTATGTTGATGAGCTACTATCTGAGCTTTTCAAGCTTTTCCACTTGAAAATTACACATGAATACACTCAAACGCCTTGTTTCAGACCTCTTCACCGCACGCTCTGAATACAAATAAATCCCAGTGTGCCAAGTCATGTGTAACTGCAGAACCATCTTTATCAACTGAATGCTAAAGTATTTAAATCTATCCTTTTTTCCCCCCTACAATTCTAAGACCTCAGCATATAAAATCATATAAACTTAATAATGATTTCTGAGGCAATATAATGTAGATTTACTCACAAAAATCAAATAGACTAACTCACTTTATGTGTCCTGTAATAAAAATATAGATAAATTAAAAAACGAAATACAAAGAAGCCTCATTAAAATTTATGTAAAGCAAAAAGGATAAAGGAAACCTTGATATAAAACAATCTTAGAAGATGTATTTACATGCTTCATCATCATTTTATTGGATGTTTTTTACCTCAAAGGAAAACAAAAGGAACAAGTAAACAAGTGATGATGATAAAGTAGCCTAATTCTGAGACAAGAGACCAAATCACTGTGATGCTGTGGCAACAACAACTTACTTCAGGGCAGAAGAAATGGCTGTTGATTTGCATAGTGTAGTTGGCTGTATAATCGGCAAACTTGCTTATTATTTTAATTGCTGTGAGCATGCATTTTAAATGAATTTCAAATAGCATCATTTAAAAAAGACACTTAAGTTGTATGCAGGCTAATGACTGATACAGGGCTTTTCTACTAGGACATTATTATAAACAAATGTTGCGATTGGGTCTGTATGGTCTGGCTGATACTAGATTCCATACATAATCGCTTTATGACAAAAAAATTCCCTGCATAAGTCTGTTTTCTTTCTGGATTGTTCATTTGTCCACTGAAATATATAGATTTTTCTGGCCCCTTGAGGGCCACCATACAATGCTACACCATTACTCCTGAAACTAGCGCTATGGTTGGCGTTCGGTTAGCACTCACCTAGCTAGCTAGTAGCTAACTGAGCTAATTTACCTTTAAAAATCAGGTACAATAACTTACCTTACCTCAGCTGTTGAAGGTAGTGTCCGTGGCCCAACGGGTCTCAAACCAAGTGTAAGTGAAAGATGCATTATTAATAAGCTATGACAGCATGCAACATGCTTTTTTAGTTGAATTAGATGTATACAGTTTGAAATGCTATCATCAAAAAAAATATACTTCCATTGTATGTAAGCTAATGCCTGATACAGGGATTGGGTCTAAATGGTCTAGCAAAATGTTGTACGTTATATACATTATTGCTTTACAACAAAAATCTGGGCATTTTTGTTAAATTCCCAGCATATGTCTGTTTTATTTGTCTTATGAAATATTCTCTTTTTTGCCCTTGAGGGCCACCATACAATTGCTACGCAGATAACCGTCAAGTTATCGGTTGGAATTCGGTTGGCACTCGTCTAGCTAGGTACTAGCTAACTAAGCTAATTTACCTTTAAATACAAGGTACAACTTTACAGGTAACTTATTTTTTACCTCGGCTGTTAATGGTAAGGAACCGTTTTATCACAATTTTTGCTTTATGCAACTTTAACCGCTAAAAAGAAACTTGACTCTACCTAGTTTTTCATAATTTAAGCTAGCTCAGAGGAAAGACCACAGCAGTGAGTGAATGGGCGGCATGTGAGGTAATGACTAATATTTGAGTCATGTTGTATCATCTGTGCTGAAATTGTAGGCTCGGTACACTGCTTTTGGCTCGCTCCTGGGTAAAGTGCAGGCATCGCTGAAGTGACACCGACGCTTGACTTCGTCAGCCGGTGTAAAATACACGCCGTCCTATCCTGGCTCTCTCCTGCTCGGGGCGAATTTAATTGATCCGGGCAAACCGCGACCGCCTCTGAGGCTCTTCGCCTGAATCCACAACGCTGAGCGTTTCGGGCGGCATTTGCCTCTTTTTTTCTCTTCTCTCCAAGCCCAGGTACACATTTTCGTTTGTTTTTGTTTCTTAAATCCAGAACACTCCAACTGAAGGATAAACCAGTGGGAAAATCCGGAGTAAATCATCCCCGCATTGTTGTGGGGGCAAGCTCGGAGGAGGGAATGGATGCGAGCGAGCGAGCGGAGGCGCACCGAGGCAGCTACCTGACAGACCCGGCTACTCTGTGATGCAGCTGTTTGTGCTGGCTGCAAGAAACCCAGGACGCCCCGACGGCTGCCTCCTTTTTAAAAAACGCTAACGAGCGAGAAATCAGCGGCTATTTGTTATTCTACACGTGTTTGGGATTGCATTTGTGGAGGGGGGCCGGGGGGCGAGAGAGAAAGCCATGTTGCCAGTCTACTCTCACAGAGAAGAGAGAGAGAGAATTCACCAGCGCTTTGATTTTTCTAATCCACATTCCTCTGTTTTCTACGCCGAGGTGATCTGTCAGTTTGTGTGCCTCCATCCCTAAACGTGAGATGCCTTTTTTGCGGACCTGTTTTTCTTCTTTTTCTTCTTCTTCTTGTTTTTAGATTCCAACTCGGTAATAATACAGAAGTGTGCGACTGCGAGGAGGAGAGGACGGCGTTGGCATCTATCCATGCGCGCTCCACACCGCGCTATTTATTATGGAAGTGTGACCCCCAGGCAGCCGAGGTACAACACATGCTCCCATCCCCGATCTATACTTCCTCCAAGTGTTTTCATGTGTAAAGGACGGGGGTTAGTATTTTGAGCACATCCTCGGGTAAAAATGCTCTGAACGTCGGGCTGTCAGTGACGCAACATCTCCCACAGACTGCACGAGAGATACATGCGTCGAAGGGCGTGAACTTGTAGAGTCTAACCTCCTTATCCATTAAGAAAGCATCCACTTATCTATAAAGCCACTTTTGGAAAACCGCCCCTGCCCCATCCACACATCCGAACGCATCACAATGGATCTCAAAGCGGACTCGGAGGACATGGACTACAAGCGGCCGGCTCCCATCGAAGTTTTCGCCAGCAGGTCCACGCTGCACGGCATCTCGCACATGTTCACCATCGAGCGGATGTGTATCAAGCGCAGCCTGTGGATTTTGTTCTTCATGTGCTCCGTGGGAATGCTGGTGATGGTGTGCGTGGACCGGGTGCAGTTCTACTTCCAGTACCCGCATGTCACCAAGCTGGACGAGGTGGCGGCTCCGATGATGGTGTTCCCCTCAGTCACCTTCTGCAACCTCAACTCCTTCCGCTTCAGCCGGGTGACGCGCAACGACCTGTACCACGCTGGGGAGCTCCTTGCCTTGCTCAACGGCAGGTGTGTGTGTGTGTGTGTGTGTGTGGCCCCACTGCAGGTCAACCTGTTGGTATGCATGAAGCAAACCTGTGAATGATCAAGTGCTTTGATAGCAGATATTCTCAGATTCTTTAATTACTGTCATTCAGTAACCTACCTCACTTTTCTTTTTCCTTATCTTTCTTTTTTTTTTTTGTTTACAGCCAGACTCCCAAACAGACACACTAGCTGCTTGGATGATAAGATTTTGCCTCAGGGAAACCCATCTGTGAGGATTTAGTAGTTGTTGATTCAGGAATTGATTGTGTCCATCCCACAATGTCAGATAACAGTCACAAGATTTAAACGCTTGGTGGAAACAGTGCATTTTTAAATTGGGTACACAAAACTGAACTGTTAGTTATCCCAATAAATTAATTGAGAAACGCTGAATCACTAAATCCATAAACCCACAGACTGAATTCCAAAACTCCTGCTTGAGATATTCTGTGAGGGGAAATGGTGCCTGTGCTTTCCTTATCAGGCCTAACCGTTTAAATCTATAAGGCACTGGTGAACCTTGAACTTCTGTGAAATTCCATCTTGGTTTTCAGCAGCCTCGTGGGAACGCGGCCTGAAATTTTGCCATGATTTGTGAATCGTCTCAGGCGAAATCTTACTTGTCACACAGAAGTGCAAAGCAGTGTTTTAACACCTGTCTCGCTGGTTGTCGCTGTTAGGCCACTGGGCAACGTGCGAGCAACATGGATAAAGCATGGAAAATGTTTTAAGGCTCTCTGTGAATATGAACTTGAATTGAATTTCAGTGTAGAAAAAAATAAAGGGGGGAGGTCAGGGGAGGTGAAAGGCGCTTTCTAGAAGTGGGGTTATTTAATAATGTAGTGTGACATTAAAGATCATGTTAGCCGAAATCCACACTGCACATAAGCTGCTGCATTTATGAACTCATATGCAACAACGTGAAATATGCCCCTGACATCAATCTGTTCAAATATGTTGTCACAGTATTTGATTAAAAAAGAAAAAAGAAAGAAAAGGGAAACAACCCATTTGGTCACAGATCATGAGAACAAGGTAGCAGATAATGGATGAGCTGTTTCTGAGTGGTTAATATAAAATGATGAAGGAGAACATGCCGCTGGTGCTATTCCTTGCCTCATCACTTTACAGCTCACGTGATATGAATATCTCAATATTGGATAAGTAGACGAGTAGATTTTTAAATCCCCTGCTGACAAAGTGTGAAGAGACAAGTGTGTGTCTGTGTGTGATTCATAACTACCCTCCCTTTACACTTGTTGCTCTGTGCTTTGCTTTGATCATTTAGTCTTCTGGCAGCCATGACAAGCTCTCCGTTGTGTGTTGAAACTTTTGACTTTAAATGTCTTAACTTT
>CAEMYA010000009.1:2559594-2630845 GCA_903131615.1 Diplodus sargus
TTTTTCATGCTACCCGGATTATGCCGGTCACGTTCTCCAGTGCACTACTGTTAACCGTCCGTGACTCTGTATTCACAGCTGTTCTAGTAGAATTCACATACACGCACACAAATGTCGACTACCTCAAGACTAAATGATCTACTACATACAAACACATCTAAATGACATCTTGAATTCATTAGTCGGTGTATTTTTAGTTTATCGATCCGCACAGCTCTGCGGCTGAAGGCACAGTTGGAGAGTAGCTCTGTGGTACATGCTAGACTGACATAAATCCAATTCCTTGTTTTCTTACTGACTATCGTTGCTCTGTGACCTCTATATGCGTCCATATAACAGGTGATAACCTTACAGGAAAGCAATAGATTCCATTGCTTGGGGCTGCAGTTCTCCTGCCTTGTATGGTATAGATTTCACCCCGTGTGCCTACTTCCTACATAGATTTGTTTCTCTGTGTAATGGCAACATAGGCCTCCACTTCTTTGATTATTAGTGCAGATTGAGTCAGATTTCCTGTTAGAAGTGAGATGCACGGAGGAGAAAAACTGAAGGCTGTGGCCCTTGCTCCAAGTGACTTTGGAATGAGCTGATTTTAGATGGGAGGAGGGGAACTGCAAGCAGAGGCAATTAACTTGTGCCTCGTAAGCTGTGTGATGAACAAGTCTTTATCCCTGTGTAATTAGTGCTGTTTGTTAAGCTACAGCGTTGTCCCGCTGATTAACGCTCTCTCATCTATCTGGCTGTTTCTTGCCCCTCTGTTTCCTGTTGCCTATAGGGGGGAGTCCCCTTACTTTTTGCCAACTCAGAGAATGGCGACGTTTTCTTAAAAGATGACAGGGCAAGCTTAGTCTTGCTCTCAGACAGTCTCATGGAGGTAGACAAAGTGTGATAAGGACTGTGGAGAATGATAAAACATAGGAATTTGGGCCAAATTGAATCGAACTTGTAGATAATAGAAAAGTTTATAGGACTTCCTGTAGAGACTACTTCTAAATGACACATTGATTGGCCAGAAAACATTTCAGTGGTAAGCTTCTTGATATCAGGCGACATGCTGTGGATTTTGTCAGAAAATGGCAGAATGGAAAACAAAGTGTCATGTGGCTGTGAGTCTGTGTCCATCACTGTCTCCAGAGGAAGCAGCAGGCAGTATCTACCCTTGCAGCGATGCCAGACTTTCTTAGATAAGTTTATAACTGAACTAGAAGTAGCTTCACCTTAAGTTTTTTTTTTTCTGCACAAAAGAAAATCAATCACATTCACATTGTGTTTTTGCAGGTTGAAGTCACACTTGGCAGTGCAGAACATAACGCGTAAATTGCTCAATTTTATTTTTATTATGTTGCAAGGGCAATTACGTGATAATTAGCTAAAGAAAGGTCATTTTGGAGTAGGTGTTGGTTATGTGGTTTATGCTGCCAAAAAGTGTTGGTTCAGCTCATGAAGTCAAAGAAGCGAGTCTTCTGCTTGCACAGTTATCGAGCTTTAACATGTTTCCTGAGCTTGCAAACATGCTTTAAATTCACGTAAGCAGTTTGTAAAGTGCCACAAAATGTAACGCTTGGTAACTTTCACGACCTTATCTGTCTCAGCACGATCGAAGCTCCTAATCAGGATTTGACTGTCGTATAAAAGTGTTAGGTAGAGGACGTGGGGAGGTCAGAAAATACTAAATCAAACGGTTGCTTCCAAAGCATCCCGTAGACAAGTGTTCATTTGCATTTATATTGTGAATGTTTGCCAGAGAGAAGCCTATCAATTGAGAGACTTAGACAATTTATCAAAGGTCAAGATTTTCAACAATCAAATGTGTTGGACGGTGTTGCATGTTACTCTTGGATTTTTCGCTTCTTTGTTTTTTTTTACCTGTGATTACCTTTCAATGAATCAGAGATTCTTTTGGGTTGGCTTCCCCCCTCCGTGGCCCTTGTTTGCATTTCTATGATCTTGTCCAAAGTGGCATAATAACCGTATCACAGGTGCACCATCATTAAGATGTGATTATCAAAACTGCTACAGGGAATCATTGCAGTTATTCATTTTCAAGGGCACTGCACAAACAATTCCGTCCTCATTAGTATATGAGTTCCATTTGTGCTAATTGGATAATTACCTGAGATTATATCAAGATGTGTTCATTGTTGTGTCACACAGCCTCTAGTATTAACACAAACTTAATACACTGGGAGTATAAACTGCTACTTTTGCTAGATTTTTGTTAAATTGGCAGTGTTGAGAAAGTCCTGAGTGAGTGGAGTGTTGTGACCACAGTCTCGCTGTCAAAGTTCACTCTGAAAATCAGTGGTTGCTAGTATTTACTCACTCCTCTCATGAGGTGGCAAAGTGATGCAGATGCTCCTTCATTCGTTTTAGTCCCCGCAAGAAAATTAAAGTGCTTGTGGCCCATAATCCAATTTAGCCTCCCCCGCCCCTACGTCGTGAGTTTGCTGTGATTGCTTTAGGGAGCAGTGGCAGGGCAATATTAAAAATCTACCCATATTATTGTGATTGTATACGCTTCAACTAAAGCCTCCTGACTCGGGGATCTGAGCACGGCGTCTTAAGTGCTCTCCTGGCAGCTTTGTGTTGCTTCTAAGACACAGGCTCAGGATACAATTCAATTAAGTTCAGAATATACCACAACAGGCTGTATCTTCTTATTACAATAAAGCGTGACAATGTAGTGATTTAGTCTCAGCGTGAGCCTCAGTACTAAACTAGTTTTGAGCTCAAAGATGCAACTTTTTCAGGCAGTATTTTGCCTGTGTGATGTGACCTGTCTTTTTTCCAAAGCCCCAGATGAACCTTTCAGAAAAGTAACATCTCTGCTTTAGTATTATCAAATAAAACAACTGTAGTTGATAAAGTTTAGTGCATCATGTGTATAAAATTGACAAACAATGACAACATAATCGAAACTTGAAACATAATATTTAATGTAACTTTAACTGTGAATGACAGAAGAGTTGTGATTCTTTATTTATCTACTTGTTGACATTTCTCTAATATAGTGACCCGTTTGTGTGATCCACCAGCCCGGCCAATGATCGGTGACGATTTCTAGATTTAAAAAACAGTTGTTTGGCTCTCATGCAGTATTTTTTCTCTTTGTAGTTAACACCTTGTAGTCTCACTCAATGTTCCGCCCACAGCACCATGTTAGATGTTGTTGTGGAATTTCGACAAGCTTGACCATTGAGGAGAGATGAAGAAAACTCAGACACAGATGACTTAAGTTGAAGTAGTTGATACAAACTTGATCAAGGAGGAACAACATAGCAACACATGTCTTAGTGCACAGTGTAATGCCAAGTCAATCCCTCTCAAACCTTCTCTAGTTTCATGTTACAACCTCTCAGCCCAGGGAGCAGCCCTCACATACATGATTTTATGTTTAACAACAAATAAATGGAAAGTGACTGCAGAGCTTCTCACCTCTGACATAGTGAGGAATAGAAAGCAAATGCGTAGAACACAGTCAGTCTGCTAACGCAGATGGATTGCAGGCTATTCTATGAGTTTACATAAACAACAGCCTTGGTATGTCCGTTTGTAAGCATATCTGCAGCTGCTTTGAACTGCTAAGTTTGAGGTGACCATGAGAGATATAAACACATAGATCCAGAGGGATAGTGCCCTCATCCATATATTATCGGGCCTGGTCTCTTAACCTTTATACAGGTTACATAGGAAATCTTATCCTGTGGGTCCTCCTAGATATTCTCCCACAGATGTCACAACTAAATAACCTGTCAACACTGAATAATCTGAATCTGCAAAGTAACTAGTAACTAAAGTTAATAAATAAATCTATTGGATTGGAGGTATAAAGTAGCAGAACATTTACATATTCAAGCAAAGTTCCTCAAAGTTGTACTTTTATACAGTATTTAAGTAAACTGTTGTTAGGTACATTCCATCAATGGTTATTTTAAAATGTAATGTTAAGTGTACAACATTTCAGACAGGGGGACATCAGTATTTTTTTTCCAAAATTGTTAGCCAGTGTTGTTGTTCAGGTTCTGCCTGATGTCCTTGACATTGCTGTAAAAAGTGAAGTTTCATAAAAGGTAATGCTAGAAGTAGAAAATGGTTCATTTCTTGGGACAGCTTGCACTCAAAAGTGCGGATATTGTGGGGAGAGAGCACCGCATGAATGGCAACTTGTCATTGTCCTATTGTAGCCCACATTCATGTATAGTTGTAGGATTAAAGGTTTATTTCCAGTTGAATGCAACCATTTTAAAGCATTTCTCGATTGGTTTCCGGTTTCTTGTCTACTGGATGAATTTTCCATCAGATAAAATAGTTACTTCTATGTGTATTCATCAAGCATCTAGGTCATTTGTGATGAAGGTTAGCTTGTTTTCAGGTGAAGATCTGCTTGAGATCTATTCAGAAGAGCTGTCACACTGGCTGAAACCCACACAGCCCCCTCGGTAATAGACATCTTTCAAAAATAAGGCAGCCAGATCGCACTTTGTATTATGTGTTCACATGTTCACACACAAGTGGAGTTGAGCATCAGCCTCAACAACAGCCAAATTAGTAACGACAACGTAGCAACTAATGAATAAACTTTGTTGCGTTTATCATCTGTTTAATTTATGAGCTAAGTGGTTATCTGCACTGTCCTGTCTTTAGTTGGATGTTGCTGCTTGTGTTAATTCATCTTACAATATTTTTTAATTAAATGAATAAATAAAAAGAAAACAGTTTTGACTTTTTTTTATAAATAAATTAAGATGCAGCACTTAAAAAAAAAACTGAATAATTAGCCAGAGTTGATTTTCAGAGTTTGCTTTTAGAATTGTGGTGAATGTTAGAGGCAGACATGTCAAAAACTGTTTTCCAGCACTGCTTTTTCATCCACTGATTGTTTCTGTTAAGTAGGCGTGATAGTGACTGAAGAATCACATTGGATACATTGTCATACTAATCAGCTGATAAAATGGAAAATCTGAATTTACAATATTGCAGGGTAGAATCTGTGTGATAGTCAACTCTTGGTCAGAACAATAGTCCTCATCTTGTCTGTTAACTCCATCTATAATTCCTCTTCCAACATAAAGTGTGATGGATTCCCATCTCATCAGTGTTATGAGCACCGTGGGGAGAAACAGTCCTCATTTCAAATTACAGCACATACTATCTCACATGGTGAATATTTTATTTCACTCTGTTTGCAGCAGGTAAACAAAGCTGTAGCAGCAGTGAAACATATTACATTCCTGTAATTTGGTTGGGACGCGAGTTGAAAATACATTGCCAGTTGAATATTAAGGCAGTGCTCACAAAAGAAATAATGTAATATTTCATTTTTTATTCATGGATCAACTTACATTATTCCCATCATCAAGGGACAAAATCTTGTTCATGAGTACAGACAAAGCTTGACCTTGTGGAATTAAAAAAAAATCCATTAAGATTTACCACCAATTATAGTTTGAAATAGTGCCCATATCCATGAGAAATAACTCTGCTGTCAGCATCCACAAAGTCATTCACAGATTTATTGTCAGAGGAGCAGGGTAAGCCTTTGTCTCTGTCCGTCTCTCGTGGTTTTTCAATTCTAATTCTGGTTTCTCCAGCATTGGGACAGGCTTATTCATGTTTGCAAATGTAAATTGAGCTGTCCAGAATTATTACAATAGCACAATACATGAACCCTATTATAAGATGGCTGCTGCTCTGTCACATTACACACAAATTCAGGCTTTCATATCAAAACCCAATACCTTTCAATGTTGCAGTAATTCTAAAGAATAGCAGAAATGACTACCTTGTTTCGCAGTTAATTTAAAAAACCTGTTTGCGGTATTTTACAGTGCGATTCACACAATAGACTCAAGTTCAAACAAATTATTCTCATAAGTGTCTGTCAGTAGTGCTTAATCTTGGCGCTGCATAATTTGGATGCTTGTACCACTGATGGCCCGTTGCTCTGCAGGGGTCATCAATGGGCCGTTTTTTTCTGCGAGCTGGGCCACACCACTTAATTGAGGTTAATTTGTGTCTGCGAATGACTGTGAGCAGGTGCTGGAGGTTGATGGTGGTTGTCAAGCGGAGGCATGTCATAAATGACTTCCCTCCTGTTTTCCTTCTGTGAGTATGGCCACTATGGTAAAGTCGAGTTTCAGTATGGTGTGTGTTTGGCCCTTTCCACGCATAATGTTCACACCTGTTTCTTCAAACAAAGCTTAATCTATGCATTTTGGCCTTTCACGTAAACAGCATTTTCTGAAACACTTCTTTCCTCCGTGTTTATGTACGGGCAGGCAGGAATAGAGATTTTTGGAAACGATGACACAGACACCAACATTCACTTCTTGATTAGTTCTTATCAGTGTATGGGCTTTGGGTTATGATTTTGATTTGATACAAGATTTTTATGGTACAATAAGCATTTCAGAAAATATCACATTTTCACGGTATTACACAATTATTTTTCCATATTATTATTCAGGGTTAGTTTTTTGGTTGAACAAATATTTTTTTCATAATTTCAAAAGATATTTTGTCCTGACAGAAATTTGAAATAAATACATTTTTTGAAAACACATAATATAACACATGAATACAAGTATGTTTGATATTGAACTCTTCCTTAACATAGGATTTTCATACCATGGTAACATGAAAAACAGTATATCACTGCAGCACTGGTTCGTCTATTGATGGAACGGATGTTCTGTTGTCTAGAGTTAGAAAGACACAAGCAGACGTTGATAAGGTACCTACACTGATGTAAGAAAGACACCAAAATGGCTGCTTTTAATAAAAACAGCATTATCCAAAAGCCATTGTCATGAACCCCATGTCTCAATATCACATTCGGAGAGTTTGTACAAATTCAGCACAAAAGTCCACCATGTTCTGAATGATGGCTGAACTGATTAGAACTTGGTGGCCAAAGGTCAGAGGTCACTGTGACCTCACAAAACACATCTTTGGCCATGACAAAACAATTCATATGATATTACATTAAAATGTGACATACGCATGTCTAAAAGAATACAATTATGAAGATATGACATTTGATATCCAAAAGGTCAGGGGTTAAATTCACTGTGACATAATAATACCCTGCAAAAATGCAATGTGTTCTAGTTTTTGTTCTGTTGTCAGGAAAAAATAAGCTCCCTGGTTGCTGTACCAGCCCTGGTACCTGAAACAGAACAAAAAACAAGTAAGTAAATAGTGATTTCAAGTAAAACCAATTCAGAGTATTTTCTGTAACTAAGCAACTGACCATATAGTATACAATCTGCTTTCTCTTTAGACTGGCATGCGCATGCCTAGTGTATGTTAATGGTCATGTGTACGTTTTCAACGGCAGTGATGTTGCTAGGTATGCGTCCTGCGTCCCTGACGCATTAAAATCTGAAAGGACGCACTAAACTCACTATCCATGCATCCCGGGGACAAACCTCATTTTTCCCATGAAAAACGATACATTGTGAACATTAAACAACTCGTGTTTAATCACAGTAAATGGCAAAATAAACCTTGTTGTTAGCAGAACGGACAAGCGCTGTTTCAACCCTCTGCGCATCTACTCGGCGCAGACGTGATCCCCTGTACAAAGTGCTAATTTAGCCACTACTAAAACAACTAGCGCGTCATCGCTGATTTCATTTCAACAATTAAAAATACGAACTTCATAGTAAATAAATCCACGTTTCCACTGCTCGATGTTGTGCTCATTCGTGCTCACTCGATTATGTTTTAACATTTAGGGACGTGCTGTAATGAAATAAATAAAACATAATCCGGTGGTGGTGATGAAAACTACATTGAATGGCAGCCGCCATTTTGTTATGCCCGAACGGCGTCTGCGCATACATCGCGCTGCACCGGGGCCCAAACGACGTCTGGGGCCCATGAAGAAAGAAAAAAAACAAAACAAAATACAGCTGTCCAGAATTGCCACAGGCCCTGTTTTTGTGAATGAAATATCTGGGGGCGGGTCGGTAAGGTAGCTGAGTGGCCTTGATGCCTGTCAGTCATGAAGAGTCGCGTCCCGTCACCTCTCTGCTGTGTCTGCAGCTGAGCACTGTGATGCATGTCTCTCTCCATGGGCCGGGAGAGTTATCATACCGTAAAATACCAAATAATAGCCGGGGCGTTTATTTGGGACCAGGTGGCACTTTGGGAGAGGCGTTTAATTCCTTCCTCACAAAAATCTGAGATGAAAATGTCACAAACTTCTCCAGCTTCTCAGTGAATTCTCTGGCATCCTTCTGGGCAATAGTTGTCTTCTGCAAGTGAAGTTGTTGCGGCGGAGGAAACGATTCAGCCAACCAGCACTCGCTGCAAACTCCTCATCTCTGCTGTCACTCACAGTGGCGGACATTTGTTTCGCCATCGCCCTAATCATTTTGCGGGACCCTCTCTCGTGGCGTGCCCGTTTGCTGAAAACTCATCCCCGCATGTTTATCTCAGGCTCCTCGCTGGCCTTCTTCCTCCCTCCAGCAGGCAGCCTGGCCCTGTTGCTGTCCTCCTCAGACAGACGCTGAGGCTCAGGTTTATTTTTTCGCAAATCCCTCACATATATACGTTTATTATAACCATATCATACCACCATCAAAGGAGTTTAACATTCAATAAAATTTAAGAAATAGAATAATATAAGAAAGAAAGAATTTTTTTTAACTGGGGAGTCAGGACCCATTGAATTTCCCAGAGACCCACTCAACTCACCACCTGTGGGTCCCGGGGACTCACTACAACGGTGGTAATATGGACAGAGAATTTTTTCACAAACTAAAGTGCTTGCCTGGACTAAGATCCCTGTTTTCAAAAACATCCATGTAAGTGTGGTATAGGCCTCAGTCTCTATAAAAAGGTATCTGCAAAAGAATACAGAACCTGTAAGCAGGGGACAGGATTTTGGTATGGGAGGCATTCTGGTTTAACCTTTTTAGTCTACATTGTATTGACCAATGACTTTCTAGCTGGCTTGCATGCAGGTTGACAGTCCATATAGCAAAAGAGGAATGCAATTTTAGATTGGTTTTGAAATCATCTCTGAACTCCAAATCCATTCTGGAGTCACACGTTGTTAATTGGACTGCAAACAATTTCTGGTGCCAAAAACAGGAAGTGTTGACACAGATATCTTTTATTTTCTGGCTACACCAGAAGCGATGGAACATTGGTCATTGCCCGCAGAAGCTATAATCGTCAGATGATATACGATGGGTTATGAGATAGGGTGTGTGTGTATATACGTGAATTTATCATACTAAGTCTTGTTTTTGTGATTGTGTGGAGGAAAGAGAAGCAGAACAAAAGAGAGTGGGTGTGTATGCTTCCCTACATGATACACCTGATAATGTTTCACACGGAAATTGCACCGGATACCACGTGAAGTGTTTTGCTTAGCTTTAATAACAAGTAGTTTGAATACTCTTTTCCGGACTGAGTAACAGCATTTTGAACATTGTTATGCTTACTATGTGAAAACGCTCTGCTACCAGTTCCCAATAATTTGACAGGGTTATTAACATGATTGTGCAAAAGGAAATACCCCCATCCTTTCAATAATGAGCCATTTTCTCTCGCTCATTGACACTGTGATAACGTGCCCCAGCTAGGCTGCCAGCTTCAGACAACATGTGGATAATATTGTGAGGGCTTGCTAACTGCAGGTCTGGGAAAGCTGGCGGGCTCACGCATGTACCATTCATTCAGTTGAAGAGTGAGTATGCGCTTTTTGCTGTTTCTCTATTAATTTTTTACACAGTAATCCCTATTGTACTGCCAAAATCCTGGTTTGCCTGCCAAACTCTTTAAATGCACATTTTAAAATGGATCTGAGGTACAGCCAGTTGTTGTGTCTTTCTCTCTTGTAGAAGGGAATTCCCTGAAATCATGTCTATTTTTTACTTTTTTCTTTCATGGGTAGATTAAGGTTTTGTGTTTGACGATGATTATGTTTGAATAAAAAGACACTCAAGAATGACAGTCTGTGAAATTTGGTCTTACTTTTAGATGCTTTCTCTGTTCTTGTCATTTTTCACAAAACAACCTTTTCTTGTGATACAGCAAGACAAGTAATACAAAAGTAAGCATGTGGTTCTGAAGCTATAATTGTTTTCTTTCAGAAGATAGTGGCACAAAACAAAACGAAAATGAAGACATTAAACAAGGCTGGTTCATTACTGTACCTATGGGTAATTATAAACATGCTGCCTCATCACCACATGAACTAACTCCAAGGAACTTCCTGTCTAGGTACGAGATCCGGGACCCACACCTGGTGGAGGAAAATGTCCTGCAGATCCTGAAGGAAAGGGCCGACTTTGACAACTATAAGCCTCGGCCCTTCAACATGCGCGAATTCTACGACCGGACAGGCCACGACATCAAGGACATGCTTCTGTCCTGCTATTACCGAGGCATGGAGTGCAGTGCTGAAGACTTCAAAGTGGTGAGTCAGGCCTGTTAACAGTTGAAACATGTACAGGGCCAGCAGAGGCCTGCCAAGATGCGGGTCAGCTGAGCAAATCTGTGATATAAGTTCAACATTGATGTAGTGATAGAGGGAGATTCTGAAGACCCAGGTACAATATACACACAAAAATTGTGTGGTCATGAGGTCCTCATGAAGACTCTATAGGAACTCTAAACAAAGAAACATCTGGAACAGATTGACCGGCTAGCTCATGCACCTAATCTGAGCCTGTGACAAGTGATACCTGTCACTTTGTATTTATCTTTGAACCTCCATACTTTGACAGAGCAATGTGGCTACATACCAAGAAAGAAATACAATCCAACAATAACTAAACATTGCATAATAGATGATTTCCTCCCATCATGTAGTTTATGTAAATGTATATATGATATAACTGTCTGTTGAGCAATCATCTAAGTATCATGATTACATTTCAAGTCTGCAGCCCTGCACACTGGCCTTAGTGTTATAGTTTACAGTCTCTGAAAGGTTGAGCAATGCACTCATAAAAGGCTGAAACATGGTCTTTGGCTGAACTTTCTGTCGCTGCTATAACACTTGCTTTATGGGTGAGAAGTTAAAAAAATCTGTCACTGTGGGAGATTTGCTGTGTGTTTTTCTCTTCTGTCGGATGGATACAGACATCCAGTTTTCACCTGGAACCTGTGTGACCTGTGTACAGTATGTGCTGAGCAGTCTATGGATTCATCAGGTACAATAGCAGTAGAAACGACTTAGCTGTCTGAAGCACATCTGAAGCACATGGGGTTCACTGCGTCAGCCTCTAATTTTCGTCAGTTATTAGACATCATTTGTCATTTCTGTCTAATAACAGCCACTGGTAAAAACACAGGTTTAAATTTATCTGAAGTATTGACGTTACTTTGTCAGTACACACTCACAGAGGAACATTTGGTTGGTAATTAAATGTGTATTTTTTGCTGACACTGTCAAACATAGCATTTCTTCTTGAAAAGAAAATAAGCAATTTGTCTTTCTCTTCAATTTGCTACTCTTTCCCCACTATCTAAGTTTGTCTGTCTGTGGTTTGATGCTGGCAGGTAGCATGCAGTGTGTTTATCAGAGCTTGTTTGCTGACGATGGCTGTTTGCTGTTGCAACAAGAAATAGGCCTGATAAGTGCCGTTACTATCAAAGATCCAGTAAATGTTTGGGCCGCAATACAGTACAATAAAACAGAGCAGCGGAATGGGCTGATATGTCTTTTTGTGTTTATGAGAGAGCCTTTCAAATGACACGGACCCTTTGTTGGAGATAAATAAAAAGAAATTTTATCGTTTTAATTTTCCTAATGTTTTTTTCCTATTTAATTTTCTAACTAAGGCAACAGTTACTGTAATTATGACAGTAAGTTAGTAAGCAAGTAAAACTGTATTTATGTAGCACTCTTCTAAACACAAATTGCAAAATGCTTTACACAGATGGGGACACCTTGTTGGGCAATTTTGTGTGTGAAGTGTATCTGAAATGATTCTGTGAAATGTCTGCCAGTTTATGAATTAAAATGCTAAATTCATTGATACTGAAATGGTATATATATAGTCCAACAAGGTGTCCCCATATTTATATATATATATATATATATATATATATATATATATATAAAGACAGATATAAAGACAGATACGCACACATTTGCAAAACCCTCCCCCATTTAAGAACTCCAGAATATATGAGTATGCACATGCAAAAGTCAATTTTCAGTGTATGTGCTCTGGATGCTTCAAGTGTCCTCAAAGCACTCTTATATGCTGAATATTGCCTCTTTGTGATGTCACAAATCATGCTCATGGGAAGCCTCTGAAAAAACGATTTTAAGTGAGCACAGAGAAACTTTACACTTCAAGGAATGAATGTGAAAACAGCCTTCAAATGCCGGACTCTGCAAACATATCTTCCTACACAGTTAAGCGCAAGTTTTCAACTGTTTGAACAAGAAGAAAAGCATGTTTTTGACTGGAGGGGGCACTTAAATGAATACAGAAAATGAGACACAAGACAATTCCAACTCAAAAGAATAAGTTCAAGGTGATTGTTACTTATGAAATAGATGCATTAGAAGTACAACAAAAAAAAAAAAATTGATTGCCTAAGGCTCACAAGAAAAGGAGGCCTCACAGTAAAATGTCACACATTGTGACCAGTGGCAGCTTGCTGTGGGAGAAGGAGCTAATCCAGATGGAGCAACTATCCAGCAGATGCTCATGCCAGAGCAGGTGGCGAGTGATGATGGCACTGTATTGATAAGGTTGAAGTCTCTCGAGACTTCTGTGGTAATTGCGACCTAATGCACATTTGTAAGTGTCTCATAAAGATTCCAGTTGGAATAGGTTGAATATCTTAGTAGACACCACATGCTTGTTTCTGAGAAAATGCTACTTTTTTCTTTATCCCTCTAAAAGCCTCCTATGACATAAACTGGGTTGAGACACACCCACACAAAACTGACCCTCACAAATTGTCTGAACCTTTCTCAGTCAAGTGAATCATATAGTTGGCCACAAATATCATCTCTCACCCCTTTATCTGCCCATCCTCCAATAAATGTGCATGCATAAAGGAAGAGAGTCACATGACTGATTACATTACAGGTGCTCTTCAGATGACAAGCAAACTATTCTTCCAGACCGGTGTACCAGCTCTATAGAAAACATGCATGTCTTTAGGAAGAGAGTGTGTCTGAAAGAAAGCTAAAAATGTCTTTAAAATCCACTGTGTCACTGACTCTTACACCCTGTGTCCTTCAGTGGTCCTTTGAAGCTGAACCCCCTCCCCCGCGTACCCAGTTTAAAAAAAAAAAAAACATGTCGTACAGCAGTGGCTGCAGCACGGTCCACATGGTGCAGCTCCTCTAATGTGCTGATGTGTCGACATTTACTGTAGTTAGTTGTGCTTATGGCAGATGGTGCTTCGCAGGGCTCTACTGTATTAGTACAGTAGTGGACCTGGACAGAACAGCTCAGCAGAGAGCACTAATGGTGTGGAAAGAATCTTCAGAGTGATAGAAAAAAAAAAAAAAAAAGACGATGAAGACTCCCACATGCCTCTGCCTACAAACCCCAGAGCATGGAAGCAGTAAAACTGTGATTAACACTGTCGGCAGCTCGTGCTTGTGTACCCCCAGCATCGGCAGCGTGCCTTTCTCGCTGCTCCCTTGCTGTTGAAGATAGCCAGAAACAAATGGTCGCTGCTGCAAATGGCATCAGGGCGTCCAGTTGCATCGCATCATTTCATCAGCGCTCTGATAAAGATGGAAAATAAAACAGTCAGACCGCAGCAATGTTAACACTTAATGCAGGTTGTCTCAGATGAGATGGTGAGAGTCTGCGGTGTAATACCATCTATGTGATGGATGAAAGGACTCCTCAGCTTCCATCTCAGAATTGATTTCAAATTGTTTTCAGGTTCCCGTTCAGGTATTGCGTCCACCTCAATCCAATCATAAGTGCAGTGTGTCCTTCTCAGGTCAATATTGTCGTCAATTAATGGTCACTCGTCCCAAATTTCTGTCATGACTGCTGAAAATATTACAGATTAGTAACTCCTTTTGTAGTTGACCCTGCCTCCTCTATTTCCTCGGAAAGACTTTTCCTAATTAGTAATCCAGGAGGTTGGGCTTACATCTTTTAGCTCATTTGATGCTAAAGAGCAGCAGGATAGAAAAATGACCCTCAATTAATATTAATAGGTGGCCTTCAGCTTCTGAAGTGGCGCTGCAGGAGATAATAGAAAACACTAAAAAGTGAGTGAAATACAAAGACCATGATTTGATTTTTTATGACGTTGTATTTGATTAAAGAGACACACATATGTCGACACATGGATCATAAATGTAGTCAGTTTAAGAGGAAAATGATTGGGCACGCAGTCTATCTTAGTGCATCCCTAAGGAACCCTCTGCAGATTATATGTTGATAGGTGACTGACAAAACCAAGATATTCCATTTTGAACACTTCAAGACACCCACATCTGACTACAGTCACTGGGGGAAACTCTGACAGACTTATAACTTTGCTCGACTGTAAAACTGAAGCAGAGGGGCTTTGGCAGAGAGTGTAACAGACAGAGCGTGATGGCACATGAGAGTGAAAATAAGACCAAGAAAGAAAGAAGAATAGATAGTCTCAAAGACTGAGGCCCAGGTAACAACAAAGTCCTTGGGATGAAACTGAACATAATGGTCAAGTGCTGCAGAGAGGCACAAAGGCACAAACCAGCAGCTGCCGCTGCAGTAGCGGCAGTGGAAGTACTATCAGTAGACACACAGGTTTGTGCTCATTTAACATCTGAGACTGCAGAGCTGCACTGTATCTCCCTTTCCCAGCTGCCCAATTGTTTCCCCAAACACAATGAAGTATGGCAGCTCAACAGGTCTCTCCTTTCCACCTTTTGTTAAGAATAACATTTCAGATTGTTTCCAAATGTTATAGGTCATAGTGTTATTTAAAATAATTTATAAAAATTGCCATGATCACACTATTATTCTTCACGTCCCTATCGAAGGCCATCTTACTTATTGCCTATGCAGTTCCCCTGTGGGGCCAGTAGGCTGCGAATTAACAGCAGGATTCGTCTTGCTACTGATATTCACAAGAATATTATAATACGCTCTAAAGAAAATCTATGTAATAGCCAGTAAGAACAGAAGTTCACTGGGAACCCCTTCTATATCTAACTCTCACAACACACTGTTTCCCACACATAGATTTACATAAACCAGTAACATTGCTGGGAGAGAGAAAAAAACAAGGGGAAATACGTTTAAATTATTGGCTTTATCAAACAACATGTTTTATTTGTCTTTCAGTAGGTACCACCAACCAATTTGGTTTCACTCTTTATCTATAACAAGCCCCCCTGTCACTGTCCTCTACCCCCCACCTTTGTCTAACCCAGACTCTAGCATAATTACCATGATCATTGTATTGAGCCATTGGCTCCATTTCAGCTGTCCATTGACCCTGAGAGTCAGAGAAGAGAAGTGTCGCTAATGAGATGTGATCAATAGAAAAAGCCTTTCAGAGACACCTGTCCATGGATCACATTTCAGAAATACCCTTTGAAACAATCTAAAGCTTGGGACTTTTTGATGTCCTAAAATATTAGATAAAATTCACTCCTCACATTTGTAAGTTAAAATTATTGGTCGCTTTAATACTTCCTCCTCCTGATCCAAATGAATTGTTCCCTTTGATAAATGAGGATGGTGTCTTCTTTCTTTTTAGTGTTACTGAGCTATGTTGGAAGGATGCTGGTAGTCGTGTGTGTCGGCTTTGTACTAGGGCCAGCTTGAGGGATCTAGTTTCTTTGGTTAGTTCTGGCTGTAATCTAATTTGATTATCTTAGCTATTAAAAGTGATGACTGTTGAGGCTGAGAGACTTTTGAGGTAGCTGCCATTTGTAATATCAAACATTCAGACATGCTTTTATCCCCCATTCCTCATCAACTGTTTTTGACACAGCTCACCTTTGTTCCACCCGTTTTTACTCATTGCTATTCAAGTCTCATCTATCAGCTCAAAGCCGATGATTCTGCCGTTCTTTTTGGCTGGACAATTCCCATCACTTTTCCTCTTGGGGATAAATCAATCAATTTGCTATTACTGTAGAACTCAAAGACATGGATCAATTAGGTTGTTACTGAGTAATGGATGCATCCCTAATGAAAAAAAACACCTTTGAGTCTAACGAGGCCAGGGGCTCTCCCTGACACAGTCATGTCTTTTACTCTCACTAAGCAAGTCAAAGAAGAAATTGAATTGTGAGGAAATAAACATTCTGTGCGTTTACTCAAAATATTTATTGAACTAACCATGATACTTAATCAAATATTTGACAATACAAACTTTGGTTCTGAACCAAGTTTGTTTGATGTATTGCCACAGTCCTATCGGATGAGCTCAAGAGCCCTTTCATCATCACCATGTATTGCTTTTACTATTTCTCACTAGAAGTGTTGATTTTGAACAACCATACCTATATTCAGCACTTTAAGCTTCAATTGCCGTCTAGGTAGCTTGTTTTCACACACAGTCATAGCAACACATTGTGTTCGGGTCCTGACAGTTAGACGAAAGTCAGCCGTGGCCAATGCGGGGGCTGTCGGAGAGCTTCTGTTGCTCCAGTTTTTGTGTCCTGCATGTTGGCATTAGTCAGTCCTTGTTGTCTGCATTTTGAGCTCATAGAATTGGCAACAGAGCCTGTCGTTAAGAGAAATCACTGAAATGCTGCTTTATCATAACAATGGTTTGAGGTGACTGAGGTTGGTGAGAAACTGTGGAGTCTAGCCTACAGTACTGTTGCTGTTGCGCTGTTATTGGTTATTCTAACAGATTCACTAAAGAACATCCTCACACCGATTAATACTTTTACTTCATACATTGTAGATAACTATAACATTTTGGAATCCCGCATTTTTCAAAAGCAGTTTTCAATTATAGAACACAAACAATAAAAACATGTAAAAAGTATAAATAGTTCAAATTAAGTGAAAGTGTTGTTGTGAGTGTTTAATGGAAAATTAAATCATTTTGAGATGTTGCATTATGGAATAATTCTAGCCAAGACAGAAGTGTAATATTGGTGTGTGTGATCACTGTGAAGTGGCAACTTGCTTCTGGTATCAGTCATTATAGTTTACTTTTTAAGAAGTGACGGGACAAGTCGCACAAGAGCCGACAACATCCTAGGTCAACTTTTCTTTAGCGAGGGAAGGGGAATGACATTAGGCGTGGACTCCCTGTCACAGGGCTTTTAATGAAGCCAAGCATGTCCTTTGCCCTAGTGTTCACAGAAAGGCACATTTCAGCTGACCTCTTTCGAGATAGTTCCCAAATGTGTGAGGTGCAGGTAGGACAAAAAGTGAAGAGAGGAGGAAACCTCGGATGAAGGCAAATTCAGGAGAGATCTGAAAATCCATTTATTCCATGTCACCCTATCAGTACTCCTGCCCTGACAAAAATGACTTTTAGTAATAAATTTGGTGAGGGGATACACAATGGGGAAGAGAGTGAGAGAGAGAAAGAGAGAGAGAGAACTTATCCCTTAAAGAATCAATTATAAACACTGGTTGAGATCAGAGGCTACGGATGGCTGAGCGAGGCTTTGGATAGAGAGAGAGAGAGGAGAGAGAGAGGGGGAAGAAAAAGTGGAGGGGGCAGGAAACTATCCTGTAATAAAAACGTTGGTGAGCCAGCAGGGAGTCTTCTCTGTTTGGCTCTGGGGGTTGTGATGCCGGGGAGCCAGTGGCAACAGAGGCAAGGAGGAAAGAGGTGGGGATTGATATACGCTAAGGGAGACCAGCAGCGCACTAACTGAATGAGAAGCAGGGTGGTGTGAGATCTCTCTGCCGAGGCCCTCCCTGCATGCACACAGTGTGTACACCTCTCAGTTTGCTCCACTCCACTGCACAAACAGCGGATGTATGGTTTAGATTCTGCAGACAGTCTTGTGATTATTCACATGGTACTGGCAGGTGGCACACTGCAGCATTAGTCAGCTAATTACCATCCAGTCTCATATTAGCAGGGCTGATTTTTTTCTGTCTTCTGTTTTCTGTTTTTTTTCTCTTTTGAAATTTTTAAATAATTTTCGGAAATGTATTACATTTGCCTTGTTGCCTTACATCTAGCGTTTTTTTTTTTTCTCTTCCTCTCTAGTTCATTAACACCTTTGAATGAATTAAAGACAAATTACTGGAAAACATGATTAATGGTTTTGGCATTTAAAGTTGATTCTGATAATTACAGCTGCTGATTGATGACTACGAGCAAGCGTGCGCGCTGTTTCTCGTGATTGCATGATGTAGCTTTTGTCTCAACTGTATTATTAAATATGAGACTTGGGAAGGTGAGCGACAGACAGGTCAAAAAAGATGTTTCTTTATTTCACAGACGACAGGGCACAGATGCTGTCATCTTGTGCTCCAGCGTCTGGGGATAGACAGAGCGATAAAAGAAGTTGGAGCACCACTCACGCCCCCGTGGGACGCTGTGTTTTCATCTCACCAGCCATTGTCGTCATTATTTTTTTTTCTTGTCTTCGTCTCTAGGGTGCATCCACTACTTTAAAAATACCCTGTCAAATTCCCTTTGACTCCAGTGTTTTTATATTCAATGGGGCTTCAAAGTAAGGAATTGTAATGAATACCCAGTTGTGTTCTTGTAACAAATTAGAATAACAAATCATTTATGTCATGATAATCATTTTTAAAGTATTATTTATTACCTCCGCCAAGGAGGTTATGTTTTCACCCATGTCAGTTTGTTGGTTGGTAGGGTTGCCAACAAGATTACACAAAAACTAATGAACGGATTTACATGACACACAGAGTAACGCCCATCCACTTTTGGTACGGATCCAGGATTTTTTTCTCACTTTCCTTGATATAGCAAGATAGGGTCTTGCTATATTTAACTTCTCAGGGTATAATGCATGGGTCTTGGCGAAGGTGTGCCGACTACTGAGAGAGAAATATTTTTTATTCGGAAGACATTGATTTGTTTAAGTATGCAGGCAGGTACCCACTTGTAGCTCGAGGCTGTGCTACATCTGTTTAATTCTTGTTCCTCTATTTATGTTGAGGTAATGTTGCATTTGGACTAAAAAGTGGCTGCTGAAGCACCTGTGTTGGCTTGGATGTTGAGAAAAAGACACCTGTAATAAGTGGCTTGGAGGACTGCATAAAGAGACACAATGTAGGAAATAATGTTGTAACTAATGTGTTAGTTCTTACAGGAGGCCATTGGTTGTCTCTCCAACTTGTAGAAGGTAGAAATGGCATACTTCAGAGTACAAAGCATTCATCGACAAGAAAATGTCTGTGTTGAAAGAGAGGAAGTGAAAAAGGAGTCGATTGAGCAGCCATGCATGAGACACAGAACAAAGGGGCCCCGTACTGATAAGTCCTTATCTTGCATTGTTTTTGAAGTCATTGTTGAGTACATGTGTGATTTCCTCACTCAGATACGATGATCTGGTTTTGATGTGTTCACAGCAAGTCACATGTCCCAGCTGCCCCAGTCAGTCAGTCAGTCAGTCAGCCAGTCAGTCAGTCAGTCAGTCAGTCAGTCAATCAACAGTTGTTGGCCGAATTAATAAAAAATGCTTTGGATTCCTTCCCTTTGAAAAAAAGAGATCTGTCACTCAACACTCAAACAACCTCTGTGTGTCCTTGTTATCATCTGCTCACCAACCAAAGCCTGAAGGCAGCAGCTCATCCGTTGTTTATTGCATTTGTTTTCAGTGTTTTCATATAAAGTTTCAACCTTGTGAAAATGGGGCATTGGGAATATCTATGTCTCATATATCTGCCAACGACTAAGGGCAAAGCTAAACCTTAAAAAAAAACCGGGTCAGATGGTCACTGAGTTTTACATGCAGTAATACACAAATAGAAAAACCCCTTGAAAAGATTAGTACTTACAGAGTACATACATACGTACATGTAAGTATTTATCAGTTCTTAGTTTGAAGAGCAAGAACTCATGTATTTGTCAAAAATATTTTAATTTCAGTGATTCAAAATGGAACTGCATGTAACATTAAAACAACTTTATTTTTTGTTGGACTTGAACAGAGGTAGACTTCCTGGAGATACAGTGTGTTTAGGACCAGAGGGTGGATGCAGGGCCTAGTGTTGAAATCAAAAGACTTCCATAATTGGAATCGGATCATTCAAAGTCCTGGGTGTGCTGAGTAAAGACACTGGCTTTAGTGCTTTATCACGTGTTAGCTAGACAGAGGTTTGTAGCTGCCAGTGTGGTGATCAACCACTTTAAACCTCTGTGCCTTCCAGTGGTGTTTCAATATTCAGCCTTTGCCTGCAGGACCTGAAGCAGTGCTCTTCCTCTCATCCTCATCAGTAGACTGTCTGCCTCTTCTTAATGTTTAATTAACAATATGTTGGATTGAAATACATTATTCATTCATTCTAACCTCTGTAACCCTGATACCCATCCTACATTTTTCTTCCCTAACCTTTTATGTCTGTGCTGCAGACAACTGTCAGTCATCATCTTTTAATGTTTCTTCAGTTCGCAGTCTCTTTATCTCACCAATCCCTTGCAATGGATTTTTTCCCCCAGCTGTGGGGGTTGGTGATGGAATTTAAAAGCATCAGAAATCACTTACAGATTGCTGAGTGTACAGTTCACACCAGCCTAGTTCGCTGTGTGCAGGCCTCAGAAAGGTGCAGGCAGCATATTCATGCAGTCCATCTAATTTATGGCTCCATTCAGTATTAAATATGTGTGTGTGTGTGTGTGTGTGTGTGTGCGCGCGCGCATGTGTGTGCATGTGGCTGTGTGTGAGTGTGTGTGTCTGTGTGTGTGCATGCCAACAGGTCACACTCAGTAAAAGCTCCAAATTATATATCCAGATTCAAGAGCTTCTGCTATACAGCAAGATGCTGACCTGCAACTTCGTTGGTTAAACCCCCCGAAAAGCAAAGTTTGTGGTCTTTTTATCTCTTCAGGCTGCACAGTTATCAAAAAAAGTTGTTTTTTAAGTTGTACTGTACTGGAGCAGGTCTGCCTTTTCTGCAGATTCTGTGTGTGTGTGCACGCGCATGTGTGTGGTTTTGCATTTGTGATTGATGTCCAATGTTATATATTTGTACACGCGTCCTTAACTCTAGGTACAAATATTCCTGAGGTTATATTTGTCATATAAGCCAGGAAATGGCGTTCATGTAATGGCGCGAATGTGGCCACTGCAGCATTTCTCTTTTAATACGGCGAAGTAATTTTGTCCTGATGCCAGACTGTCAGTTACAATGGATGTGCCAGGCCCAAGTTACAAATCAGTGGATGGGCGGTGGCAGCAGAGTGGACATAGCTAAAATACTGCCTCTGCACCCTTATTCTGTCACTGAGTTTATGCTCCTGCTTACCCGAGGAGCAAACAGCTAGGCAGATAAGCACTGAGATTATTGCTTGTGAAAGGGGGAAGGACGGTTGTAGTAGAGTTATGATAACCCAATACATTACCTAAACAGCAGAGACAGAATCAGACAAGTGGCTCACTCCACTCATGCAACCTTGGGGTCTGTTACTCTTGGCTTAGTCATAGAAGCTGTTTGCCAGTGTGTCTGACCCTGTGTCTTTGTAAACATAACAAGCCAAATACCTAGCTGTAATGGCCTCATTTTCTGGTGCCCTCTTCTCTGTCATCTAACCCACATGTTTGCCTGCAAAAGGCCTTGTGCTGCATTTTGGTCAGCTGGATCACATCAACTAGCCATTCTCTACATTTTTAGCATTTCCAGCATTTTCCCAGGAACATTTCATTTCACTTCAGTGACTGGTTCAAAGAGCCTCATTTGTTGCCTTGACAAATAATCCAACTTAGATTTAAGAAAGTGATTGGCCGGATAATGCCAATATAATGAAAGGTCAAAACTTAATGATTTTAAAAAGCAACAATAGGTCTCTTTCGTTTTGACTGGATGTTGGCTCAATCTCTTCAGTTTTGTTTTACAGTGAATAATTGCAATTTAATGTTAAAGATTAAGTTTGATTGTGTATAAGATGGTTCGGTATTCATCAAGTTGATCCACAAAGCTACATAGGGTAGTAGATTTTTGCAGTATTTGCCATGTGTAATTATTGCAGTTTTTAACTTGACACTGCCTTCATTAAGCCTGATTCATTTCTTCTTCTGATTATTAGAGGCCATTGTGCTGTGCGTGCACTGTTACCGTACATACAAATAAATAGCAGCCAGTTGCGTATGATTGTGATTCAAGCTGTCCACTCTCTTTACTAGCTGACACAAGCATCTGTCAGTAAAGAGAGTAGAACTCCTTTGGGTGTATAATACGTTTTAGCGAAAAGCTTTTTTGAATTTAACAATACGTTATATCGTTTTAAAGACAGATTTTTTTTGTCAGGTCACTGTTAGTGAGGTAAAACTATTTGAATTTGCTCGTCCTTTGGTTTATGCAGCACTTCCTAGATAGAATCGGCCTGAGGTTCTAAACACCAGCCTGTCCACTGACGTTAGTTTCAACACCTCGCCTTTACTACACTGACACAAAAGCCTCAGATTTCTATTTCAAGGCACTGCACAGAGTCGCAGTTAGAATAATCACTTTGTCCAGCAGGCTATAAGAAGTGGATGGTTGGTGCTAAGAGAGTACTTTTTGTTTATTTTTTTTGATAGTCCTGCTCGTGTCATGTCTGGGTCTCACAGTTTCATTTCCTTGAGACACAAAATGTAGACAGCTTTAGGTTTCTGGTTCAAAGCCTAGTTTAGTTGAGGAGCAGAGCTTAACTTCATGTGTCAAAGAAATAAAAAGCTCCCACTTAACACCGTTGTGCATGACTTCATCCTACAGATTATGCTCAAGCGACTGGAGGCTGGAATAAAAGGGTTGGTGTGCCGAAGTGAAAAGCGGGTGCTGGTTTTCCCACCTGCATGTGAGCATGGGAGTCTGTCTCTGTATCTGTTTGAATTTCCCTGTGTGTCTGCGTCTCTTCTCGTGCACATAGGCCCCCATGTGATGCCCGTGCTTATTTAAGGTTTGTAATGGGATGGTTTAAATTAACAACAGTTTTAAAATATACAGATGATAACTAATTCTGAGGATGCAAACCATGCCCCTAGTTTCTTTCTTTTCGTGTGTGTGCCGATATGCTGATGGTTAGCATAAGTATATTGTCTCTGAATGTCAGTTTGTCAGTTATGGATTGTTAGAGAAATTGCTAGAAGCCGTATTTAGTGAGCAGTTTGATTTGAGCATACTGATGTGTTTGGTGTCCCTCTCATGACACCTGTAAGCACTGTCAGAGCAGACACAAGGGGTTTGGGTTTTTCCAAATCCAACAGCTCTGCTGCGTTTACCCTCATGGTTGACTTTACCAAAGTTGATAATTTTTCAAATCCTACATACATGCGGAATCCAGGTGACTCTGATTTGACATATTTGCAATATTTTACTTTACTTGAAGAATATTCTGGACAAGAAAAGCACTGTAACACACTTACCACGATAATGTCATATGCCCAGAAACCTCTTTGTATTTGGTTTATATTTTACATCAACCAGTCAGTACCAAAACTTGTATCAACGAAAATATAACCAACTATATGTAACTGATCCTTATCTGTGTTGAGAAGTTGCTTTCATGCTGTAACTATATCAAAAGGCTGTAATGTTTGTCATACTTTGGCCCTCATGATATTTTTTCAACTTTTATGGCTACATGTGTTAAAACTGAAGGGCTAGATAACTTTCGAATAGTGTACACAATTTGGTTGCTGTGTGTAATGGCTGTCAAAAAACAAAGCTAACAAAACAAGCTGTCTATGTCAAGGATTGGTGCACTGTCTTAAAAACACAAACGTGATAGTTTTACCCATGTCGCGCATGTGTGCATGCTTGAGCAGATCTCAGTGTGAGCGTGTGGATGTACGATATGCATGCACTCATATGCATGATTACATGTATGCATGTCCCAACAGCTTTCAGAAGGAGTGCTACAGGTCAGTGCACTCTAACCTGAAGTGTGCCTCAGATTTTCTAGAAGAGACAAGACCTCACGCATTAAGCAGAAGTGAAGAGTGCAGCAGTAAATAGCTATTACTATGCACCGTCACAATCTGGACCCACATTACAATTACTGCCTGTCTTTTGGTCCAAGTGGATCTGCTTGCCCATTAGTGTCATATATTAAAATGCGGGATACCAAAAAGGCATAATTTTTTTTGCAGTTAAATAGGTCTTAATGAACCCTTTGGGTAATGAGGCAGGCAGCCATGAGGCAGGGAGGAACAATGGCAAACATGGCAACTGGCAGCTCTTGGTGAGTCCACTTTGTCATCAACCTGCCCTTGCCTGTCACTTGGAATAGAATCCATTTCCTGGTATTATTCCTGATATTGTTCCTTGCCTTTGTTCACTCACATCAATATTGCATAGGGTCACCCTATGAGCATGATACGTGCATATTATGTTTCTCTTGCTTAAAGTAAAGAACAACACAACCTAGTACAAAGGAGCCCTCAATACATTAGTCGCTATTCTCAGTATGCGTCTGAGTGTGCAAATAAATTAATGTCTAAACCTACAGAGGAGCTCTTTGCTTGCTTGTGGTTGTATTGGCATAAGCAATTAGGAAAAACCAGTGGAACAGAATGAATGAATCATCAACCATAATAAAATACGTGGTGACATGTGTTCGATCCATGTATCATTCATGGGCACCCATCAATTTATCAGGCTGTATGAGTCATTGTCTTACCAGCCATCATTAGCTGAGGGAAACAGAAGCTAACGCTGCTGCGGAAGATATAAATCACGCTTCTTGCTTCCTGTTGGCTGTTGTATCTTTGCATGTATTAACTAAGGGCCGATGGATTGAAGGTTAAAAAAGTGGGCCAGTAAGTGGAAGATTGGCTTACCAACCGTCTGGGAAAAATTTGACTAGAGGAAATGAATCTGAAACAAGCCCTGTTTTTCTTCACATCTAAAGGTAGACATCTCAAGTGCCCTTGAGTAAGACAGGCCAACATTAAAATACTGGTAAGCCTGTAAGTACAGAGGAAGATGGGAAATATGAGGAAGAGACGAATTGATGGATAGAAGATGACGAAAAGGTTTTATCATTTGTATTCAGTATGTCATCACCCTTAGACCATGTTAAAGTGCATATTTCTGCCTCAAGTAAGGCTTCAAATGGAAAATTAATTTTAAAATTTTGATGTTATACCAACTTTTTTGAAGTAGTGCAGTCGCAAAAGAACTGCTCATCCAATTGTTATGAAAGCAATGTATATTTGAGTCCGTCTGCTCTGCTCTGTGTTGTTTCTACATGGCCCACACTCAGGAAACCGTTCTGTTGAGGGTGGGAAAGTTTTCTGTTACACATGACACAGTTAAGACTCGCAGGCCTGAGAACTTAAATTCTTCTTCTCTTGAGTTTTTGCTCACCGGGTGTAACAGAAGTTCAACACATCACAGTCTCCGGGTTCTAATCCCAAGTGAGGCAATTTAACGCCAACCACTTTACAGCTTATCTCTAATGTGTTTTTGTTTTGCCCTAAATTATCAAGCCCATTTTACTGTGCTACCAGAGTGGCACATTTTTAGGATACTACAAGGCCCTATAAATGTCTCACAGTATAGAGTGGACCGACCATAATATTGCAAGTTTCTATGTAGAGGCTTATTGTAATGCATTTGTAAAGTGAATACACTTGTGGCACTTTGCACCTGGATGATTTTGTCAGTATGTATCACCTCTGTGACTGTGAGCACAGAAAACTCAAATCTTATCGATGTATTCTGCTTGGGGTTCATTATTTCCAAAGGCTCCAAGCAAGTCATTCAACATTTAGTTTAATAGATATCTCCAGACACAATCTAGCTATTGTCTTGCGCAGCATTAGCAATCAAATGATGACTGTGTGTAAAACCTACAAGTGTTAGCACACAATCCTCTGTGGAAAAGTCAGGCGCACAACATGCACAGGAGACAAGTCGTGATTTGCCTCCTGTGGGCTTCAGTGTTCATGAAAGATTTGTCTCAAACATGATTTCCATTCACTTTACATGAAGGCAAAGCAGGATTACTTTTCTAGCCCTTTTTAACAAGAAAAGAATTTAACGTGCTTAACCTAAGACAGAAATGCGTTAAGAAAAGGCAACACAGTATAGCTACTTCGTCCTGTGGATACATACTGTGGGACACGTTGGCCACCACATGAACTTCAGCCGTCTACACCCACAACAACAATGCAGGCACTCTCTCTTTACATGATGAATAACATCTGTGTCCTTCAGGTCATCTTTGATCTGACTTTGAAGAGAGAGTTTAATATTACGAGATAAACAATGGCAGGGAGGCTTGATACTTCCCTTCAGAAGAGTTGACACACATCTGACAGGACACAGGGGAGGAAAACAAAGAAAAAGCAGGAATTCTGTTGGGAATAGCTGAGGAGCTCTGGTGAAATGAAAGAGGTTGAGAAGAGAGGATGGGAAGGAAGATGATTGAAAAGACATGTGGCTGTGCTGTAAACAAGGGCAGAAGTCCAGAGCCAGATGCATATCAACAAATTTGCACTGGCAGTTGATGTTTTTGAAAAAGCCTTGCTGTGGTCTGGATTACATTCACAGACCCAGGTTACATGATGAGGGAAATAATGTTAAAACAGCAAAATGTCAGGATCAGGATTCCCACCGTTTTTGTTGTGGTTTAGATGAGGCAGTTCTGAAGAAAAGACATGAGGTTCAGATGCTGTGTGAAGTGAAGTTGTTGTTTTTGAGAAAGCCTTGCTTTGGTCTGGATTACATTCACAGACCCAGGTTACATGATGAGGGAAATAATGTTAAAACAACAAAATGTCAAGATCAGGATTCCTATCATTTTGTTGTGGTTTAGATGAGGCAGTTCTGAAGAAAAGACATGAGGTTCAGATGCTGTGTGAAGTGAAGGGGTCAGATGCATATAATAACATATTAATTAAAGTTCTCTGCAATATGGCGGACATTTCTTTTTGCATGAATTGGCATTGTCAAGCAGCTGTAAGGAAAAATCTTCATATTGGTAAAACAGCTGTTATCGTGCATTCCTGAGGTCAGCAACTGGAGCTGCAGTGGTGACTGAGACGCAATTAACCAATGAAAGCACATAAAGTCCACTTGGATCAGTGTCACTAAGTGCGGTGTAGATGTTTTCAAAGTAGGCAAGAAGAATTCTAGCATGCTAGTCGTTGCTATCTGGACGTTGTTAGCTGTTTCAGGTGCTGCACTGATTGCCTTCCATTGTGACAAACTGCTCCTGATAAAATGACCAAATGTTACTAACACCCAAAGTTGTGGTGGTCAAGCAATTATCAGGGTTATAATGTTTAGTCTGATCTCAACACTAACTGGTGAGATGGGACACTTTGAATTGTTCAGTGTTTAACCGAGCGTTTTGAGCATTAAACACACCACAGCTTTCAGGAGATATTGCTGGGAACACAAGTAAATATTGTAGTTGTTCATATAAAAACAATGCAGGCAGCATAACCCTTTACTGGATGTTTTAACTAATGCAAATAGTGTTATATTGCTGCTCTGTGTGCACAATTTTAGAAAACTTAGTAATGCTTTGTGAGCAATAAGCAGTGTTGGTGGAAAACTGAGTACTTAGTGGGTAAAATGAATGGCTCTGTCACAGAGCGGAGGGAAATGTGATTGAACTTCCTTTTTTGGCTTCAGATTATATGCACACTTTATTGAATTGTGTTCCCTTATTTGTGCTCCAACACTATGTTTAATAACTTAGAGCAGACTCAACCATCTTTTCTGCCTTAATATTTTGGCTGTCCACCAGACTTTAAAACACCAGCACCGGAGTGGTGGAATTGTCTCATGAACTACTTGGTTTAATTTAGACCTTCTTCCTTCTTGCTCTTATTGCTCTTGAACTGATATAGCTGCAGTTCAGACAATGAAATGGACTTTAGTAAGACGTAGTGATGAAGAAGTCCTCTCAGCATTTCTGCTTAACCGGAACAGTGAAGCCAGCCCCTCCCGACTCGTGCCCTGACTGAGGGAAGCATGTGTTAGACAGCACGGTACACTTGGGTGTCATTAATATCTCAGTCGCTGTTGGAACTATTGAGCATCAGGTACTGAAAATGTGATCCAGCACTCTCACGCCCATCACGCACATCAATAGCACTTTACCCAATACACTTGGGGAAAATATGAGTCCCCTCTTCTCTGCAAAGACACCATAATGGGCAATTAAGCAGCTCATCTGGCAGAAGCAAAACAAGGTTGATAAAAAGGAATGGAGCATTTAGGGGTGGACTAATTAACACCAGACCTGGAATGGAGCCAATGCCATGTTTCTTTTGTAGTGTGTATTAAACTCTGGATGCTGATGACTGGGTATATGGATGGCAAATTGCAGCTTTGACAAAGTGGCTTGTGTTACATTTCATTGAACCCTGTTCCTGTTCATGCTGTTAATCATGTTGTGTTTGGGCAGGTAATGAAGCTTCTGGGGCTGAAGAGTGTAGTCATCCATCCTAATAAAAGTGTTGTTGGTGTGCTTTACATGTTATTGTCTCTCACTTAGCTGAGGGAAATAGGTTTCCCGATAGGTCAGAGCAAACAAGCTGATGGCTAAACACATTAGAGTGTGTGTCTGGTTTCTTGTATTTAGAAAAGGGTGCGGACATGTGACAGCACGATCAATGTAATCTGTTTAATTATAACAATAACAATAACTTGTAACAATAAGACCTAACACACAGAGCTCCTAAAATGGGTTGCACGTCTTCAAAAATGTGACCGTTAACTTGTTTTGAACCCACACCTTAAACAATAAGCGTGTATTCTTTACAGTATAAGCAAGGCAGTAAAGCTGATAACAAAGTCCCACACCGAGGTATTCATACCCACAAACAGTTGTACGAGCATAAAACAGCTCAGCCATCTGACTTCCCCGCAGGGTTGCTTACTCCTTAGCTTGTCCTCAAACTGCGCATCATCAGCCACCCGGGAACAGGTTTATCCCACATCCCTGTAATTAGAATCCAGCCTCTCAAGCTTAGATACGACCAGGAGCTTACTCTATTTGGATATAGCCATGCATCTACAGCTCCTGATGTAAGCATTCTCATATTTAGTGTGTGCAGCATGAATAACCAAACCTTTGCTTGAACCTGCAATATGTTGAATATGTTTTTTCGTTTCCCAGATGAGGTTGACAAATAATAGTATTGTATATATACAGCCTATTCTATACTGTAGAAGCAACACCCCTTCGTTATGGCCGTAGACCACTCCAGGGTCAGTTGTCATCAATTATATAGCAAAAAGCAAATGTGTTGCAGGTTGTCTTCTGGGTGTAGGGGGCCTAATGTTTCGCAGCGTAATGAAAATGTTCAGTCACACTTAAAGTCAGTGTATTGTGGCCCTCAGGACTATTGATATGTGGCAAAAGTCCCCAGCATTAAAGGAGATATGTGCTGTTTAATATATAAGATGTTTGCAGTTCAGAAACCAGGTATCAAAGAAAGGAATTTCAGCTGTCTTTTTATTTTTGGCGAGTCTGTGATTGCTGAGATCCAATTTCACTTTCTAATTTTTTCCCCATTTTATTATAATCGACAATGGAATTCTATGACAGGAATGTTCAAACCCTGTTTTTATATCATCCTGCATCATCATATATTGCACCACATTTTCTTTATTTGATATATGCCTCCACTCTCATTTTAACTTTTTAAAAACACATTTGAGAAATCAGTTTATGTTTATAACACGATATTACGTTTTAGCTTCACATGAATATTTTCAGACCAAATCAGATTTGGGTCCACTCGTCTTTCATTCAGTCTGAACACGCGTTAATATTGCTCCACACTACAATCTTACAATTATCTGTATGATAACTAAACTTAGTAATGCTCCTGTTGCTATTGCTTCTGCTAATACTGCCATGCAGTCCACTGCTAAAGTACTGCTAAATCAGCAATATCTCCCACTTCGAATTCCACCATGAAAACTGCAACTTAACAGCTTTTTTCAGCATCTCTTACACTGATAACTACGCTTCTCAATATCTTTTCTCTGCCTTTATTCTTTCTTTTCTTCTATAGCTGCCCTCCTTTCCTCCCTGCCCTTTTTTCTCATCTTTCTTTCTTTTCTGTTACTCCTGCACTCGCAGGGATGAAGCATTTCTTCTATCCATTCGTTCCTTCTATTTTCCCTTTTCCTGGTTGCCTTTCTTACTTCCTTTCCTCGTTTTCTTCATTTCCTTCCTTTACTGTCCCTCTTCAATCCATCTTTCATTGTTCCTTTGTATTTCTTTCTCAAAACATACACACGTGTAACATTCTACTCTTCCCGTGGTTCATACACCTTCAGCTGCTTGTTCTTTTAGCTTCTTAAGCATTAGGCTACCTCCCAACCCTCAGCAATCACACCGCATTTCTCGTGAAAATGTCACATTCTTCTTGACGGCTTTTCCATTACTCCCTCTAGCTCTTTCTTCTCTTTATTCTTTGCACTTGTTGCCGACATAAATGGCTAATGTACAGTAGATGATTTTGGTGAAGTGTCTTGTGGTAGTGTTACTTTTGTTGTGGTATTCCGTCAAATTTAACGCCATTAGTGAAGCAAACCAGGGAGAGAGGAAATATTAAAAGATCGCTCATTTACAGTGATAATTGATTGTGTTCTTCCAGACCTAAACGAAGGGAACTTTTCAGTTGTTCAGGTGAATTATGTGGTGCCTTTCAGTAATATAAAGTCAATAATAATAAATAATAGCTTTGTGACACATCAGATATGTAACAAGCATATTTAATGTTGAACAGATTCATCATTTATCGTGGTGCACATGCAGTCTGTCTGCATGGTTTCTCCATCACGTGCTGACACTGAAAGGAAAGACAGGACAAACATAAATCATAATCCTTGGAAAGAAAGAAGGGATTATGATTTTCACTTGGACAAAAAGCTTTTCTTCAGTTTTCCACATTACAGTTATTAAACTGTGTTGCAAATGAACAAATAATGAACACAGGCCAAACAAAAAGCCCATTGTAAAACGGTGTTAATTTTACACACTGCTCCAAGGTCAGATTTGTGTGGCAGAGCGTCTCGTGTGCAGTACAATTTATTTTCCATATTTTCAGCATTTATCAACCGACAATACTAAAGCCTATGCATTCAGGCTCGATGATTATATTACCGTACGCACTGTGTATGGATTAGAGAGACAGAGACAGATAATTTGCTTGTGTGTGTGCGACACAGTGAGCTGAAACTATTCTGTATGTATAGTAGTGCAACTGTGTGCCGAAAAAGCAATCTGAGATTAGATAGAAAAATATTTTCTTGGCAGGGTGTACATATACATTATATACATACAGTGGTTTATGGTAATGCAGTTGGCTTGCCTGCACCCTGGCTGGGATGATGATGATGAGGTGCAAATCTAAAAGTCATTACACCTCCCTATGAGTTCTATTATCACCGCTGACTGATAATTGCATTGGGCTGTGGTGCTACGAGAGCGGCAGCCTGGTGCCGGTGCTTTTCTTTATGGTGCGGCCCGATATGATCTTCAGGCGCACTGGTGCGAACACTCCAGACTTTTTATGGTGTCCTTTTGTGTCACACGGGCCAGACGGAGCTGAGACTGTGAGATAGGAATGGGAAGAAAAGGAAGAAGAAGTTAATGTTAATTAACGGAGAAGAATGAAGGAGGCAGAGCAAAATCAAATCTCATTTATGAGAATATTTACTGGCCCTCTGCTCTCGTTTTTATTCATCTTTTTCTTTAAAAAAAAAAGAGAGAATGATGAGGCTAGTTTTACTATTAAAGGGATGATGGGTCATGCAAGGACGAGCGGAGAAAGGTGAACTTAACTGACATCTGTCCCATACTATCACTAATTTAGTGCTGTTATTAGTGGTGTAAGTGGATTTTCATCTCTCCTTAATGCATTCCAGCATTCAATCATAGATATTTAACTTTAGATCTGCTCGCCTAAAACAACTCCCCACTGAGAAGTGCGTTGGCTTCAATGGGTGTTTTCATACTCTTAAACAAATAATGAGGCAGCGGTGTGCAAGCGATGAGGATAATAGGCTTGTGGTCACTGTTGAGATCCTTAGTCTTGCTGAGAAACGAGGCGAGAGAACACACTCCATTAACTGATCAACCACCGCTGAGATGCCTTAGAGCAAGGCACTAAACTTAATTAATCCAGCAGAGCTACCCACCAGCGTGAGGCTGTTGTTTTATTATGATGCTCCTAGGTGTGTTAGGTCTGATGTTTTGCTACAAAGCAAGCTAGCAAAAACAAGAGAAAAGACAAAAAGGCTGTTGAAACACGAAGCAGTCAGCGTCTTTTTAGAGCCACCGTCTTTGAATCATGTGTAAAATCTAATCTAATCTAAATCTAATTTACTTGCATCTCTCAGCTAAAGAGACATCATAAACTGACCGTGCAGTAGATCAAAAAATATTTGCATGATGTGCTTGTTCTCAGGTACCCTGCAAAGACTGGTCAACAGCATCATCATTCACATTTACATGGATTGGGTGAAGCAGTCGGAAAGTTGCTCATTCCCCTTGAGCTTTGAAAAAAGATGCATCTGCAATTATTTTCCTCCTTTCCTGCCTCATCATTACCTCAGAGACCTGCCTCTATCTCTCTCTCGTTTCGTCTTAGTTGTCCATCACGAGCTCTGCTTTGATATTCATGTAGCTGCATGATTGAGATGCAAAAGAGATAGTTGCAAGGTCCTAGGTCATCTTCTTCTCCTCCTCTGTTTCCTTTTCACCTCTGAAACCTTTTCATCCTCTCCTCCTCCTCTCTCCTCTGGTCCTCTGGTACATTCTCTCTGCTGCTGCTTAAAGGTTGTATAACTGAGTTTGTGCCAGCATGGCAACATCTTTTTAATGTAATTCACACTAGGGCTGTCAAAATTGCTCCAAAATGACGTTCGAATATTCACTCTAAAAAAACACATAGGTTCGAACCGTTCGAATATCTATATTTGCGCATTATGTCGATAACAGGACAACAAACTAATACAACGAGACATAACTACTTGTATAGGTATATTCGGGATACGGTACCTCGGTTCCAATCACTGACAAAACCCTTAGAAGCCTGTGCTATCAACGATACTGATCGGCCTCATGTCCTTGCATGAACGGAGCAAGTTTCTTTGTGCGCGCCTCTTGTCGTGCTGCAGACAGAGAGCTATGAGTCGAGACGTGGGTGTTTAGTTGGAGTTCCAGACATCATGGCACGCTCATTTGGGTGCACATTTTTGAGACGTGCCCTCATGTTGCTAGTGGTGAAATGGTAAGCTAACTGTAATACAACTTTATCTCGAGGCTCCGCATTTTTGCCGTCAACTGACCAAAATCCGAAGTATTTTCAAACGGGGCTTTTTAGGTTGCTTGGAGTCCAAACCACTCTCTCTGCTGCCGAGTTGGGCTCTGAACTTTCTGCCATTACGTTTTTCTCTCTGCCATCTGCATCTGCATCTGCCACGGTTTTTGTAGCATCTCACTTTCAGCAGCGAGTGGCGCTGTGCAAGTGCAACTCCTGTGACCTGTCCCTGACCCGTCATGCCGTGCGCCCACTCACAAAGCAGCCACTGATGTGTTTTTTTCCACAGTCAAATATTAATTTTCACAATCGAATCTCTGTTGTTTTTTTTTATACTCAAATATAAATGCAAATTTAGAATATTCATTGACAGCCCTAATTCCCACCACAGCCATCTTTTTCAACCAGAGAACACGTCATGACATGCTCTCAGGTCAGCTCAAGCCTTGTTAAGGAAGGAAAGAGGTTAAGACAATCTTTTGCTTTATGCACTCTTTGCATTTTGAGGTCTTACATTCTGCATATAACATCTCGTCCAGACACATGATTGCATTGTGGTCAGGCTTTGGAAACGATCTGCCATTTAGTGTGCAGGCACGATCAGTCGTGTGTAGAGAGTTGATCATTTGGCTTTCAGGATGACTAAAACCTACTTCTAATTCGTGAAATTGTGTTAGGCTGGAGGAAAGTTTTGACCCTCTGAGAAAAGAACACATTTGAGAAAAAATTCAGGCGAAGCCACTTGATCCGGCTTTACTGTGGATTTGTGATTTCCTCCTGCAGACTGAACTAAACTGAACCTTCACCCTTTTTTTGCCTCATGAGAGGCTGCTGTAATGCACCTTTTTGTTCAGTTTTGTCACAATTATCTGTTTTCTGTGCATCATAATGATGGCAAGAAGATGGTGATATGTCTATGCCTATGTTTCGGAGAATTATGCTCCAGTTCCTGTCTCAAACTGTTAGTTTACACCCACACTACTGGGATTACATCTCAGGCACACACATGGCCATTCATCTTTTCACACACACACTACACACACTAACAGATATCACACAGTGCTAGTAAACTGTGAAACAACCACAGCCTTTTGATCCCTAGCTCTTCAGAGTTGGAGGAGGACAAGTTGTGCAGACCTCTGAAATGTGTAAGCCCCCCTTCCCCCTGGCCACAACATTTGCACCAATGACCTTTTCAGACTGGCACGCTTGTGCTCAGCCTCGGCCACGTCTGTAAAGCCAAAGCCAATATCCAGTGATTTATTTCATTTGGCTGCTCGAGTACATCCTCTCGGTTGAACCACCCGGCCTTAGGCAAAGATAAAGCTGCAGCCTGAGCCCCGGGGAGAAACCGTGGATGTCCCCCCTCATCAGCCTTCAACCACTGTCACATCCCCACCATGCGCACAGAAACACCCCAGATGCAACAGCACAGGACAGGGATCAGCATTTGGCGGTGACTTGTGGCTTGTGCCATGTCTACGCTACACGTTACAGTCCTGGAGTACAATCAGACACATTGACGGAGCCACTTAAATTGGTAAGGCGGGCGACAAGAAAAGCAGCGTAGTGGTCAGTAGGCTACTCTTTTGATATCTTGGGGGCTTAATCCCTGCTGTGCTTGTGTTGCATTGGACAGGAGTGGCAAGGGAAGAAAGCAGGGGGTAGAGGAGGCTGGAAATGGGCTTTGGAGGACATGGACCTATAGAGCCTTGCCTGCAGCAAGAGCATTTGGTATTCACCCTCCGAGGGTTGTGTCAGCAAACTCTCAGAGGTCGGCATGAGAAAATTCATCGCTTCCACACACTCCTACTCTCTGAGATTGGTTGAATATCACAAAGTTTTTTAAAAAGACAACTGTGAAGTGTCACCTCACATAAGCACGTTAAATGTCACCTGTCTGCTGTTTTCAGATGTTCCGAGGCTTCATGCGCGAATGTGCCGATTATTTTCAGACCTTTGGCTAAAACGTCACCACCGGTAATGTTTGCTGTTTGCACTTTTGGTGATGTAATTACTAGTTCCTTGCTGTAGGAGTGCTCAGCCATCACATTTATGTATTGCATGATGAGCATTTGTGAATGAGATAAGAAGCACATGGGATACACAGAACACAGAACTTAGTTAGACTAGAGTTTATTTTTATACATAAATATTCGTGGCTATACATAGACAGTGATGAGTGATGTATGTGTCTCATTAATTTCATCATTTGAAATGTCGCGAGGCAGATGTGTTTGAAATGAGGCTTCTGGCATAAAGGGAAAGTGCTCCCGAGCTGTTATCTTTCCCACTGGTCTGAAACACACCGCGGCACTTATTTTAGCGAAAGCACCTGCAAAGACATTAACACTGTTGCTAATGCTTTGCTGTCGTTGCTTTGTTACCATGCTTTTTAAAGAAAAAATCTGTGACTGTTCCTCGCTCTGGTGCTTACATTTCTGTGGTGTATCCACCGTGGATCTACTTAGTTTCATCTCTCAAAGCAGAAAAAAAGAACATCTCTTCATCAGTTACACAAGTGTCCATTTCCATATACATATTGGGAAGAAAATGCACATCTCACTCATGCTCGTCTTGGACCAGTGAAGTGTTATGAGAGCCCATTCTGTTGAATGAATGCGTCTCACACACTTGTATCACTCCATCTTGTGCAACTTATTTTGAGCAGCTTATGAATCCTCTCCAAACCTCTTACAACACTGATGTGTAGCTTTCATTTGCTTCATGTATAGATGGCACTCAAGACCATATTCTGCTGTCTCCTACTATGTATAATGATACAGGGACTGATGATTGAAAAAATAGTTATTACGTGTTATAATAGATGCATGTGATTGGAGTGGTAGATGGCTCAACATCTGTGTTAAGGCATAGAGCGTTTTACTCCGAAACAAAGTTCTATGATATATCCAATAATATTGTAAAATGATGCACAATATACTTTGTTGTGTGGTTTTGGCAAACTATTGTAATGTCAGTATAAATCTATATGCGTGCCACTCATCACCAAAGCTTTCTTCATTCAAGTTTTAGAGGTCAGCTGATGTTTTACAAATTTTCATCATCGGCCGAACTTGGCTCAGACAGTGGCTGATGGCTGCACAGCCTCCACGCGCAACTCAGGGAGGCACATCATCATTTGGCATTTAGGCTCCATACACAAAGTCAAGGTAATTTCATTGTGTGCCTGAGATAATTTATATTTAAATTAAAATTCACTTCATAAATGATGAGCATGTTACAACTGTTGCCAAAAACACAAACAGACTCCATTTTGCAATTTGGTTGCCAATTGTGCAAGCCTATACCACAGCAACTAACGATTTATTTTTATTCTCAATGAATGGATTAGTTGTTTGGTCTATAGAATTTCAGAAAATGGTTCAAAAATGTCGATCCTTATTTCCCAAAAAGACCAAGATGGCCCTCCATTTTAAAATATTAAAATGATCAAAATTAATTAACTGATAATCAAGATAGTCAGTGATTAGTCACCTCAACAAGCCTTGCACAACTGTATCATATGTAGTGTTCAGTGAGGTTGGGATCCTATAATACAAAAGGGAGGTGTCTCTCTGGAGAGAATACAGACCATCTATGTTTTATCCATGGTGACATGTGGTATCTCCAACTTTGAGGGAAAAATAATAGCTCAAAAAATTAATCACTGCCATCTAAATTTGTAACGGTTAGTTCAATGCTCAGTTCCAAATGTATTTATCTATCTAGGTATTTAAGACTTTGCTCTGATGTTCAGTTCAGCGGCTTTTCGGTTTCTAACAAAGTCAAAGATTGAATAGTTAACAAAAAATCTATATTTTTTCCCAGGGTGATGGTGGGTGGTGTCATGTTGATGATTAATTGGCTATTCGCACTTCCCTGCTCCAAATAATTGTTATTAGATTGGCCTTTAAAAATTCCCTATGCGCCAACCTAGTTATTTTCTGTAACCATTATTCTTTAAAAATATCATTCTACATTAGAATGTTCAACACTTTTCTTTGTACTATAAAAAAAGGGAACTTTTGCCCCAACAGCTTCTTTGAACATTTTACTTTTCTGGATTGCAATTTTCAATATATTTTTTTACAGTTACTCAATGCAAGCAATTTTGTACCTTCATAGCAGGCTTTTGACAACAGTAATTGATCTGACCTATTATTGGAGCGAAAGTGGAAAACTGCTTCCTCTAGTTGAGTGAAGGAGGCATATCCCAGCCTGCTTTTAAGGCCTGAAGGCAGCAGAGAAATACAGAGGAGCTGCAGTAACCACTGCTGCTTCTGTGGTTAGCCCTGTCACAACTCCTCTCTCATCATTCCACTTTCTTCTCCAACCTGACATTACATCTAGCCTTTTTTCTTTTTTTTTATTCTCTTCATCTTCTATTGCACCTTTTTTTTCTAATCTGCAATGATAAAGGCGGAAGGGCATTACATCAAATCTCATATGCTTTTACATCTTTTTTTCATGCATTGCGGGTGCAGTGAGAGTTGGGCGAAGCAAAAATAGGGCAGTGAGTAGACGTGAGTAGGGGGATAGGTATCGCACTCAGTGAATGTGGGCAATTGCCAAAGACACAATGAAAGCAAGACTTGGATTTGTCCATCTCTCCAAGTAGTAATGTGTCTGTGAAAGCTGAATGAGGAGAGTGTTATTTTGATAAACAATAGAGACATTTAGAGAGAGCATTTCACTCTAGCAAATGGTTATAGACTTGGAAATGTCTGCTCACCATTCCTGCAAAGATACAAGAGATTCATAAAGAAGGAAAACAGGATTACATCCAACTATTTTAGTAGTCTAAATCATCTTTGGAAAATTTCCCATGCGTGATACCTATGCTGCATAGATTGATGCTGTGGGCATTTCTCCAGATGGCGTGTGTGCGTGTATGTGTGGGAATCTGTCTTCATCTGTCTTTGTACTTTGCCAAATGTACCTAAGAACGACTGTAGTGAGATCACACATTTGATGCCTACTCTACTCACTGTGAAGAGACTTTTTTTTTTTCTCGCATTCATTCAGACACAAACCCAGCCCACGTACACCCACACACATATTCAATATGTTCTTACCTGTGCACATTCCTCCAAATGTACTTGTGCATTCAGACGTATTTGCTTCAGTGCAAACAAGCCTGTGTGGACACTCATGCTGATTTGTTCTTAATGTAAAACATATTAATGCGCAGCAAATATTGACCAGTGTCCTTCAACAGATGGCAAATATTGACAGCAGTACTCGGGTGCTTTGTGTTTTTAATGGAGGTGGCAGATGTAATTTCTGTTGGCTGGTGAAATCTCTGTCAGCTTGCACTGAATTGCAATAAACTGTATGTCAATCAAATAAGGAAGTATGAATTTTCTAGCTCTTATCCAGTTTGGACTGTTTTTCAGTATCTGTTCATTTATCTAGCAGGATCCCATTCACACTATCATGCTTAAGTTTCAAATCTTTGTTCAAAAAATAATTCAAGCATTTGCAGCTGCTCTGAAAGGCTGTACTATGGCACAGCAATGCTTTAAGATTAAACGCTTTTTCATTGTAGATGAATCTGTAGGTTGTTTTTTTGATTGATAAATTGTTTGTTTGGTCTATAAGATGGTGAAAAATGTTGATCAGTGTCTCCCAAAGCCCAAGATGAGGTCCTAATGTCTTGTTTTTTTCACAATCCAAAGATATTCAGCCAACCGCGATAAAGGAATAAAGACACCAGAACATATTTACATTTAAGAACCTGAAATTAAGCTGATTAAACTATATTTGCAATAACTGGCACTTATTAGATAGTTGACACCTAATTGATAAATCAATTAATTAATTAATTAATTGTTTCAGCCAAAGCTAAAAGCTGTCATCAGCATGCTAATATGCGCTCAATGCGGATGTTTGGCTGGTCGTATTTTTGCATTTTAGCAAGCTAATTATCACTTAACTAAACTTTAACCCTCATTAGTTTTGGTTCAGGAATTTGGTCTAATACCAAAGTCTTGGATAAGTTAAGATCATGAATATCTGAACCGCAGCCCCAAACTCAGTTATTGACTTTAAAAATGTAATAACACATCTTATTGGGATTACAGCAACAAAACACTTATTTTTTCTAACACACTACTGCAATTTTTTTTTTCTTTCTGTGAAATCATAATACTTAAGTGCTGTAGCCACTCACAGGCAAAGGATTGCCCTGGACTAAGAATATGCTGTGTGAAAAGCCCTACTGTCTAATTAATGTTGTACTGTTGTTGGCGATGTGTGATGTGATCACGTTGTTAACAAGCATTGTGGGAAACTGCGCAAATTGGTATTGGGGTGTACAACTAGAAAGGTGACTTTCATCTGTGAAAGTAACAACTTCATTCGTTTTTTACATTCACACACGTTCCATTTATTTTTTTTCCAATCTTGAAATTTAGAATCTGAGACAAATTCACCGTTCATATTGGACTTGATAATCACTGGAGTAATAGTCAAGCCTTCACAGATTGATGGCTACAAGCACAAGCCATGTGGAAAGAATTAGGCCTACAATGAAATGTACAGTCATTTATTTGACAGAAGCAGCACACTCAATGTATCTTTTGATTAAGTACTGAAGGATTTGGCAAGAGCTGAGCCCCAATTAGTGCATCAAGGTTTAATTCATCTTTCACCTCAGCTCATTCATTGTTCCATATATTCACAACCATAGATCATCAGTTGAACTTCAGCAACTCTCAGGACGTCTAATTCCTCAGTATTTCTTTTAGTTCTAACATTTTTCACATCACATATTTTAATCCATAGAATTAGAATTCATGACAAATGATATATTGCAGAACATGGAAGAGTTCCACTCACATATTTTTTTATCATTCCTTATGTTGACAAATTAAAGTTCCAGTCAGATATCAGCAGGAAGTTGTGCAATTAATCAAGGTCTCCTTTAATGTTAAAATACAGAAGAAAAGAAAACGATCTGGTTAGCATAAGTTAATATTATGATATCAAGTGATATTGAGATACTTAAGGAACATTTTAGATCTCCAGTCAGACTATGTTGAAGTGATACGAATTATAAGAATTGATAATTAACTCTTACTGATTTCAAAAAAACAGATGGCAGCTTCAGGTGAACGTTTCTGAACAGCCCCAGCAGCAGCAGCTATTGCAGTGACGGGGACTCTGATACAGCAGGCCTTGAGTGGTTTGGGAAGATGTAATGCGTAGGGTTTTATGTAACAGAAAATGTTTTGATTGTCATGACATCATTCAGGTAAAGCAGATTAACCTTGAGCTTGTGACTAACTACCGGCCTTTGTTTGTGATTGACTCAGAGAGAGTTGTCACCTGTAAAGAGAAGCTGTGTTTGATCAGACAGAAGAATATGAAACAAGTGGGCTCTCTTTCATGTCTGTACAGTCAGAACGTTTCAAAGGCATCAGGCTCTCTCAATCCATCCACCAGTGGAGCTATTCGCTTATTATGTGTTCCTCTGTGTCGCAGACAGGCGATGATCGCCTTAGGGTTCCCCGACCACAGTGTGTTCACAGATTGGACTTCATTAAAGCGCAGAAGATTGCACCGGACAGGGATCACTGAGCCCCTCTCTCTTTTTCTCCTTCACTCTGTCTCACTTGACGGACTGAACTAGTGTCCCGACGGCAGAGATTAAATATAAAAGAAAAAAATAAATAAATAATGCGAGCGGGGAAAATGGTGAAAGTTATCTTATTAAAACTTGAAAGAGTGATGCAAAAGAGGAGGAGGTGCTCATCACTGGCGCTAGGGAATATAACCAGCAGAACTACCAGTTGGCCAGATGGCCACTAAGTCTCTCAGTGTGTGTGTGTGTGTGTGTGTGTGTGTGTGTGTGTGTGTGTGTGTGTGTGTGTGTGTGTGTGTGTGTGTGTGTGTGTGTGTGTGTGTGTGTGTGTGTGTGTGTGTGTGTGTGGTTGTACAGGTACGCGGTGCTGGTCATCATAAGCCTGGGGCTTTGTTGTACCTGTGTCAAATCTTCCTGCCGACTGACTTATTAAACTGTTTTCACCCTATTGTCTCCCCACTTAATCATCATGACCTCCAAATTCGAAACACCCTTCACACAATTAGTTTGCTTTTTGCCAACTCAAAACATTTCACATCTGCTGTGCAAGGTGGAGTCATCTTTCTCATCAAGGGTTTGGACATCTTAAAGCAAGGCAAAAATGAACTTTTTGTAAATATCACCCTGATAAGTGATTAGCTGGATATTGGGAAATGTATATAATTGGCTATATATTGGTATTAGTACATTTATAGCAATAAATGTAGCCAGTGATGTGAAGCCAACCTGCTGCATTTGGATAGAGCCATGCAGCTGAGACTGGAAGACAATCTGTAAATTATGTATCTCTAAATACAAAAATGTGAAATGATCACATGCTCAAAATTACATTTAAAGAAATTATCAAACTCCTAGAAAAAAAATCAACCTTCCTTTTGATCCTTCATATTTTGACACCTTATTTTAACTTTGAACATGTTTGTATGAATAGTAAAGATACAAGTACAACTGTTTCCTGCTCAAGGAAGAGGAAAGCAATGAAACCTTCACTGCCCTAATTTGAATTTCCGATTCCAGACTTTTTTGAGGGTTAAAAATAATTTTCCACAAATATTTACTTGGTAGTTCCCCATGTGTGTTTCACTGCTATTGCAAACCAAAAAATATGATGATCTTCTTATGAATTCATTTATTTACGCTCGATAAACCAGATGATTGTTTCTCACTCTCTGATATTTCAGACTGATGGTTTCTGTCTTATTTGTGTGCCTGTGTGTGTGCGTGTGTGTGCGTGTGTGTGTGCGTGTGCATCCATGCGTGCGTGTGTAAATGCATGTAAATGCAGCCTGCTGTATTTTGATATTTCCATGTCAATGAGTATACTTGCATTTCTATGCCAGACTGAAGAGGGCATACATAAACAACACCTGAACAGAGCAAGGAAGCCCACTTAGATAAAATATGCAAAAGGTGGGTGGTTTTCCAACAGGTTCCCTTTTTATGTCTTTAACTGAGATGTGGACAAACATGGGAATACAGTTGATAGAGAGTGAAGAGAATAAATTAAAATATCTGTTTTGTTTGCCACAACCTTGTGTGTCTATCAGTCAAGGTGAGCACTGGATGAGACAGTGAGGGAAAAGAAGAGTTTGTGTGTGTGTGTGTGTGTGTGTGTGTCTGTGTGTGTGTGTGTGTGTGTGTGTGTGTGTGCGTGTGCGTGTGTGTGCGTGTGTGTGTGTGTGTGGGCGAATAGAACAACTAAATTGTAGAGAAAAGGGCTTATGAAATGTATGTTATTTATCCATTTTGCCATGGTGGCTGTCCATCAACCAACTCTGCTACTGACAAAGGCCTTGGTCCCTCAGAGAATTATCTGGCGAATAATTATGAGCTAAGTACAGGATAACCCATCAGATTTCTCAGCTTCACGAAATGTCCCTAGCATCTATAATAAATCTCATTCCATGAGCTTTTGACAGCCATCTCTGAAGTCCCTCTTTTTATCTAACTCATTTTTTCAGGACCATCTTCATGGCTTTGATTAAGTCTAATGTTTCATCATTTGTTACTGAGGACAGTGCACCTCATAAATTGATAGCATGTTTATGTTTTACTGATATGCAATTACTTTTGGTCTTCTGAATAATGACTGTTGTGCATTGGTAGGAGTTGAAAGGCGTTCTGGGTCAATGGTTGTGCATTAAAACCAGCCAGATGTCTGTTCATGTGCAGTCTCCGCGAATAGTCAACGTTGGATTATTTTAATGCTGCATTCCGACTGTAGAGTTTTGCTCATCAATTCAGAATCAGAATTAGTATTCCTTTATTGTCCCACAAACTGGGAAACGTGATCGCCACAGCAGCCAAAGGACAGAATGTTACAAAAAAACAATAACAATAGTACAAAATAAACAGTATAATTAAAAAGGTAAGAAATAGAATAGACTCGTATATACATAAAACATGATATTGTACAAAATGAACATGTAATTATAAAAAGTGTGGCAGTAAATTTGTATTTACAAATACAAATAATGAATATGGGTATTAAAAAAATTTAACAGATGCAAACCAGTAATGCATTTTGTATAGTTGTATTGCACAGTGCAGAGTGAGGTCTATTGGAAGCAGTGCTGGTTGTACAGTCTGAGAGCAGCAGGAAGGAAGGACCTGCAATACCTCTCCAACACACACTTGGGGTGTATTAGTCGATTGCTGAAGGAGCTAATACACCCCAAGTGTGAAGGAGAGGTATCAAGGCATCAACTGACTGTATTTTCCTGTGTAGTGTGTCATAGTAGATAATAACCAAGGCTGCATCTTAGACACCTCACCGCATCATCCCAAAAGAAAGACCAACATGTTGAAATTCTTTTTTACTTTCCACCACAAACTCTCACCTGACATGCCAGATGGTTTGTTACACAGAACCATCTGGGAAGGCGCTGCTAGAAACTATTAGAGAAGGACAGGTACTTACGAAAAAAAATTGGACGAACCCTACATCTATCACTCTCTTATCAGATTACTGTAGGACAGCGTTACTACCAGCACAGCCAGCCTTTGGTTCCCATTCTTTGCTCTTCATTGAATACAATATAATCTCCAGCTCTGATTTAACTGATGCTATAGCAGGTATGCTAACCTCTTCAGGAGCCAACATTGTCAATTCCAAATTCCAAACGCCGAGTGAGACTAATTTGCAAGATCATTTTGATTTCAGGGTTCTTTCAAATCCAGCTGCATCACAAAGACAAATTGCATAGCTTTCCAAATGTTGACCAATATGCACAGCTAAACAAGAGGAATGATGTTCTTGGCACTGCCAAGTGGACTTTTGGAACAAAGACAAGGTCAGTGTCAATTATCTTCCCTTTTTTTTCTGAGCTAAAGACAGCTGATGTAGCTCACACTGCTTAAGACGCATCGTCTGTTAACATTCTTGTAGTTGGTCGAACAACATATTTTGTCATTTAGGTTAAAGGTCTTGGAAGTTCTCCAGACATGAGATGCAGATATTTTCTCGTTTTCAAGTTTGTAGACCATCCAGACACTACGAGAAATGAAGGCACTTTTGACAGGGGTACACTTTTTATAATCTTCTCCCTGCTCTTGTTAGCATGCATAAAGCATGCATCGTTTTCTGGCGTGGAGAGAAATGTTAACCAGGACAAGAGACATCAGAGGAGAGTCAAATGAAGAAAAACCTAATATATTTGAAGAAATGATTTAAGAGGAAACGGGCAGGCGACCCAACTCAGACAAAGTTATCAGTGTATCGTGTCCATTTTACTTTCCCCTTGAATGTCTGTCAAAAGGCAGGCAGACTACCTCGCTTAACCTTGAGTATAATAAATCATTGCTCGGAAAATAAAGAAGGACGTCTTCCGACCAAATGTAATTGTTGACCCTTTCCAACGGAGAACAGAGGATGTTGTTGCTTGTTTGATAGATGCGTCAGAGTGAAGAAACAATGGTCCACTATGTTTTACTGCAGGGAGGTTCATTTCAATTTGTGCTCTGTGTGCATAGCCTCCTTCGCCATCCTGGGAGGTGTCTTTCCAACAACCCTATACATAATGGATTGGTTATTTGAAATCCTGAATGTCCCAGTTAAGTTTGTGTCAGTTTAATTCATGAATAATTTCGACCTTGTTTTCCTTGGGCTTGTTACCCCTACGCTCCGTACAGATCCTCTCCCTTTTTACTTCCCCTCTGTGTGTGTCTCTCCTCCTCAGGCGCTCTCTGTTCATGAAAAAAACTACACCTACTCTATCTCTCTTCAAGCCGAGTGCAAACAAAACCTTCCTGTTTAGCTTTTCCTCTGAACCTCAGTCCGTTGTTGTGTCATTAATAGCCCCCAGATGTTGCCTTGCACATGCTGTTTTTCTTGGTGAAGGACTTGCTCTTTTGAAGCCTGTCGCTGTGACCCAACGGCCACAACTGTATCTTGAAACAAACTTCACCCGAAATGGCCCACAAAAGAAAGGGGAAAAGGATAAAAGATGAAGAGATAAACAATCCCGAGACATAGCCTCTGTCACAGTATGCACTTCCGAATTGACTTGCTTGTTTATGTCGGTCTCTGGTAAGCAGCACCCCTGACTCCGCAGCAGTCTGCAGTGTTAACTGTTGTTCTCAGTACAGACGAGCATGAGCTCCTCAGCGGGGCTGGTCAATCAGTCATACTGACAGGCTAATAAAGGGTCTGTCTTTTAGTAAGAAAGGAATAGTAACCCACAGGTGGCCAATCTTTCATTTACTTCACCTTCTCGCTCCTCTCTCACTCTCTCACTCTTTAAGCAGTTGTATTGTTATTGTTGGGTTCTGTGTCCAATTTAGCGTTGAACTTGGCTCCACTGCCACTGGTCCATTAAATTTTGGGTCTTTTCACGCCTGGTGGAGAGAACAACACGTTTTAGGGGAGAAGGAGTGATTGTTCAGCCAAAAAAAAAAAGAAAGTAAGAAGAACAGTGAGCGTTATAAACTCAGTGTGCCACTGCCTCAGCAGGACTGGTAATAGACAACATTTGATGGTTACGCTTTGATGAGAAAAAATGGTCTCTACCTGCGTCTGTTTTTCTCCTTTAAGTTCATGCTTCATGAACTAGTGAGTGTGTGTGTTTCTGTGGGGGGGGCTGAGACAGTGCACAAAGCAAGCTTTTCTCTTTCTGTTTCCTTCAAACTCTCTTAATTACCCCATCTCCTCAAATGCTCTTACTTTTACTCTTACTTATTTTCCTTTTCCTCCCTACCTCTCTTTCTCTCTCTCGTGGTTCTCAAGGCCATCCTGCACCACTGACGGACCTAACAGTGATTCAGACGCTCAGGTAGCTCCAGCAGGGGAAATTGGAGCCATGCATCACCCCACTGTAGACTGAAGATAGAAAAATTCCATTACAGTCTGTCGCATGTCTCTGGAGAAATGTCCAAACGAGAGGAAAGACGGAGTCTGCAAAGCAAAAGACAGACGGCAGGAATGTTTAAATAGAGATAGAGAACAAAGGGAATATTTTGATAAAGAATGTCCGGTTTGGGGACAGACAGGATAAAAGGGTAATGGCTATAAAGTCTCACCATTACAATGCATCACTGTCATAGCAGCGGGGCCGGAGCAGCAGTGGGACCATTTGAACCTGCTCAGCTCTGCTCTCGAAGGAGCTGCGTCGCCGGGACTGTCAGCCACATCTAGAGATAGAGCTGATCCATTTTTAATAGAAATCTTTAGAGTAAACAGATGTGGTGGAGCTGTGACTTCAAGCTGTTCTGATGAGAAGCATTTGTCGTGATGTGCCCTTTGGAAGACGCCGAGTTCTTTAAAGCTCCAAGGATGTTTATGTGACCCCAGAACTCCCTGGTGCACAAATAATTATAATTTTTTAAAAATGATGTACCCTTCGTGGTCATTTTATTGTATTGTTTATTGTATATGTATGTATCAGTCTATCATGTGGCAGCAGTTTAATATAGTCGAGGGATTTAGTTGTTTCTCAGACCTTCAGAATACCTTCAGTAGTCAAATGGATCTGCCGCTTGTCTTTAATGTGAATGGGTAGAATTGGTTTTCACTCCATCATCGACTGACCCTGTAGTAGTCACAGATGTTTGTCAGCTCCAGATCCAGATCTAATCGCCTGCGATAGAAACACAACACCTGGGTGGACATGCAAATTTTCACCCCTTGTCGAGCGTTAGGCTGCGACGTGCGTTGAAGTTAAAGACACTGACTTGTTGATACTTACGGAGCCCCAGACATGACATGGTCAAAAAAGATTAAATTGTGGCCACAAAATACTAATTTGTGGTATATAAGTAGGTATAATGTGCACGCAAAATACTAATTAATAATGTTAATATCATTCCTGGACAGCTGGGTAAGTAAATCGAGCGCACCTTCTCTAGAAACTGCAATAGCCTACGTGATGTCCTTAAGGTGAGCATCAACTAGTATTTCGTGCGCACATTATACCTACTTCGTGGCCGCGATTTAGTATTCTGTGGCCATGAATTAGTATATCCTGATTGGTACTGCGCATGTGCAATTCTCAACAGACAAGAGAAAGAAGCAAGATGTATCCCTCAATTCACAACTTCCGTTAACTCTGCTGAACAAAAATATGTTGATTAATTAAGACTTTTTAAACAGGTGTCTTCTGGATGTAGTCTGATTGGATATATGATATTCTACTCTCTACTGTTCCCTGTGTTTCCAGCGCAACTTTATCACCTGACAATGAGAAATAAGTCAAATGCCTATTTTTTTAAAATCAAATTTACATTCTAATTGTGCTGCAAAAGACGTATGATTGATTTTGACAGTTGTTTATCCATTTGGTGGTGTTAGCTTACCCTGGTGAGAAAACTGAAACTGAACTCTGCAGTGGTGTTTTGGTGATGAGATATGAGTAGGATTCCAAAGGTAAACTATTAAATGCATCTGCCAACAATTAAAATCAAGATTGGCTTTGTTGTCAAAGTAAAGAATAAGTACCCAAACAAAGAGTTTTATTCTGGATCGTCACTGCGTTCATTACACTTAGACAGAAATAGGCATACAGCTAAGATCAAGGCCAACATAGCTGAACAGTGGTAAACATCAACAGCTCAGTATTCTGTACATACAAGTAAGTGGAAAAAAGATACAAATATTTATAAGTGGTATGTTTATAAAAAGCCACAGTAAACAACAACATATAAATATCACAAAGGTGATCTATTTATTCCTGGAACATCATCTGGTAACCACGGTAACACATACACACGTCAACATGTGGGTGCAGTGTTTTTTTCCTATTCCATTTAAAAACAGGTGTGTGTTTGTGCTTGTGACCCGCTCTGTGTACTTTAGCAGTTCCTCTCTAAAAACTCAGTGAAACAAAGCCATCCCACGGTAAATGACTGCCCATTAACAATCTGTTTTTGAATTTTTGTCTGGACCAAATAAATCTCACCTCAAAAATGCCGAGAGATTACAGAGACTGATGTGACAAACAAAAAAAAAATATTGCGAGAAAAAATATTGCGATAATCACTTATGCCTTTTATATTGAGAGACCGTTATTCACAAAAAGCATGCGTCACAACAGCATCTCTGGGGGCGGAGAATGTTGAACCTTAAAGAGGAAGGGCTACACACCAGACCATACCAGGTGGTGGTGTAATGGTCTGGATAATATTTTCTTGGCACACAACAAGTCCTACCAACTGAGGATTGTGTATTTGCTACAGCCTACTTGAATGTAGTTGTTATAGCTGACAAATCTGCAGACACTGCATAAGGCTATAGACCAAATCACCACAATGACAACAACAGTCACTTCCTGGCAGACAGCAGGCACTGGATTTACATTGATGAAATATGTTAAATCTGTTCATTTCTGTGGTCATTTTCAGCCGTAATTGTAACATTAACAGATATAAAGGCAGACAGTGTTCCGACCTGTCTGACATTCTAGCTGTGCTTATTTTATGTACTGTGTTGCTTTGCTAGCATTTTCAATATCCCCCAAACAGTGTCAGCAGTTCAGATTAACTGCTAGTTTGAGGTAAACTCAAGCTGTCATTTTCTTTAGCCTGTGGCCCAACAATCAAGTTAGATTTCCAATGTAGCGCTAATAAAAGTGTTGTTGTCAATAAGATATGACAGCATCAAAAATGCATTTGAGATGAATGAAAAGATGTACAAACTTAACGTGATTTAAAAAAGTGTTAATTTGTATGTAAGCTAGTGCAATGTAAGGGGTTCTCTACATGAAAGTTATAGTTGGCCAACATTGTGAACAGAATTTATGCTTGCAGCACCTTGCTGAATACAGAATTCAGGATATTTAGGTTGTATAAGAGGGTCCTGCCTCATACGACAAAGGTAAACCTAATAAAGTGTATGAAAAATAAGGAAACCCATACTTCTCCAAAGCTGAGAAATATATGGTGGGTGCATGGAAGTGGCAGGAGTCAACAGCAAACAAAACCCTGAGAAGTGCTGGTGAAGGCTTGGCCCTGTTGAAGACTAATAAAGTGACCACTTAAAATGCAGTATCTTGGGGTTGGTGGCAGGCCTGACATACCACCCCGAAGCATCCATATTTGACGATATTCGGGCTGGGTATAGAACTTCAGTACTTGCATGGCACTGACCTTGTTGTGCCAAGTTCCAATAGTGTTGGTGATTGGCTGGCTAGTTCACGCCCAGTCAGGAGGCTCACCACGTGGATGTGTAATGTAATCTTTTGTTAAAGGGGATTTCATAAAATTTGAATCAAAGAAAGGTATCTTAATTCTTTAACGATACACAGTCCTAGATTACTTGGAATGGGGCTCAACAATCAACTATCAAACTAGCGTTTTGCACCTTTAATGTAAAAATAAACAAGTGAAAATGCATATTAAAAGAACAGTGGAGGAGAAAATGCATGTTGGAACACTATATAGTACACAACATGCCTAATTGTAGTCTCTAATTGTCTGTTGATGGAGTTAGCAAATGCAGATCTGTTTGCCAGGTGACTCGCATTCCTACACATGGCACGGACCCACTGCATGGTATGTGAGTGCCCTTTAGGCATTATGGGTAATCATCAGTTGTAACTGTTACTGAGAAGTAAAAAGCACTTTTGTTTCCTGTTTCAAAGAGAATCTTTGGTTATTTAGCCACAGATTTCTGTTATTTCCCAAAAGGCCTCTACTTTGATATGCTTGTGCAAGAAGCTGTGAAAGCCCAATTTCCACATACTGTGGACGAGCTGAAACCTTCTGTTCTTTTGTCGTGCCATTTAGCATTGAATTGTACATGTTGTGCAAGATCTGTAACAGAAAATGCTTGTGAAGTCTGGCAATGAAGGAGTGGCATTTTTTATTTTAACCGTAACCCGGTACTTTAATTTGTTTGGGAGTGCTCCTGAACTGTTGCAGATGTTAAAGTGAAGATTTGAACTGAGTAAATGTATTTACATCAAACACGTTGCCCATGACAAATCATACACAGAACAGTACAGACATATCCAGAGTGAAGTGATATTAAGAGACCTAGACTGAGCTGATCTTTCGCCTTCTCACAACTGTACTTTCCGAATGTAGTCTTGAGAGGGGTGGAGAGGGAATATTACAGATGTTCTTCTGAAACTACCGTTTTCAAAGCTGTGGTGAGCCGATAAGATTTTACTGACACCAGCATCAACAAACTGACCCCCATCTCTCATTCACTGTCACAGAAAAATGGAGCTGAAAGACAGCACGGTGAGAGAAATGGAAGGAAGGACAGAGAAGGTGGTTGAGATTAGGTGGACAGGGAAGGAGGCGGTGATGAAATGAAATGACAAAAGATGGGATGGGAGGAAAGGCAAGAGAAGAGGAGGACGAGACAGCAGAACAGCGCTAGAAGAAAGAGGAGCTTGACAAACGAGAGAAAGACCACATCAACATGACGAAGAGAGAGGCGGGAGGTTCAACGAGAGGCTAACGTTTTTTTAGTTCCCTTTTGAATGTTGCAGGCTGAAAACCATCTTGTTTTGGGTGATATAGCCTTTTGTAAATATCAACATTTAATATGAAATGTTGGAACCTGATTATAGTGTTTAACAAATTCAGACCAACATGGATTTTTTTTAGAAACTGAAAGGGAAGCTGTTGTGTTGTGATCTCTGGACAAGTTAGCAAGCAGTCACGGGCAGCACCGTATTTATCATTTTCCAATCAGTGGATATTCTCCCACAAAACTAAAACCTGTGTTATCATTTCAAAAATGCCGTTTCTTTCGGCTCTACTGTGTCATCCTCTACGACTCTGTCTTTGTTATCAGTTTTTGTTTCGGAGGACGGGAGCATTTTCTTGCTCTGTTGTTTTAAAAATATCTGAGGCCATTTGTCAGCCAGACAACAGTCAGACAGTTTAGGCTCGTACCATTGTTATCAACAGCAACTGATTATGACTTATGAGCTGCATACACGTTTACAGGCACCAATCAAGCCAGAAAGCTTCTATGACAGTAGTTTCAATGCAGTTGGTATGACTGTGTGTGTGTGTGTGTGTGTGTGTGTGTGTGTGTGTGTGTGTGTGTGTGTTTGTGTGTGTAAGAGAGAAAAAGATATTATCTCTCTCCCAGACTCTTCGTTCTGTGTCTTTTTCTCTCTCTATTCTGAAGGAGCTTTCAAGTCTGATGATGAGGCACACGACTCCTGAACAAGAAAGCATGCTGAAGGACTAATGGCCTTATTAACAGCTGGGGCCAGCATGTGAGACATACGGGCAGAAATGACATCTCTTTAGCCATGGATGCAGAAGGACAGACAGAGAGAGAAATAAGAAAGCGATGGTAGGTGGGCTGGGAAAGAAACAACTAATGACTGCAGAGATGGGAGGCAGACAGGAAAGGGAGAGAGGGACTGAAACAGACAGATGGAGAGACTCACAGAGACACACGCACACACACACACACACACACACAGTCAATCTGTTGTCCTATGGAATCTTTTGCATCTCAGTTTGGGTCACCGTTTCTAACAATTGGTTAATCTTTTGTGATATCTATTAATGCTTCACTATGGTATTTAAAATATGTATCTTCCTGGTCCCGAGAGGGATGAGATCGTGGCGGCTGTCAAATACAGTAAAATGCTGGGACTGTTTTTCTTTTTTTTTTAACATTGACTGTGTGCAAAGGAGCAAGCAAGCAGACAGACACAAAGACAGATTTAGACATAGGCAGAGAAGGGGGTGAGTGAGATGAGGAGGAGAGATACAGAAGGGTTGAAAGAAATCAGACAAGAAAGAAGGAAGACAGACAAGAGGGCTGACAGAGGAAATCAGATGGGCTGGGACCAGACAGGATACTGTAGGAGGACTGGCTGGGGAGGTGGCGTTCCACCTGCTGAGGTCTTACGTGAAGGACATCTCATCTGTGTGCATGTGTGTGTGTGTGAGTCTGTGTGTGTACGTGTGAGTATCGATGCACTGAATCTTGTTTGGATGTGTCCCCTGTTGTGTTTGTGTTGATTTTTGTTTATCTGTGCTTGTGGGTGACTCACAATGTCTCTCTGAGTAGTGAGTGTGTGTGTGTGTGTGTGTGTGCGCACCTGCTTGTCTGTGCAGCGTGAACTTAATATGTGTCCACCAGATGCCTAACATACTATGTGTAAAAAAAAAGTCACACTGAGAGAATAAACAATGAACTGTGCTCATCGCTACATCTGTTACAGTCATCGACCGAATTAACACTAATGATGCTTTAGTTTCATTGCTGTCATTTGACATCTGTACCTGTGTTCTGTTACACTTTAAATTTGATCCTTCAACTAAAAATTAAGGATAAAAAATGTTTGGATGAGGTACAAGGACATGTTTTACCATCGTCATCAGAAATTCAGGTCAAGTTTAATTCTAGAGCACAGCTCATGCTGACCTGAATGCTTTACTTTAAGAACATTAAAGCACAAAATAAAAGGTGAAAAAATACGAAACAAATGAAAGACTAACACAGTTAATTATACTTCAGTGTTCATTTCTCACACATCTTCCTGTTCCAGTCCAAACAGCTAGCATAATCATTTTCTTAGATTGATAAAGTTTCATCAGCGATCATTTGATCAGATGAGTTTCTCACAGAAGCCGACCACTTAAAACACATTTTTGTCTTAATTTGCACAGCTTAGAGCAGAGTTCTATATTTAAATCCATCCTGCTCCATCCCTCCACTTCTTTTGATTTGCATATGAGATGCACCAATCCTTCATCAGCCGTCTGAAACTGATTTGAGTCCAAAACTTCTAGTTGACACCTAGTATGAATGCGCTATCATTGCTTATCCTTTTCTGTTTGAAATCAGTTATAACACTTTATATTAGGGTGTACATATTTGACATTGACCAGTTGCTTACTAGCATGCATATTAATAGCATATTGGCTTTTTATTAGTCATTATCAAGTACTTATTAATGCCTTAACCTGTCCATAACTTCAGTTACTCTTCCATTAAACAAGAAAACCCATAACTTACTAAATGCTGCTTATTGAAGTGGGTGAGGAAGTTATTGTACATTAATTCTGATCTTAATATGCTTTGGTCAGTATGCCAAAAAAAAGAACCAAAATGCTACTTATTTTTGCAGACAATTAGCTATAAGTTAATGTTAATATGTGTACCCAAATAAAGTGTTACCAAATTGAAATATCTCACTGTGAGATATCATATTGAATATGTCGGGTAATGTGTGAGGTATGAGGTTAGAACTACACAACAGTCATTCATTTGGAGTTGAGATTCATACACCAAACTTATGTTATTACAAAGAAAATGAATTAAATTGGTCAGAGCAGGCCATACCCATCTGTTTTGTAAGGTCAGTATTGACACTGATAGTGAGCCAGCTTTCAAATCAGCACATCATTTGTAAGTATTTGAATTGATCCAGTGTGGAACCAGTATCTAGAAACTACCACTTTTGTTCCACCTCTGGCTGCCACTTTTTAATCACAGCACCCAGCTCGGCGATGTCTTTAGTTCCACGAAGTTGGAAAAGGAAAACACCCTACAAGAAATTGCACTTCTGAAATATAAAGTCAGCTCCTTGTTACCCCGCAGTAAGACTATCGACAATCCACTACTGGCTTATTGTGAAACACCAATCTTGTCCCCAGACTCTGTTAGCTGTGGAGTAATATGTCAGGATGCCAGTGGCTCTGCTTAAGCAAACCTCCAAGGAGGGTCTTTATTGACTCACCAGGAAGACCAGCAAATTTGGACTTCAAAGGCCCTGCACGCCCACACACATGCTTGGAGTTATTCTGGGTGATTAGACTTCAGGTTGAAGCCGGGTGGATTTATACTGGGAATTACCTGAATCCATGTAATCGAAAGAATGATAAAGGTAGAAGTCGTCTCGCTCTGACAGGTGCAGAGAGTAAAGAAGTTGTCTGTCAAGTGGAGAATGTTTGTACTGAATGTGTCAGTCAGTGAGTGAAAACATGTGGGGGTGACTGGAGGAGTATTTATGTGTTACCTCCTTTTCAGAGTTGTTTTTCCTGTTCATGCACTTGAACAAAGTCAAGTGCAATGATTATCACATTCCGGGTCCCATCCTCTAATCACCGGGATGATTACTGTAACTCAATTTGATCACGGCAGGCTTCCCTGGCAACTTGTTTCCCTTTCAGTATTATTGGCTTTTGCAGTTTCAGCTTGACTAGTGCATTGCCTGTTCAAATCAGTTTGTCTGGTACTCATTATTAGGAAATGTGAGAGGTGTTCAGATCCAATCTTAAGCCTCCTGAACTGCTCACGAACTCATCAGAGCTTCCTAAATAATATCAAACATGTTTGATGGTTATGATTTAAAATCTGGACGATTGCATCCGTGTTTTCCGAGCCAGATCACACCAAACAAAGAGAAAGTCATCTCGGAACAGCTGGTAGTGCTGCCAAGGCAATTGTAAACATTCTAGCCCTCGAGGCTAATGTCAGCTAGCTTACTATCGTTGACAGAAACCTCACAAAGGTGAAAACTCACCTCCAGTTCTTGCTGAAGAATAGAAAGCTGTGTTTACTGTGTCTCTGCACAGACAGACTTGCTTTTCTTTTTTTTCTCATTTCAAATGGATTACTGCAGCAAGTTTTACTAAACTAATCTACATTTTGTTTACGTCTGCTTCCCCATGAGATCACGTGACAGGGATCACCTGTGAGCCCGGTTTCAGTCTGCATAGCAATGAAACCAGAGCACTGAAGCCCTGTGATCAAATGTATTAACATTGAATGTGTGACATGTCCAAATTGCACCAACTTTGACACTGCACTTCCTTTGGTCCTGAGCAACACACCAGCAAAAGTGTGAATTAGAGCAAATAAATGTTTCTCAAGATATATGAATGAACAGACAGATGGACAGAGATTTTTTGCTGTATAGTTTGATGCCTGAGCTGAACTCTAAAGTAAGATGTTTCATGAAATCACATACAGTACTGTTGTTGGTTGTGGTGGTTGTACATGGCCTACAATTACAGCCAAGAGAATATTATATTCATTCTCAAAATACAAAGTTTCACTTATATATGATAAATCTGAGACGAAACTGATGGAAGGGCAGAATATCAAAAGGAAGGTGTAATTACAAATCAGTCTTCTACTTCAGCACCACAGACAGCTCCATGGATTCATCAGTACACGGTAAGGCCGCTGATATTTCAGAGCCATGGTATGAGCAATAAATTCTAACTTGCATGAACCTCAGTCAGATCAGTCATCAATGAATCAATGAGTTGGCAAACTAACAGAATAACATATTCAACTAAAAAGCCTGCTCCTGCACTCTCTCTGCTACTACAGGATGGAGTGGGAGGGTGGCAGGTTAACAAGGGGGATCCATTCTGGTCAATTCGCTAACAAGGGGAGGTGTTAGCCCCCTCATCCGGTCTCAGATGGTCAGCTGGTCTTATCTAACACTATTTTCTCCTTAATAAGGTTTAGGATCTGGGGACGAGCCCTGTAGTTTTAATTAATTATTTCAAGCCCTGTTAGACTGTAACAGAATATGGGCTGTGTAGACAAACTCAAATTAACTGTGCAGGCAGGGTCTCTATTAGTGGTGCCTTGTTAGACATTCAGTTAGTTACTTACAGTCCCTTGTTGGATATTCTGAGTGCACACACAGTTGCTGTACAGCACATAATAACAGCCTCTCGTCTAGAGGATGGCTATCCCTGTCTATCAAATGTAAGGCATACTGCATTTGTGCAATGGAAGAAAGCACAATGCACTATGGAGACAACACACTGCTGAATAGCACAAAAATGCATAGATCTTGCAACGGTAAACTCTGTAAATAAGCAGCATAAATGTACATACGTGAGAGCTTGACTGAAAGCAATATACAAATGGGCAGAAACTTTTTGTAGAAAGGTAAAATGTGTGTCAAAACATCATTAAGATGAAGTGTTGCAACAATGCCTTGGCCAACAAATCTTGTTCCACAGATCTCTGAAAACATGTTTGCTTTCCACAGACCACAGCAAATGTCACGTCATTGTGATCATTCTCTCTAATTATGAATCACAATACAAGTCGAAATAATCACTATGTTTTTGTTTGACCATGTTGTGCAGCCCTAATTAAGAATTATTTAAAGTTGGGCTGAGCAATGTATTTATTTTATTCCATCAATGTGGAATGAGACTGTATATTATCTTTGATTTGGGATATTGTTGTATTTTGATACAGCATTATTGATATACTTTACTGGTTCAAAAGGCATTTTCATGTGTTTCTGTGATTTCTTTTATAAAGATTTATTTTGCAGTTTTGTCCTCGTGTGTCAGGTGTTTTTTTCGTTTCCTCCTTTTGTTTGAATCCCCGCCCTTTTTTCTGTGTTCACCTGTGTCCTGTTAAACGTATGTTCCTGTCTTTTTGTTCCTCGCGTTTTTACTGGTTTGTACTTTGCTTTTTGTTGTACTTTGTTTAGCCTTTTTCTTTTTGGTAATTTTGCAGCTCTTCATTAAAAGCTAGTTTTTTTGATGTGAATCCTGCCTGCCTCCCGGATGTTTTTTGCATTTGGGCCCTCACAATTTTTGCCAAAACCTGTCCTCATTTGCTGAACTTCCCAGACTCTGCTACTTGTTCTAATAATTGCCTTTACCCACTTAGTCATTATATCCACATTCCTGATAATGTATCAAAAATTTCACTGTTACAGAATGTTGTCAAAGTACTAATAGTCATCCCTATATTGTCACAATATCAATATCAGGGCATTTGATAAAAAAATATCATGATATATTATTTAGTCTGAGCATTTATGACAAGATATTTTGAGGACATTTCAAAATATTGAGGTATAAACTGTGTTAAAATATTGTGAAATCATTTTAAGGTCATATTTAGTTTACTTTGCATTAAAAGCCCTCCACTCACAAGCTTACAGTATGTCACTGCTACAATTGCTTCCACAATCTGTGATCATGAAACAGTACATTAAGCCCGGAATGCTTCCATTGTCTGTCTCATCAGGGACTAGTTCCCATGTTTTTTCCAAGTCTAGTGGCTCCTTCACTGGCAGCCTGGAGCCGGTTGGCCTGCATGCCTCCAGCCACGGTATACTGGCTGTGTGGTGGCCCACTGCTGGGCATAATCTACATCACCGCCATATGCCTCAGTGCTGGACCATCTCTCGGCTGTTTGTCTGCTTCCCGACTTCCTCTCCCTCTTCCTGATTTCCCTCTACATACATCTTCCCCTCTCTCTTTGTCTTCCTCACACACTGTCCTCCTATCTCTGTCTCACACGCGCATATAAGGCCGAGTGACAACACACTCCACAGTTATCTGTCTCTCTGCCTTCTCTCAATCTCCGTTTGCACATTCACACACAGGCTATCAACACACAGCACTGACGTTCCCTTTAAACGACATTCCTCATGATGGTGAAAATGTGTTAACCCATTCGGGCCTGTTTTGGGGCATGTGATAACCACTTGGGAATCGTTTGAATACTAGCAGTAGATCTGTTCTCAAAACCCTGTCATTATCTTGTCATGATGGATCAGAAAGATTTGAGATGAACGTTGATTTGCCAAAGCCTGACATAGCTTTCCTATGTGCCTCAGACTTCAATGGGTGTCAAAGTATTAAAACATTAAAAAGAATGGCCCTCAATAAAGCACATAACCTTCGCCAAGGCCCAAGAGTCCCCTTTAATTCAATCAAGCCTAATCTAATATCACATAAAACATATTATATCCACTAGATTTGGATTTGTATGAGGATCCAATACCTCCAAGATCCATGCGTTATTCCCTAGGAAAATAATGACAATGTCCTGGATCAGCACCAAAAGTTAATGTGGTCTTTTCTGAGTCAATACCCATCTTCTATCCAAGTTTAGTGGTGCTGTAAACAATCTCTAGTGTACACATAAATGTGTATTAATCCATGGATTAGTCACCAACAAATGCACTATGTACTCCTGTTTAAATCATGTTTGCTTTTTTGGGCTTTGGCGTAATGATAAGTAGCTAACTGTTTTTTACTCAGTTTTTAGTAAATGTGTATAGTGTTGTGTTGAAGTCATGCCACTGCAGTTTGTTTATAGCCTTACACTGGCCTTTTCCTTCTTGTAATTGCAGTTTGTCTTAAAAACCCATACAAGTGGTGTTCATTTGTGAAGATTATCTTGCTGAACAAAACATGTAGGCATGATTAACTGGTGTTAGCCACAGAACTTATTTTCTGCAATAATCCAAAATCCCATGATGTTTTTTTTATCAACGGAACCAGTGGGATGCAACCTTTTGCGCCACGTTAATCCTACCGTTCTCTGTAGTTTCCTTTCTATGGTTTTTGCACCTCATGCACTCTCACTAGAAAGTTTGGAAATAAACCCCTCAAACTTCAGGTGTTTCCACAAGAGGCAGGACAGACGTTGTTCCTTCCAATGTACTTGGTCCCACAATACCCATGTGTGCTTGTGTACTTAAGATGAATGTGGGACTGGCAGTTACTCACTGCCTGGGCTGGTTGGCCATGAGGTTGTCTGTCTGCTGTTACGGTCCGTTCTCAGAAACCTACTGGGAAGCAGCGATATTGTGCTTCAGCCTCTCTCTTAGTGTTAGTGTGTGTGTGTGTGTTTGTGCGTGTATTTCTCTGCGTTTCTGCAGGTGTGTGTATGTTTCTCTGCACAGTGTCACAGACAGCTATGATTGATGTGCTACCTGGCTAGCCTGATTAATTACACCCCAGGTCGATGTCACGAGGCATACTCCACCAGAATACATACATGCACACACACACACGCAGACACATGGCGCCCCACCCGCAGGCCCGTACGTATGTGATGTAGACGTAGATCATGCTTACGCCGCAACTGCAAACGCATGTGAGTGCAAAACAAACATTAACATACGGTGTTCCCTTGTGCATGTTGTCAACCTTGAATGGAAAAATTCAGTCACCCTCTGGGCCATGAACAACAAATATGCTCCAGTGTTTTGACCTCAGATGTCTTTATGTTTAGTGCCTTGATTTCACCAGTAACATCTGTCCACCTCCTCCCAGCGCATTATAACATCATGTAGTTAACGGATATGTGATGAATAGCATAATTTATCCTCATTACTAAAAAAAATATCACGATTTAACCGTGTGTGGGGAATATCAGGAAGAGAGATGTGTTATTTTAGCATCCACCCCTGTTTTATTCTGTGTTGCTTTTGCTTCAGTTTGGTGGTTGGCTTTCCCTCCTCCTCCCCCACAGCGGCAACACAGCCATCCTAAGTGATAAATAGGCTTCAATTAAGGCTCTGCTATGTAGACTGCAATGTGTCATCTGTGCCTAGGTCGCCTTAACATTTATTCAATAAGGATTCAGCAGTGAGCAAGAGAGAGGGAGGAGAGACAAATGGAGCCCAAAGATTCCAGGTCATGTTCGTCTGCTATCTGGGGGAAAAAGCTCCCCGCTGATTATTGTATTGGCGTCGCCACTGCGGTTTAGCATCGGTGCTGTATTCATCAAAACAGGCTTGAAGGCAGCTCAGTGTTATTAGGTTATTTCTTGGCTAACTAATGACTATTATTCTTTATGACAGCAGATTCACTGCGCATCTGTGTGTACTCAGTAAACAACCTCAGGCTCGTTCCAGTCTGAGAGTTTGGGTGCTTTTCCTGTCAAGCGCCTATGGACAGGAAAAGGAAAATTGTCAGATGTGAATGAAGATGTTCTTTCCCGCAAGTGTGCTTTGATTAGGTATTAGTGGGATTTCATTTTGCAGCGATTAGTTTCGTTCTGTCTTTCTTTCAAGACTGAAATAAACGTTGTGTTGATGATGGATTCAGAGCGGAGGATAAGTACGAGGCGTTACCTGTCTCTGCTTTGGCTTTAAAGTGCCTCATTACTGTGACTTGGTGCAAAGCAACGCAGGTCACCTTGGAGAGAATTGCTTTTCTGTAACATTTGATTAAGAACCCACTATGTCTTGTGCCATTTTGAATACCATGAAAGTCTGTATCATTCAAGCCCAAACTGACATTTCAAGAGAAAAGCGCTGTAATACATTGACGGTGTTGTAAATCTTGAGAGGGAGGAGAGAGGGAAAGAAGGGGCAATTACTTTTTTCCCCAACTTTTATGAGAGACTTCATGAGGGCCATATCAGCAGTGTTCGCAATCAGAAACCGTTTTCTCATGTTTTAATTGGAAGAGGCGTGGCGTACAAACTGATCGTGAGCACTGGTGTAATGCGATTTTGATGAGCTAATTCCAGTTGATTTTCTGGCATTCGTGTGCACGTGAACAAGCGCCTGTGAGCATGTTATTGCGCGTGTGTATGAGTGAGTATCCCTCCGGTAGATTCATTAGATAAGGCCTTTGGTAGATTGTTTTCCTGCCGAAGTAATGAATGATCTGTTCCCTGCGGAGGACTTAGTGGCGACTGAGGGAAAGAGGAGAGGAAGGGAAGTGGAGGAGCACAAGAGGAAGTTGAGGAATAGATGCGTAAAGAAGTGAGATGTTGAATTGAAAAGGAGAAAGCAGTGGAAGGGAAAGGAAGAGGAGATAGTGGAGGCAAACTAGATTAAGATCTTGGCCAAAGAGAGCTTTGATTGGCTAATTTTGCACAATCCTTCACTTGTTTTCATCAATGGTTCCTAGAAGTTGGCAGAGACGAGATGTGCAACATTTATGTGGATGAACAGGAGTGGTTCTGAAGGCTCTGTGACCATGTATGTATGTATCTGTGCGTGAGTGTGTGCGTAGACTCGAATTTGAAATATTTTGCAGCCTGAGTTCCCCCTGCCCATCTGTTCTCCACATGTTCTCCTTGCGTCTCAGCTTGGCTTGTTTTTGGTTTCATGTCCCCCTGCAGGCAGTCATTTAAAGACATGCATCTATGTGTCTCTGGCTCACCTCTGTTGGATGCGCTTAGGGTGGTTCAGTCCTGTAAGTGAATTGACCTATGAGCCTCCTCTGTGTGGGCGTATTTCCCAGGATGCAAGGTTTGGAGGCGGTGTTCACTGGGCGCCTCATTATGTTGGAAGAGGGGACTCGAGGGAGGAAGACAGGTTTTTGGGAGCACCATCCCTTCTGGCTGTGCTTCACAGAATTTTCTTGGCAGATATATTTGTGTTTTTCGTAGTGTTTGTTTTTCTCTCTTCTCACTCTCGATTGCATTGTTCCGTTGGAATGAATGAATCCGTTGTGCTGAATACAAATGTAGCCTTTAAAGCGAGGCTTGTGCCTCAGAGGTGCATTTCACACTATTTTAACTGGTTTGTTAGGCAACCCTGAGGTCTGTGCTTAGTGGTAATTATCTGAAGTTCAACAGACTATTAAGATGCATGCACGTCTAGTGTTGCATGTGTAGAAGAGGGCGACGTAGAGACGGGCCTTGAACAAAGTGTACCATATTGGGGAGCCTTTGTATCCAGCACACCTTCTAATATATATATATATATATATATATATAGCTGCCTAAGTGGGTTCACTGGCAACAGGATGCTGAAAATGTGAGTGTTGTTATAATACCTGCAGTAGCTAGAAGCTGTCAAATGTAGGCGCATTTTAGACATTTAACTCCTCGGACTGCTTCTTTAAGCTTATATGGCTAAGGTGTCTTGCTTAAGGGTACTTAATAAGCGTTTTAAAAGTCTTACAGTGTATAAAGTGAGATGTCCATTTAGTTTTTAATCATAAAACAGGTCAAGGTGCTACATAAATATAGATTGCTTTAAAAAACAGTCATTAAAGGAGAGTGCGCAGACAGAAGGTGAATAAAGGTGCTGCTGCGAGGGGCAGTTTGAGAAAAATAATGTGTTTTGGTATCACTTTATATTCATAATCTTGAATAAATGCTACATCTTCAGTCAGTCAAACTGCAGCTGTCTTTTAGATAATGTTTTCTTGCTCGGAATTTTCAAAAAACACAGGTAACCAAACTAAAACATTATGGTAGCCATCATATTATGGCAAATGTATAGATAATTGAACTTTAGTTAATAGTTATTTCACTGTAAACAAACAATGACATGCTTTTTTAAACCACCTTTTAAGCATTGTACATTGTAAAGTTGCAAGTGATGTAAAGACTTTGTGTGAAGACTTTGTAAATGGTTGATAAATACTGTGTAGTTCATCTATAAACATTAATTGGCTGCCTTTATTGAGTTGCATCTGATATTTATAAAACTTTACAGTTGCGTAATAAATGGTTTATGAGGCATTTTGTTTTTCTGTAGTTGTAGGAAATCTTCTATAGACGAGAAAGTTAATAAGAGGTTAAATGTGATCGAATATGTTGAATAATGTAGGGACCACATAGAAGCAGCATATAATACCAGAGACATTATCAGAGATTTTAGTGCGACTGCAGTTGGACTTTTATTACGCATGGAAGAGGACGATAACACGCTAATGTACAGGATTACCAAGCGAGGTGAGACTACTGAAAGATTAGATTTTAAAATTGCATTTGCACAAGTGCTCTGGTGGGATGAGCACACAGCGTCATATCGCAGGACTCTGTACAGAATGTATGGAGCTGTAAAATAAGTTGGTGTCATGAGAAGTGCAACTTGTGGGGGAAAAAGCATTTTAACCTTATTTTTGGACAAAGTCACTGAACTTTATGATTGTTTATTATCAGATATGCCTGCTGATTCTTTAATGTCCAGGTGACCATTTAATGTGAAGCTATGGCTCTCTCCCCATTCATTTAGATTGGGGCCTGGACACTGTCTGTCTGAAATAACTGCCAGGGGGCTTTGCCAAGATGGCTTGAGTGGCAAGAATTGCCTGAAAGGACTTTGACAATACTCATACATGGAAGGGTTCTGGCTGCAAAATAGAATAGAATAGAATAGAGTAGCATTTATTGTCATTGTACTGTGAGGGGTACAATGAAATTTAGGGCGCTCTAACAAAATATATTTAGAAAAATAAATATCATTACACAGACATTGCAGTTTGCTGTTTAATCAGTGTAAACCCTTTCAGTCTGTTCAGCTCCTCTCTCAGTGATGCAGGCCCCCCAGATTGACACTGTTAATGAGTTCTACTGAACCTCTGAGTTGGCTAATTCTTCACCTCTAATTCATCAAACATCTGTCCCAAGATTTTTAACATTCCCAGACAGCACTACTTGGAGGTTCTGTAAATGAAGGTTACCTGTTGTCAGTCTGTGATACCTTCCAGTTTACCAACTGTTTTCACTCTGGTTCCTCTTTAGCAAATAACTGGCAAAACAGAATCAGTTGGTTTTCATAGCACATTTCCTCTCAAGCTCTAAGGATATTATCTCACAGGCAGGCGTACTGATTTTTTTTCGGCTACAGATAAGAGGAAGTCTAAATAATCTAAAGAGGAGTCAGCATGAAATACAGTGCATCTTGAAGATGCACAAATATTAGCTGGTAAGATGCTTTAGTAATAACCTCAGAAAAGGTAGAAGGTGGAAGCCCACAGTGATGTATTATCATTGCTCCTGGTCAGTGTGATGAACAGTGACAGAGGCCAGGGAGAGCCATCCTGCTGGGATTATGATTCATCACAACCTTTTACAGACTCTCCCCTGTCTGGTATTGAGAAAGTGGCACAGCACTTACTTGGCCTGTAGTAAGTGCCTGACTATGGTGGGCACATGTGTCACTGAGAGGCGAACCACAGATTAAAAGACGTCAGACAACAGTAAGCAACATGCAACACAGCCAGGCAACCGTTTCTCCTTCACACAGGCATGTCTCTGTTTACAATCCAGTCTGGACAGTGTGGTTGTGTCTCAAACATTTATTTTCCTCCGATAATAATTGCTAATTAGCAGCACTACCTTGAGTTTTATGGAAGCGAATCTGTAGCATAATTCATGACTTTGAAATGGAAAAGCCTTTCTGCTAATGCATTTTAATTTTCAAATTTGACATTTCAAATTGAATTTTGGTAACTATTTGCTAGGGCATCTTTTGAAAATTAAATCTTAAACATCCTTTTCTTTGTCATTTTAATTGAGTTACAAAAATTAGCAGTCTTGAAAAAATGAAAATGCAATTTTGATGATTTATCACTCCTTTTATTTATGAATCAAAAAATGCAGCTATATTCTGAAAATGAAAAAGCATTTCTGTTAATCCATTTTAATTTGAATTATGGTACAGATTCGCTTCCAAAGAGTTTTGGATTCATTGCAGCGTAACTTGAATTGAAAATGTTTAGGCCCACACTTATCGCAGAGCTGCTATAAAGTAATATTGGTAATTGAGTCATTTGTCGATTGATTTTAAAATTCATTGTTTAATCTATAATATCTCCAGAAATTGTGAGAAATGCTCTTTAAAAGTTCCCAGGTCCCAAAGTGACGTCTGCAGATTGCTTCTTTAGTCCAACCAACAGTCCAGAACCCAAAGACTCTTCATTTACTATCATCATAAAAAAGGAGCAAATCCTCACATTTAGGAAGCTGGAACCAGCAAAATCAATTCAATAATTAATCAACAGTAATAATAAATGGCACCCAATTTTCTTTCGATCAACCTAATTGACTCCACATGACAGGAAAGTCTGACCTGAATTACAGATGAGTGTTATGAATTGTGTGTGTATGTGTGTGTATTTATGCGTGTTTGCACACTCTATTGAGTGGCATTTCGCCGCTGCTACAGGCACACTGCTTTTATTCTTCCCAGCAGCGTCCGTGACCTTTTTAAACTTACAAACATCCCCCCAGCAGTCTGCAATGACCTCAGGTACATGATAAACCTATCAGCATACCTCGTGAGCTGTCGATGCCTTTTTGGGTAAAACAAGACCTGATGCTGCTTGCGTTCATGTCTCCATCAACAACACCAGCTATTACTCATGTGCCTGTACATGAAGGTTGTTTCAGGCCATTAACTGCTGAAACCTTTTGAGGCAGAAAGGTTGTCTTTTTTTTGTATCACCTGAACCTAATGTACATGTTGGTAAAACTTTTAAGGAAGCATTTAGACAATTAGACAGTCAAAACAGAAGGTGAAGCTGCAGGTGTGTTTGCGTTAGATACTCCAGTAGAGTGGAGCGTAATGGTTTAAAGAGCATACTTCTCAGTGTGATTATTGTGTAGAATGCTAAGGCGTTGCATTGTTCAATTAAAACAAAACATTATGACTTAAGCTCATTTGATCACTTGAGCAACAGGAACGTTGGGTTTATCTATCCTTTGGCTGTGATAAGTTGACAGGTTAGCACAGCAGACCAGAAAACTGAGGGTGTCTTGGATTTGAATGATAATTGAACTGAATTGCTGTTTGGTTTACACGTCATCATACATTCTGACTGGCGGAAAGTAAACATATATTTCTTGGCAGCTGTAGTTCTCAGAGACTTTCACTGAACATTTAGTACATGAATCAAAGAAATGTACAGTTCTAAGAGTTGGTCTTTCTTCAAGTTCTAATAATGAACTGTGAGTCAAGGCAAAGCAGGAGAGGGAACAACAGTCATATATTTTTTAGCTCCAGTGTGAAAGCATTGGCTCATCAGCTTTATAAGCTTGTGGCACTGGTGCCATGGCAACAGTGCAACAGAGATCAGGAGGCTGACGTACCAAATGAATAGGATGTGGAGAAACGAGTGAGCAAAACCAAAACACTGATGTCATTTTAATTAAATTTTGGTACTCACGAAGGCATTTGGATTAAAATAATATTGCTTTAAACCTCAAATGGAAGGTGAGCATGAATGTCACTCAAACCTACCTCAACGGTTCCCAGTAACGTCCATTTTTCAACAGTTGTGCTCAGTAGCCCCCAGCTGGTAAATATTTTCAAAGGGTCATATTTTCTCATGGCTTTGATTTGGCCTCAAATGTTATAATACCTTTATTTTTTAACTGTTTAAAGTATGTGTATAAAGTATATTGAGAATCTAGACTTTTCACTCCTGTTAGCAGCATGACTAAAGGCAATGCCGTTCTGGAGGTTAGTCTTGAACTTGGTTGTAATGTGCAGACATTCACGGTCGTCAGAGGATGAAGCCCACCAGCTTTGGTGATCCACTGGCTTTTCCTTCAGGGCCACCAAGATGTTGACAAATGAGATTTAGAGTTAAATATCTTGACACCTATGTGATAGCTTGCTGCTCAATTGCTAGAGATATTTAAGGCTCCATGAGGATAAACGCAAATGATTTTCATCATCCCCTGACCTTTCCTCTAGCGTCACTATATTATGAGGCTCAACAACTCTGGGAAATGTGTTGGTACACGCATTCATGGAGTTTTAATAACGAATAAGAGTAAATACTTTAACCACCTGATCTTTACAATTTAAAGTGATGACTTTAAATGAATTTCTAAGACACAAATCTAAGATGGTGAACTTGGTAAATACCTGCTGAACATTAGAGCTGTTATTATGAACATGTTGGCAAACTGATGTTATTATTTCACCCCAAGCATTGTGCTGTGCCCTAGTTCCAACTCCCAGAACTGTAGGTTTGAAGTCTTGTTTATTCTTAAACGGTATTTGAAGAATAAATCTCATGTTTGTCAAAACCTACTTGGCAAAAACTGACATCTTTACAATCCACAGTAGGTTAATGTGACTTTGCAAGCAATATAATCACTAGAAAAATCTTAAAACTAGCTGTTCAAAGGAATTCAGATTATATAAGTGTCCTCATCACCGGTATCTATGCTGATGCTGAAAACTTTCATCTGTCAAGATGAAAGTTGTACAAAGGACGTGTTTTGCATTCTTCGAACAATCCAAGGTCAAGTCCTGATCTTTTATATTTGCAATGTCAGTGATACGTCTATTTCTATTTTTCTAGCAATGTGGAGAAAAGTTAACGTTGCATTTAAGGCAAACAGGCAGTTTCACAAAGCCAAGTCTTTTTCATTGTAGAGAGGAAAACACTCTTTTTTACTGTAACAAGCTGTAAACTCTTGTTGGCAAAAGTCTGGACACAGCAAAGCTGTCAAATGCTTTCACATGGGCTGATTGCCCTACTTGTCTCTGAAACTACTAGAATGAAAAGAAGCTGAAAGAAGAGAAATTATCATATCTTAAGGCTTATGATGGTATGTATGTGCAAGTATGAATACATCAGAGGAGTGATGTAGGTGTTGCTCCATTTAATGTTGTGTATCACCTGAAAACGCTCCAAAATCTCTGATTCCCACTCTCTGTAAGGCTGAACATCGCTTAAAGCCATCGAGTTGTATTTATGACTGTATTTATTAGTCTCTTCATTCATGTAATACCACTCATTCCCTCATCCACCTTCACTCATTGCACTTATTTTAATTGAAATGCCACCATGAATAATGCCAAATGGCTGTGGTGGAGGGACATTTGGCTCACCTCACATATAAATGTCCTCAAGTGAATGAGTGGCAGCTGTGTGGATCAGGTGGTTATTTATAGAGGACGTTGGCAAGTGTATTCAAAACAGTTTTTGCCATGAAGAAGTCTGTGCTGGCAACAGCTTTGGTAGAGGGGGCCGAGACATGTTTTGGGTAGCAATGACTCTCTGAGTGATACAAGAGAAGAGGAGAGGATAGTGCTGCTGGATAGCTCCCACTTCAGACTGCCTCCTTAACGCAATTTATTTCTAAGTCTGATTCAGTCTCGCAAGATCCGGGCAGGCCATTTAGCTGGAGCCCCATACACATTCCCTTACCCTTCAGTCTGCCCATTAATCTAGATTTCACTGGAATTTATTTGTTGTTTCCCAATGTTTAGAGGCCACTTGTTAATAAGTTATTTCCCCCTTCTTTCCCTGGTAGGAAATAGCATTGCTAGGAAGCAAAGCTTTCTCAAGTAAGGAAATGAGGAAGAACATGCAGAGTTTTATCTAACAAACACAGACATATGGAGACTCTTATCACAAATAATCACACTTTGGCACTCTGGCCCCCGATCAGCCAAGCTCAGCTTACACTGATTTCATCTGTAAAGCAATGCAGCCAGGCACCACAGCCAGCTATCAGAGAGGGCCAGTTTAGTAAAAGCCAGTTACTTAAAAGTCATAAAGCAATGCAGTGAATCAGGTTGCTCAAACAGACAACCAACCAGTCATTGCCTTTGTCAACCAGATCTTTGGTGTTAATGTTGTGTAAAGTTGTGTTTTTTTTAAAAAGACACGCCTTTATTCACATTTTTGCCATCTAAAGTGTCAAGATGCTTCCGGACAGTACTTCTCATATTATTTGATGTCATGATTGTTTGTACTGCCTGGCCAGGCTTCCATTTTGCATTAGCAAGGAAAATATTTGCATAGTTGACTGATGCATAGGGCAAAATACGTCATCACTACACCACTCTATTCACTGCGAATTGACATATTAATTGACCGTAGATCAAATATTTATTTTTCTCCCTACCAATAGATGGATGTGTGGATGTTTCTAACTACATTTGGGCGATGTGATTATGTAAACTGTGACAATGTACATTTTGTTAATTTTTTACCAACCTTTGATGATGGATAAGCTATCCCTTAAATGGGCAAATAAGATCATGGTAGATGATACTGAAAATGTATTGAAACTATTGTATTGCAATTTGGATTTTATATCAAAGAATCAAGGGACATCTGCCCCTCTTAATCGATTTTCTAGAAAATGTACATATGGATGAATATGATGATGTAAAGTTACATACGATGATGCCACTCTTATGCTTCACATAACGAATGTGAATGAAAGCGGGTGAATGGGTGAAAAGAAAGGTGCAAAGCTTGGCAGTGAAAAAGGAAAGATAAGTACCGAGGTACAGATGGTGAAGAAAGATGATTCTTCCTCTGGATCTACCATCCCCCCTGACACCCATGCAGATTCTGTCACACTCACGCATGTTATCATGCATGGACATACACCTGTGTGGTGCATCAGACACAACCATTAGACACACACACGTGCATGCACACATCCTCACGCAAACCTTCATTAGCTCTTCTCTCATCATTGTTTACCCTGTGCAGAGGCAGTGATGCTCTGCTGCTTTTCACATCAATCTGCCACAGCAGTGGCATCACACTCCCTGCATCAATCCCACTCCCTCCCCCTCTCTCTTTCACACAGAATCACACACACACACACACAGAATCACACACTTTATATTCCAGCTCAGTGTGTTGCATCATCCCAAGTTCCGTCTTTACCAGCTGGAAAGCACATACAGTACATAAATAAAAACAAGTTACTGAAGCAAGCCCTTTGCTTCCGTTTCATTACTCACAGCAGAGGTGGCCTTACACACCATCACACTGACACACATACACTCAAGCAAAATGCCCTTAGTCCTGCCAGCCTGTTTGTGGCAGATGGTGGTGGACCCACAGCTCCTGGCACTGCTCTGATCTTGCTGGGAGGAAAGAACCAGATACAGTAAATGAACAGGTGAACCTGTATGGAGGGAGTACCAGTGTCTAGGAAATGGAATATTATATGGCTGCTCTCAATGAAACAAAGAACTCTCATGTGTATTATTTTCAAACAAAGAGTTTGTTTTAGAATTTAAGTGTCACACTTGCTGTGTGTAGTTTGTGTCGAGAATTTTGCGGCCGTTTGTCCGTTGAGTAACGAGCAAAAAACATGTCGATCTGTAAAGAATAATCTATTAATTATACTGATTTAGTTAAATCCATTTGGAAAGCCTGACTGCAGACTAAAGAGCAAAGCAATTACTTCTGAGTATTTTAGACTTAGAGACATCTTTTGATTAAACTCTGGTCCTCAGTTTGAATATATCTCACAACATTTACAACTAAAACAAGTCCCTGCGTTATCAGATATAGTAAATGATATTGTGCCGTTGAGGGGAGTCACTCACATTTGAATTTAGAGTGTATTAATGTGAAGTGGCACACGTTTCAAAGCCAAGCCAAGGTTGACCTTATGAAATGGAGTTGTCGATGGGGACCGATGATCTTTATTTGTTTGTGAAAGGCCAGCTGGAGAGCAACAGTAATAGCTCTTCTGTTTTTTCAATAGTGATACAGCAACACATCTGTAAAAGTCAGGCTACTGTGAAGGCTTACCAAGCTCTGGACAAGCCCACGCACAAGGATGCATTTACTTACTTTTATAATTCATAGCAATGCACTGACATCACACTGACGCCAGATTAAATACAGAAGAATAAAAATGCGTAGTTCTTTGTAAGTACACACGTTATCCGAAGGTTAGAGTATATGGTTTGAATGGCTGCACTGCAAGAAAAATCAAGACAGGAAAAGTTAATAACAAATGCTTTTTTTTCTCCCCACGGTTAGTGCATAGTTGCCCTTGAGCAAGGCAATTAGCTCTAATTTTCCTCACTGTAAATATTTTCTGGCAACATCAGAAGGTTGCATGTTACAGTAGATGTGAATGTGTGATGGACCTTGGTAAATGTTAAATAAATAATGAAAAGCAGGTGAACGTCATTTATGTATTACTTTTAACATTACAGAGGGGTAAAAATAAGTAGAGTTTATGGATTAGAAAGACAAGAGAATGTATTGAAAATGTGTATAAAGCCTGTAGGATGACCCACATAATATGAAGTTTTAAGATCACAAACAGAACAAAGTAAAGTGGCTTCAAAGGTACCGTCTAAAAACTGCTTTGGCTTTTCTGCAGGTAGCTGTTCCACAGTAAAGGAGACAAAACACACAGAACTGAAAGCAGGTATTAGTTGTTCTCCTAACAAACTCAATGTAAAACTGTGCTATCTTGTCTCCACTATCATATCAAGGCATTAGTATACTGTATATCCAAGGTTACTGTCTGTAGCAGGTTGTACTCATTATACGAACAAGCCCTGTGTGTTCACCTTTTTGACACATTTAAAAGATTCAAAAAGAAGATGCAGAGTTTGTGCTGAGCTTAGTTATTTATAGTGTGGATTTGGGCATGTTGCCATTAAATAATTAGAAGAAGTAGCAGTTGT
>CAEMYA010000009.1:2630922-2649321 GCA_903131615.1 Diplodus sargus
TGCAACCTACATTCGACAAATTAAGTATGCTGTCGGAGGCTGAACGAGGCACCTCTCTTAGAGGCTGTGTCCACACAATGTTTCTTTCTGGCATGAAAGCGCTGGCAGTGTGCTCGGGGGCACCAGGTTGAAGAGAAAAACACATTGCCCGCTGGTTTTGATTGACATTTGCTAATGCTATGGTGAGAGAGTGCTGACTACACGGCTAATAACAAGCTTAGAACACAAAGTGCGATAAAACACCCACTAGCGACATTCGGTGTATGGACAATCTGCTCCCACAAATGGGCTTTACTGTCTCTGTTATGATAGTTGTTGTCTGATAAAGCTCAGGATAGACAGCCAGAACAAGCTTCTCCTCCAGTTTCTTGTCTACAAGGGTGACAAGTCCCGCCCAATCTAATGTTCAAGATTCAAGATTTATTTATTTATACCGAAGGAGATTTGTCTAAAACAAAAGGCTGCTACATAACAATATATATAATACAGTACATACATCAACAGACAGTACATCACACAAGTGCAAACAATGCAGTGATTGCCCAATACATTGCGCAGCTTGCCCTCATCATACCCTCGCCTTAGTTTTTGGATCTGTTTAGGTATCTCCTCTTATATTCAATCGGGACCGTGTAACGCCTACCCAAAGTTGAAATTTTCAACTTGAAACACTTAGAGCGGCTGTGCAACATAGGTGGTGCAGCCTGGAAAACGACACTGGGCACAGTGCTCTTTCTCTAGGCTGCGGCATGCTGCTGCAGATTCTCTCTCCTCATCGGTAACGACTGACCAAAGATGGTTGCGCTCAGAAAAAAAAATGTGTGGACACAGGACCATAGTTTGATACATTCATTTTTGTAGCATTCTGTCCTCCTGCAGGCCTGACGATAATTTCCATTAAAGAGCAAATAATTGGCTATGATTTAAAGGCAACACTTTGAAACAATGGAGATGGGTAATTGTTGGTTTGGGGGCTTATAGTGAAACAGAGGAATATAAGGAATGCATGCAAAAAAAAAATTCTGTTATTCAGTTATTAATGGAATTTACTGTCAGCTTATCTTTACATTATGATATAATGAACATATTTATAATTCAACTCGGAAGTCCCATTATCAGTGTATTTTATATCAGTACTTAGTGCATTAGGTGCTGTCAGCCAGCTAATCAGTTAGTGAGCCCTGCTGTTATGGTCGTGTTCTGACGTGTTGTTCTCTGACCCGTCCACTCTGGCTGCCCCCGCTTAGCCCTCATGCAGTACATCATGTATAGTGCACTAATACTGCTGGACATGGGGACCCTGCAGTAAATCACATTGGCTTCAGAATCTACATTGACAGGGTCTGAGAAGATGGCTTAAAGGAATGACCTGACTCCATCTTCACATGTTGCACTGTGTTGTTTCTGGGCTGTCCTCATCAAAGGTGTTGGCCTGTAGTATGTTGATAAAAGAATTCTGGCAAGGCTGGGTGGAATGATAGAGCAACCTTTATTGAAACAGATCTCAAGCCTACGTCCAAACCAGGGCGGCCGCTCCCTGGTGTTCTCAAATCCTGGCAAAGTTCTCCCCAATTTGCCCTCTGCTCTATTAGAAATCCTATCGAGCCTTCGATCTTGGGAAATCTACAAGTAGCCACCACCCCCTCTCTCTCCCCCTCTATAGAGTCTATTTGCTCGCACCTTCCTACTTCTTCGAATTGGTCACTTTGATGGGTTGAGAATCCATCTATCCAATAAGAGAAAGAGGAGTGACCTATCTCCTCCATCTGGTATCGCTCATCTTCTGGACGTTACATAATTTCTGTTGCTGAGAGAGATAGTTGACCGGATTGTGTCTTCATGCTTTTATGGAAATGTATACATTGAATCAGCTCCAAACATCTGACATAAGACATACATTCAACTGTAGGCTCAGTTTTTTCTAGAAAGTTTTAACAGACTGTGTCTTTCTACGCTTATGATGTCACTGACGTGCACTATGAATTGTGTGACTTTGTGATGCATTCACTCGAGACGGAAAGTGCTGCTGCTGAAGCGCACCCCTGTTCTACTATTTTTATCATTCATGACAATTGATTTTAACAGTTTCAAAATCATGATATAGCAATAACTGCAATATCTAAATTGCGAGAAGGTGCAGTTATTTTATCGGAGGTCAAATGTGTGACAAAACGACATTGTAACAAAGTTCTGTAGGTGTGCGGAGACATCCTGGCCTCCAAATCTTTTTCTCCACATGTAAGAAAACGTTTGTTTGATACAGACTCCAACAAAAGTTTTTTAAAAAAGGGTACATTGAGCAATTGATGCCTAGTTAAGCATGTTGATACAATTTAATATATTTATTTGGTGTCCCTATACATAAGAGAACCAATGAGGTATATGTTATTGCACACATTACCTTCTCATTTTTGATTACTTAAACAGTGTATTGTGGTCTCTTGATTTCAGTCACAAGTTAACAGTGGCTTCCCCTTCTATTTTGTATTCAAGTTATTATAAGGAAGAATACTTAAACCACGGCTCTGAGCAAACAGAATACCATTCAGGTAACACAAAAATTCTTGGTCAAGGCTGATTTATTCAAACATGTATGGACAGAGTGCAACATGCAAAGAACCTGCAAAGAACATAGAGATGTCTTGTGTATGTGCACGTGTTTCTGTTTCTACACAAGTCAAATTCCAAGAAAGCTAGTCTAACTGGAAATGTGTCTGTTGAATAGGATGTGTATGTGTGTGCATTAGTTTAATGTTTCTGTTGTGTGTGTGTGTGTGTGTGTGTGTGTGTGTGTGTGTGTGTGTGTGGGTGTGGGTGTTGTGAGATTGGATATCCCCCTGGACTCACTACAAATAAATGATCGGACGGTACATTTTGCAACAACAGTGCCTTACATGGATGACATACATTACGACTGATAACTACCAGATGTTGAGGTTTTGTCTTTCCCGGAGTCTGCTAGACCCTCACACTGTGAAAGAGTCAGTCGTGAGAACAAAAGAATGTAGAAATGAAAGTACATTGAGGATTTAAAAGTTGATATGTTTGATTATAGATTATGTTCTGGCTGAAACATTTACACACTGAGACAATGTTTTGATTATGTTTGATTTGGTTATAGCGTCACTAAGGATGCAGCCGAACAAAGAGTTAAGTGCAGAGAAAACTGGATGCAACACAACAGTTCTTGTTGAGCTTTACACACATGTTTAGATCAAATTTCCATGACGGCTCAACATGCTGCATGACGCTGATTATGTGGTTACCAAGGTAGTCATGTCTTTTGTGCCACGATATGACCATTTTAAAACTATTCTTTAAAAATGAAATATGCTGTGTACAGCCTTAAAGAAATGATCAGGCTCTTTCTTCAACATTTGCATGGAATATAAACTTTATGCAAGATTATACCGTGGTGATAAAGCTCCTGCCTCCCTCCCGTACCAGGAATATGAATCCCCTCTGGAAAGACGCCTGGAACTCCCACTCTCAAATGGTAGGATGCTGCGTATTTCATTATTCAGTTCCTGAAAATCTTTTTGATACTTTGAGCTGCTTAATCCCTCCTTCTGTATCACTCTCCCTCTCTTACTTATGTACTGTAGATTGAGGCAGCAGTTCACAGCCCACTCCCTTTTGGAAATGTCCTCTACAATTATGGCTTTTAGAGTGACTGTACTGCAGGTACTCGTGTTGTCGGTATGATTGGCAATGTAGCACATCGAGGCTTTGAACTAAAACAATATCTGTCACACACCTTGGTGTTGCAGCAGTGAGATAGACAGCAGATGATTTACCACGCTCAAAGCCACAGTCTGTCAACTCAGCTCAGCCTGAAGTGGAAGAGGAATCTCAACAGGAGGCATTTTCCCCACTGGCTATGCTATTGATGAGGCGAGAGCCTTTGTTCGTGTGTTTTGTCTTATGCAGCATTATTGAACTTCCTTTATATTTTATACTAGAATAGGGCAGGTCGTGTGGAAATGTACATTTGTTCATGTTTTGGTTGGCCTGAGAACCGAACATAGATGCTTTAAGGGCACTAAAGAAAATTGCCTCAATACTAAATGGCTTGTTATTGGATAGCAAATTTGAATACTAATGGATCAATCTCATCAGCGTCAGTGAGCCTGTAAGCTTGCACCGAAATCTAATAATGCTATCGATTGGCTGTCAAACATTACACGCCATCAAAAAAATGCAGGAAAAACCCAACGTGTTAGATAGATCAAAAACTCGGGAAGTCAAAAACACACAAAGACGAAGGCTGGAGGGCTTGCTACAGAGAATCACAGACGAACTGGCGATGAAACAGTCGGTGAGTCTGTTCACCAAATCGTCTACCAGAACACATCCTGTCATCACCACCATGAGAATATTACCTGGAGTTACAGGTTAAAGGAGAGAAAGCTAGCTAGCTGCACATTAGCAGAGAGAAACTAAGATGTCTCACTATGACACAGTTTCCCAGCACTACAAATATCATGATTGTTCTCTCTCGTATTTATGGCTGTCTTCTTTACCATATCACATAAAAAGCACATGTTTTCTTGACCTAGGTTTGCATCATAGGTTATCCATACTAAAAATATGTCAGTGTGATTCATCTTTCCATTGGAAAGGTCACTGTTGAGCCACTACAATGAGTTACAGTTCGAGCATTGGACAAAACTGATATGATGCATCTTAAATCCTCGCATAAAACCTCTCAACTGCTCGATGAAAAACAGGTTTGTCATTCCTCACAGAGCTGGGATATGATTAATAGTGTCTCCTCCAGTGATGAATGAGACATTCTGTTTTTTAAGATAATTGAACGTTTAAGAGAGACACAGGTGTTGATACCATGCGTGAATAAGATTTAGAGCAAAACTTAATTTTAATTTAATAGCCAGCGAGAAATGCTGTTTGATTTGTTGCACCAGCTTACCTTAAGATAAATTTAATTACTTGAGAAAAGCACTTCTATGCAAGGCTTTTTGGTTTGCCTCTATTCCCAAGGTATTTTTTTGCTATTATGAAAATGTATAGCGCTGTTGACTCACAGTGACAATATTAATTTTGCTTAATGGTTTGGAGATTTAATGAAAGGCGAGTACTTTGCATGAATTGAAGTTTTCTCTAAAGATTAACATCAAAGAACTAATGATAATACTCAAGGTTAAAATATGAACAGGTGCTTTGCCACCTGTGTCAGGAGCAGACTATACTTTAAAACAAAAAAATATATAAACTGATAAGTCAATAGTACATGTATTTATTCTTTTTAAAGAAAATTTTACAGCAAGCAGAAAGACACTTTAAGCTGCCCTTTTCAACAAGTGTTTGAAATATGGACGAAGCTTGCAGGTATGAAAAGTGAAGCATATGCAAAAGTGCCTACAATCTGCACCCTTTCTAATGGCCAGAAGGGGTTAACACCATTGCTTTCAAAAAGAAGTCCAATTGAATGTAAACTTATGAGATAATGACCCTTCTTCTCACTTGATTTATGACCTCAGTAAACAGTTTCCTGATGAGTTTATGGTCTCAATTTTTAGTTTCAAGTCCTTTTCAATACGGCATTATGTTAATCTTCTTGGTTATGGCCCCATTTAGAGTAAAACAGACAATAAAGCAGGATATGCTCTAGGCCATGCGTACCCTGTGATTGACAAGTTGCTACTACGGCATGTCCTTGGGTTCTCAGTCAGTTTAAAGAAGGTGACAGCCATAACGCCAAGCTCAAGGCTTCAAAAAGGTAGTCCACAAACTGTGAGTTTATATTTGCTTGTCGCATAAAACAAACATGCTCTTGATGTCTAAAGCTTTTAAGTCATATCATTGTATCACCACCAGCATTTCCCACAATAGTAAAGTTCTTGTTTTGCGTTTTTTGTTTCCGGCATCTTCACTCTCATTTGTACCAGTTTATTTTATTTGTCTGACCAGACAAACAGTGGTTAGACGCTTTGACCTCGTCCCACCACCCATCAGCTTATTAACTGGATCCATGCTGAGAGTGGGAATCAGATCAAGTAAAGTACATTGCTGTATGTTGTAATTACTGAGACATTATTCCCTAATGGTGGTGTCTAGACAGTATGGATGTTCGGTAACACTTTTTCGCTGTTAACAACACTAAGTGCCCAGGCTTAATGTCATCTGAACAGTGAGTCGTGTTGCTAGAATTTCACAGGTTTAGGGAGTTTGTGGTTAGTGAGTGTTATACAGATACTGTGCTGCTTGTTCACAGTGTAGGGGTGAAAAAAAACACACATTGTATTGTTGTCAAATTGGTTTCCAAATGGAAGAACCTGTTCAATGTTAGACCATATTAAATACATTTGGGACCGACGCCTATTACTCATCTGGCTATCTGTCCATTTTTGTATCTACTGTATACTCAAATCACCAACACATCCTTATACCTAAATGACTGAAAAGATCAATTGCCATTGACTCCCAAAATTACGTATATAACTGTTCCCACAATGACATGACAATAGCAGCGTACCAACAACAAGGGAACTTGACCATCATCATATTCTCGTAGTTTGGGTAGGTTTAGGGAACAAAACTACTGGGTATGGTTAAGCAAAATATTGTTAAAATAAGTATGTTACTTCTGAAGCTTCACAGGTGTTATGTATCACAACATCACTAATTCACCATTGACTTTTAGTTGCTGCTAGGGTTAGGAAAGAGGGTTAGGGTTAACCCTAACCCTAACCCTGCTAATTGCTAACAACATTACAGTCTAACAATGAAGATAAATACACTAGGTCATAATGAGGTGCTCGCGCAGTTGACGTAAATGGTTATATTTCTGATGAGAAAGGACTTGTGCCACACTTAACATTAGAATGTTCGAAAAGAGTGTAAATACCCAGCACAACTTTGTGGTACGTCTACAAACAGACAACCAACAATCCCAAACCACAATACACTCAGTTTAGATTGAATTATACATTACATCTGTGAAGCTGGAACCGGAATAGATATTTTTATTGTGATAAGTGATTCAAAAGTGATGATGCATTATCGTGCATCAGCAACTGATAGTTGCTTTTTTTCCCAAGCTGAAATGTATTCAACAGTTTAATTCAGGGATTGGAATGGATTTCCACTTTGTGCTGAACTTGTCATCTACATTAGTTCATTTAATGGCGCCACTCAAACATAAAATCCCTTTCATCTGACATGAAATGAACTCATATCCTGATTGGGATGGTGTATTAGTTAATTTAATGCACTGAATGAAAGTAACTCTTAATGATGTGCCCATGTTGTATTATTAGTGTATATTACTGAGCATCGCACTGGGCTATTGCATGGATATTTGATGGACGTGTTAGATGTTAAGAGATTACATGCACATGTCATCTCGGTGATGGTCTGTGGAAAATGTCCAATTAGGGTGGTCTTTCAGCCTGTTACAACCTCTCAAATGCATTTCATATTACATCTCTTTCCTTCTAAAAGCCTGTCTTAAGTGCCGTGATAATGTACATGTTCCATATTATAAATGGAAGCAATGAAGGACACGGTGTTTACTGCAGTTGTCCTGATAAACACTGCTGCAGCAGATTTCTTCTCAAGAATCTTTCAAGTTTCCGGCATTTTATCAGTTAAATCTTATATTTGTGTTTACGGAGATTATTTTGATCAGTGTGCGTGAAGTGTTGTTCAAGTAAATCTGTTTGCTGCAGTGTTATTGACCTCTTAAACATACAGCTGCTGACTGAATGGAAGTTAAGTACAAGTTTGAGAGGGTGAAAACAAAACAAATCCTCTGTTGAACAGATGTTTGAAGTGTTTTTGGCACATATGAAATTTCTGCAATTATACAGCCATATTTTGTTTTGTAGTTTTATCTTTTTGCAGCTACATAGAGGACTGTGAATTTCCCAATCTGCATTTATAAACTTACCTTTGAATGAATAATTACTTTTGCCTCATCAGTTTTCTGTCACTTTAAATTTACACTTGAGACTTCCTTTTATTTCCATGTCTGTATGAGTTCTTAATTTTATCCTTATTGTAAAGATCTTGGTCTTGGAGTGGAGTGTAGAATAGAGCAATGTAAACTGATCCCTGACCCCTGATGATGATGGTTTACAGGTACATGATAACAGTGGAGCTGTAAATAGCCACATCCGTGCTTAAAGTTCAAACCCAATCACACCTTTTCCTGCCTCGTTTGTGAAACACTCTGATACAACACAATTAGTTAAACTACACGTTTTTGAAGTCCTGTAGTGCAGATGCAGGTATTCATTGCAAACAGCCCAGTTTTCTGAACCCTGCACCCAATTATTGAGTCATGAAACAAATCCATGTGTATAAGCAGCTTTACAAATTTGACTTCAACGCTGCATTTTTCTGTTTTCAGCTCAAACAGACCTTTAGCTCGGAACCTACATGAGTTTAACGCCCTTGATGTTTTGATCATGTAGCTGTAGGTTTGTGTTTTGGTCAGATGAATCTCCCTTTTAAACATTGCCTTGTTAATTCCACAGGGTTCTGGCTACTTTAGCAATGGCATTTTTCAAGTCAGTGTGATTTTAATTTTAGTTCAGGCACCACTAAATATGCCATGGCAACAATTCAGTAAGCATTAATCCTTTAATTCTTTCAGAAGAAATATGCTTTAATTAAAAAGAAATATTATTAATAATAAGAATGATAATATGTTGGCCATTTCACGGCTCTGTAGACTTCTCCTTAGTCTGTCAGCTTTTTGAATCACCTGCCAACATGGCCTTTCGATGTGTGGAGTTCTCACTCCATAACAATTTTTTGAAATTAACCAAATTATGAGTCACTGAATTTTAACAGTATTTATCCGTGAAAATAAAAAGATTAAATCTAGAACATAATTTATTTGTAAACACTGCTGTGCAACCTCCATTGGCACTAGTATACTGCATGTGCGTATATAATGAATTTCTACCGTGCCAAATGTCACAAAGTGCTTCACAGAGGCAAGAATGTATAAACATGTATGTCGACATAAAACACAATAAACACATTAAAAAAAGAAAAGAAAAGGTCAGTCTAAACAAATTAGCCCCCTTTTTAAAAGAAAAGCACAAAATGACTTATTTTACAATTCTATGGTAGTCTATTTGGACAGTTCGTCCGGCTGAATCTCAGGAGCTGTGCAGCAGACAGGACAGCTGGTTTTGACAGCTGTAATGGAGTCCGGAGTCGGTGTGGATTGGACAGATGGATGCTTCTGTAGCGCTTACGCACCACTGATGTGTCACATCCTGAGTGAACATCATGTGAGACTTTCATCGGACGTTATAGTTTTTCAAATTCACAAGTTACATTCACCTTGTTTTTCTTGAAGAACTACATAAAACACAAGGCACAAGAGGTTGTTTCTTTATCTCACATTTTCACTCATCACAGTAAATAGAGAGGACTTGTCCTGTTTTCAGCTGCACTCATGTCTCTCATGCTCATCTCATTATCTAAGTGAGTTGTCATTATGGAGAAATTTCCCCACGCTGCCTGGTGTGAGATAAAAGCAATATTTGTCCCGTTTCTCATTAGGAGCAGTTGAGCTCCACCACACAGTAATAAATGACAGAAGAGAAAACGCACAATTAGAGTGATGGTCCGCTGAAAGGAATGGCATTCAGTTATTTCATCTTCTATATTTAGGCGCTGGGCTCCAGTACACAGACGTCATGAGAAAACTAAGGAGACCCCTGGGATGTGATGTGGACATGCTATGAATGTGTGTCTGTGTCTGTGTGTGTGTGTTTGGAACCCCTCCCCATCTGTAACTGAGCAAAGACGGCTCATTTAAACAATTGTGACTCAAAGGCTGTTGCAATCAATAGAGAGGCAGAGGACCAAAGGGCAAGGAGTCATCTTCCCACTCTAATCACCGTCTTAACCTTCAGCCTATCTGCAGGCCTGACAGGCTCACCTGGATGCCTGACAGGCTGCTAAGTCCATCTTGTATGCTTGTCTTGATGCTGCCAAGGTGTCCACACAGACAACTTCAGAGGTGCTGGAAACCATTCAAGAGGCACAGAGGAGAAATCTGAAAATAGGGACGAAAACCTGTGCGCTTTGAGATTTCTTTGCTTTATTTGGCTGTTGTGACAGACTTATCTTTGTCTGTTGGGGCTTGTTTTTTGTAGCCCTGTAAAAAATGCCAAAACCTTCCACATTAGTTCTATTTTTGGTACAGATTGTAAACATGCTTTTTTACATTCAGCCAATAAACAAAACAAAACACCAGGAGACCAAGCGGCGGCTGTAGATTTTTCTGCCGGTTGTATCGGTGGAAGAATCTATCAGCACATGTCCCCATGGTTATCTGGTGTAGTTGAGTAGTGAGACTGAATCCAGGCAATGAAACACACTGTCAGCCTCTCTTATGGTCACACTGATTCATATCTTTGAAAAACATATAAGAAAAAAGGTTTCTCCGTAGGATTTTCCTTCCTGCCTGTTGTTCTTCCTCTGTCCTCTGTCTTCCTCTTGAGAAGGAGATTGCATTTATCCTGCTGTTTCCCTTTCGCCTTTGTGTCTCTGCGCCACATTCTCCATTTGTCTTATATTCTCTGCTGTTGTTTTGTCTGTTACCCTTACTGTCCCTCTTCCTCACAGAAAACACTGATGCCACTGGGTTTCTCTCACTCCATATTGTCCTCCTGCTCAGAAAAGTCAGTCTCTTTTTAATGAGCTCTGCGTCTGTGGCTCTCAGCCCGAGGCTGTCCACGACTGACCTGTTGGCATTTGCTTCTCTCTTCCTTCTCCTGTCTTTCTCTTCCTCCTCCTCCTCCTCCTCCTCCTCCTCTGCACTCTTCTTCTTCTCTCTCTCTCTCTCACTATAATGCTCTTTTGTCTCTTAGATTAAAAAATGAATGATGGAGATTCTCTCAGTCTGCCAAAGCATCTTGTACCAGACACATTAACTGGAAGCTATTACTTACCAATCATCGTTTGGAGCAGCATGGTAGCTGCTGGTGTATCGTCTTACAAACAGCACATTTCTACCCACAGACTTTTACCTCAGTCCCACACCAACACATTTCTACTCAGCTGAACTGATTGTTTTTAGTTACAACTTCAATCTTTCCTATGATGCATCAACACTTTCATTGCCTCACCGAATAACGGCAAACAAGTCAAATCCAATCACTGTGCCTTTCAGGTAGCATTTTCAGCTCAATGAGGTGCGCGCGGCTGTGGAGGTTGGAACAGCTGGTCTAACAGCCCGACATTTGATCTTTAGACTGCACTCCATCAAACTAGGAGGCAGTGGGCAGTTGATGAGTACAGTGACCTTTCGCGGCATATCTGCCACAGTGGCCTTCAATCACGGCTGACTGGGAGACAGGGCTCAGTCACCGATCCAGACTGGAGGTGGTGTACTGCTGCATGACTGGATGCTACAACTGCTCATTTCATCGATCTCCCCTGCATCGCTCCGCAAATTGCAGAGACAGGCTGTGTTTGCACAGACATCACACCCACGCACACACACACACCTTTGCCTGCCACACAGTTACATGTGCAAACCAAACCCTGAACCTCCGACCATCTTCTCTTTTCCTGGTTTGCTTTTTTTCTTTTTTCCCTTGACTGTTTGTTCCTGTCACACACACACACACACACACACACACACACACACACACACAAACACACGTAGCTACCCTTTAGGTCCACCAGAAATTACATTTTGACCTTTCCATTCTGTTTAGCCCCCTTTTAGCTTCAATCTATTGTCTCTGCCAGGCATGAACAAGAAGTTTTTGCTCATTACTGTGCTAAGAACCTTTTAAAGTGTAAACTGTGAAATCTGACAAATGCTAACGCTTCTCATCTTCTGTTCTACACAAGCTACAGCACAGGAGTGTGATGAAACTTGCCACCGTGGATGTCATTCATTTACAATAACTGCACCTTTTATTTTCCTCGCGCAATTTATGTGTGTGACAGCTCTTTGATCAGGTACACAGGCGAGAAGTCACAGCATCGTTGTGTGGAGTTACACCTATGTATTTATATCGGGGTCACATTCTGACAGAGTGATAGAGCACCATATGCTGTAGCGCGGTGTCAGCCTCCGTCTGAGTCTGTTTGTCGCTCCCTCCGTAACTCGGTGCAACACAAGCCACCCACGAAATCAACCACCATCTCTGCTCCTCCTACTTTCATATGCTGGCTTGCTTTTATTCCATGTCACACCAGCTCCCACTCCCCGGCTGCTTCACATGCTTTGAAAGGAGCAACACACAACACACACAAATAGAAAGACTTATGCACAAATACACACAGACATGCCATTGAAAGGGTGAGATTGTTTATGAGGATTTCTGGGAATTATTCTTGTACCACTGAGTGTCTGACTCCCCCCATCGATAGGATGACATCATTTGGTCGGTTTGATTTAGGCTCCAGCCCGACCGATACTCAATATTATGGGAGTAAATATACCATATGTCGACCAGTACACACACTCTTTTACACACATGTTTTGCCAGGATCGCTTTGATGTGCTAAACAAATACTTATTACAGTTAACAGGTTGCCTGAGTGTGCTAATGTGTACTGTAACCATTTGTAGCCATACTTTGTGGTCCTGAATATTAGTAAGGCTTTATTTTCATCTCTTTAAAAAAATATATATGTTTGTATTTTCCTCAGCAGAACACAGACCAAATTGTATGACTATGTTTGAGGCTATAAGTTTACATTTTTATTTATTGCTCCCTATCTTCTTATTTCTGTTCTTATGTTGATTCTTGGGTGGAATCTGAGCTCTCTGCTCAGATGCCTTGACTTGAAATCCATATTTCAGCTCGATCTTTAATAATCCTTTGTTGAACATAACGAATTGTTACATTATTTAACCATAAAAATGCAGGTGCTGCTCTTTGCAAGACGAAAGACATTTAATAAAGGCTGGTTAGCCTCAGTTATAAAGCCATTTCAGAGACAATATATAAGTAGCGAGATGCACTGTGTATATTCTCAAAAGACAAGTACATAAGACCATAACCATATTAGCTAGCCACACTTAGCATCAACTGGGATGATACTGAAAACATTGTGTGCATTTTGTGTATAGCCAAGCACAAATTACACATCCTCTCTCTGACAATCCTTTCTGTTAGCATGTATAAGTATTTATTGACTTGGCAGTAATAAACACTACACGCCGAGGTAAAACAGCTTCAGAACAGTACTCTATTGCTGTGTCTCAATTCAGGGTCTTCATCCTTCGAAGGACCTAGCCCTTGGTTTAGCCTTTAGAGCATTTCCTGGTTGCGTCACCAGATGTTTTGGCCTTACGTCACGATTTCTGTCGCCCAGGCCCGCGAAAGTGATGATCTATGCCACGCGATGTCGCTATTTTCTCTTTTTCTGTCTTCTTTTTCGGGCACGGCACGGCAAAGAATATTGGGATATGTTAGGCCGCAAAAGATAGTAGCCTTGCATCCTCCAAAAAGAGGGAAAAGGCCACATTTGTGGGCTGCATTTGGAGGAGCCTTCGGATTGGGACAGCCTTCGTAGTGGCATAGTTGGCCTTCAAATGCTCCTCTGAAGGATGCAGACCCTGAATTGAGACACAGCATATGTCACTAAGTCAGAAACAGTAATTCACCATATTGAAGAAATTCACCACGTCTATCTGTTTAAATAGAATGCCATAACTAAGAGAAAATAATGTCTTCACGTTTTCTAATTACACGGTAATGTGAACATGGTGTCAGAAGTTACTCGATGGGAGTTGGTTTCTCTGTCTTTTCCGCATCGTCGAATAACATTAAGTGTTTCCAAAGAATATTTTTTCTGTGAAGTAACAGAAATGTTTCTTCGTGTCCACCCCTGCCCCCATGTGAGGGTCCTTATTAAACCCACAACATTTCCTCACCATTGTATTCTAAAATTGAATTGTGAAGTTGCTGTTAAGAGGCACGACGGTCAAGGTAATGAATTTCCACTCACCGTGTTTGGAGAGATAATTCCGTTCCGTGGTTTGCATAACCTACAAGCCTGACAGGGCTCTAAGCCATTTTCACGCACAGAATGCAGCTGCCCAAATAGGAGGTTTGGGGCTTTAGGGAAGCTTATACAAGCAAAAGGGATTGAGGCTTCCTCCGGCTCACAGGAATACTCCTGAGGTTGTATATTTGTCTACACATACACAAATAATGTGTTATCTTTTCCCCCTGCGAAAAGTGCTTACCACAATTAAAACAAGAAAAAAGGAATGTAAATTATGAGCAACTCAAAAAAGCTGGGGAGGCCTTTGTCTTGTTCATGTCGGGATCAGCAAAGCTGTTCCTACTTTAGGGTCTCATATTGCAGAAAAAAGTGAGATGCCATGTCTTTTTTCATTACAAAGCAAGTGTAGTGTGAACGTTTCAAATCACTCGATCCACAGAGAAATGCACACAGCCTATATTCAGAGAATGCGCCTTCATACAACCCATTCTGGATGACCGTAACATTGTGATGTCACAGCTATACGGTCACTGCCCTCTGACATCCTCTGAGCTGATGTAGACTGCCATTGGGCGACCATTTCAGGCTGTTTTCTGTGTGTTACTGTTTTCAATATGCCTGACTATAAAGGAAACCACAACAACCTAACACTCACCTGATCGCTAGTGATATGTTATATAACAGAAACAAGCTAGTAGCGCTTACCTATTCTATTGCATGGATTTCTTTCTTCTTTTTAATGCCTTTTCAAGGATGGCAACATGCAAAACAAGTTCAAACTGACACTTTTTTGTCAGGGCACCCTTGCTGCATCCAGGGTTTAGCCCTGCCCACTATGATTGTATAACCTTTCTCCAGGTCTGACATGGCGCTATGAATATAGTCCTGGCTAAAGGGGGACAAAAACAAAAAGATGCAAGGATGATGTGAAAGCATGGTGGCTGGTGCCCGATCAGAGCAGACTCGGCTATTCAAGACGGAACCTTTTAAGAGACGGGACTTAAAAGAGCATTCAGACAAATGTTGAATAGGTGCTGCAGAAATGGACAGTATGTTTGTCTTCAACATTAATACCTATAACATTGTCTAGTAAAAAAAATCAGAATATGATCCTGAAAGTGAGTGTAATATGGGATCTTAAACATACATTTGTGAATGAACTATTCCAGACATTTATGTGCATTTCCCTCGGGCATCCTTCCTCATTCAGCTAGTCTTTCCTGATGTCTTCCCCTCTCTCTCTCTCTTTCTCGCTGAGATGCTATCTCCCCAGGAGGTTTTGTTACCAAGGGCATATGCTGGATCAGCATTTGCTTTTTTTTTCCTTCTTTCAAAATATGAAATGCTTTCTGGCATGCCGATTCAGTCAGTGGTGGCTCTGAGCCTTTAGTCGATAAGGACATGCAATGTGAGCACTTCAGGACAAGTGGTGTGGTACACCGGCCAGGCAGGGGGGCATCGCTCTTCACTGTTTAATTGGCCTTCACTGAACAGTAAATCTGTCTATTCAAAATCGTACTGCGTTTCTACAGACATCTGTCACAGATGCAGCGGGTGGGCTTCGAAAGAACTGGAAACTTTTGTTCAATCAGAGATGAAGCTATTAACCTGGCCCAGCACTTCTTGTATACTCTGTTTTGAAGAAAGAGGTGAAGGCCAATTTAGATTTCTGCGTAGTGGAATGTCACTTATCTCCCCCTGAAAAGGTGGATTTTTGCTCCCCACTGTAATGCACGCATGATGAATTATGTTCCAAGTCTCCCTCCGGAGAACGCATAAAAGAAGGCATAAATGCATAATGCTCATCAGATAGGTTACACTGTGCTCGGCAACCCAAGAAAGACTTCATCACCCCCTTCCCCCTCCGCTCTCTTTCCGTGTGCCAGCTGTAATAAAACACGAGCAGAGCCGTTTGTGATATCACACATCAAAGACAGAGTAAAGTAAAGTAGCACAGAGGCTCATTTACATACACTTCTAAAGCAATCTGGAGAATCTGTCGGCATCTAATGTTACAGCCATTATTACAGCAATGCAAAGGTGGGAACGAGTCAGTGTTTTATTCCAGCGCGTTGCTCTGGAGGTTCATTTGGAAGTTGATTTTTAGTTCGTTAGCTGCATAATAAGGTTAATGCACGGCAGGGTAGAAACTCAACTGGGAAATCCCAGAAATTAATGAAACATTATTTGTAATTCTAAAATGTATTACAGTTCGAGGAAAGTCAAGCTAACAGGGGAAAGGCTGCTCATTGTTGAACCAGTGAACAATGAGTCAGACTGAAAGTAACACATCAAACGCTGTGTTTCAAAATAATGACAAGATGGGCCATATGATTGTGTCATGACGACAGGAACCTGGGGATATAGGGGGATAATGGCAAACAGGAAATCTTTCATTACGTCATAAAATATAATGGAGGTGCAATGCTCATCCCAAAGAGCACAAAGTGCCTGCAGCTTGTCACTTAACGGTTTACTGTGTAAATCCTCACCAATGAAAGAAAAGGAGATTTCCTTAAGGAAGAGCTGCACTCTGAAGGTGTTAAAGGGGTGGTGGAAGAATACACTTACAGCCCAAATCTGCTCTGCTGTCAAGTCCAATATATCAAGCAGATTACTGTGTAAAACTCCACAAAAATCAGGCAAACGTGGAGTATTAATCATCCCACGCACCTGTTAGATGTGTGGATTAGGATATATTATATTATTCTTAAAGGGACACTGTGTATTTATGGTCTTAGTTTTATTCATAACTGAATAAACAAGCTGTTCTCAGAAGATGAGATAAGATAAGCCACAGTTTAAAGTTAGAAAGGTGGCAGGGTCCGCCAAATATAAACAAAGTAAGACAGGCAGTTTTTACAGGCGTAACAAATCAATCAGTCAATTTCTTCCCCAACACTCCAAACTACAAAAAAAACTGAAAACACATGAATGCACCTTTTTCATTTTGTATATATAAAAACCAATAAACATGCATTGAAATGATAGAAACATCTGGACAAAAAGCCGTTTAAAGCATACCAATTGTTTTTTACTGCCAAGAAGGATATTTGGCCTCAGCTGATTATTTTCATTATCAATTATTCTGCTTGTTATTACTGTTGCCAAGTAGGTTATATTTTCACCTGTGTGAGTTTGTTGGTTTGTCAACAGGATTACACATAAACTTCTGAACAGATTTCCACGAAATTTGGATTGGAGGATGTGTCTCAGTCCTGAATAGGATTGGTGCAAATACTGATAATAGGACAGATCCAGGAATTCTTCGTAGGAATAACACATGGATGTTGATGAAAAATATTGGGTGTATTTTGGTGGCTGTTATCCACTTTTGAGCTGAATTTTCTGTCAACCAATTAATTTTTGTCAGCTAAACTGAAACTTCATGTGTTGATAGAGCACAGATGGTTTGTGTTTATGTTATCCGGTTTATCATGAACCAGCGTAAATGAGGCGGAGCTTCTGATGCTTTATCATCTTGGCTCAAGTTTGAATTTTTGAATTGAATTTTCTTTTAGTGTTTTCATGCCTTCAGCTCCATGTAATGTTTTCCACTATTCTTAACATTAAATCGTATCCTGTTAGAAAACAATGTAGCAGCTTAGCGTGAACAGCTCACCATCTGTCGTGTCTCAGCGAACAAGCTTGTTCACTGTTGACTCAGTTCAGCTGGTCTGGCTGCTACATGCTATTTTTTTTCTTGTTCACGTTCACTTTGCTCGCAGTGTGAGCATGGATTAAGTTTATCTTGTTCTGAGGTGACTGATAAGGTGGTCCGTCAAAAGTACATCTACACATTCTGATTACCATCCTGCTCGAGTCACTGTCTGGGAGCTTTACTGTATAGATTTGTTGGGTTGGGCTTATTTGGAAACTTGCAGTTCAATCTTGTTGAGAATGTCAAGTTCATGCATTAAGTTTGGGGGGGTGGAACACATCAGTTATTTATATATGAGCTATTTAAAATAATGCATCTGTGTGTTGGTATATAAATTTGCAAGCTAGCGTAAGTGCACAAAATATAGATGTGTTTCAGTACCTGTGTTTAGCGAGGTGAGACAGAGCAATGGGTTAGCTGTAAGGCTTGCAGGCGGGGAGCGAGCTAAATGGAGACATATCGGTGCAGGTATAGTTCTGCTGCGCTACTCCATAGGGCGGCTAATGAGGGAGCTTTGCCACAGGGGCTTTCTATTAAAAACAACAACTGCAAGAGATGGAAGAAAAAACAGGATCTAATCACAATCTCTGCAAGAAAATACAGCCGTGAGTGGCCAGTTCTCAATCAGATCGGACAGCTACCTCCCTTGGGGTGTGGTTCAAATCAGGAGGTTGGAAAGTAAAGAAGAAGACAGAGGAAAGGGTAGTGAAACAGCTGTGAAGGCTGACGGTACAGGCGCAGTTGGAAGGAGATGGAAGCAGTGGAGGAAGGGGGGG
>CAEMYA010000009.1:2656427-2672846 GCA_903131615.1 Diplodus sargus
CCCCCCCGTCCCTTTCTCTCACCCGTTTTGCTCGTGTATCCTCCCCTCTCCTATCTTTCTATACTGCTCTCCTTTCCCTTCTCTTCGCCTTGCTCTCCTGGGGGGTTTCTTGGAGGTAGCACCACTGAATACTGAACAGTATCAGGGATGCACCAGGTGTTTTTATCGCCCGGACATTCATGTGTGATTGGCTGTGAGGAGACCGGTGAATCTGGCTTAGCTGGAGCATCCATCATCTGTCGAGGAATGGCGCCGGGACAAGAGAAAACGTTTGTGTGCCACCTAAACGGGTCCCAAACATTCGGTGTAAGTGATGGAGTAGCTGTCAACATCGATGCATGCGTGAGCGTCACATGTGGGCATGTGTCTGTTGGAGAGGGGCAGGGGGAAAAAAAACACAAACTCACACTGACTGTGAGCAGATACTCGCTTTCAGCAGCGCCTCGACATGCGTGTATACAACTCCACATCAGTGTGTCCCGCAGCCACAGTGTCCTGACTTGTTAGCCCTCAGGCCTCGGGTGTAGCAGCAATGTGTGTTTCAGCTCAGAACTGATTAGACTGAGTGCCGGTGTGAGTTGGTAACTGCCAAGTTCTGACTCATCATGGCACGATCGCTTTAACGGCTGAAATTACAGTGTTGCTGTTTTTGTTTTTGTATTTTCAAGCTTAGGAACAATGCAAAAAACTCGCAAAGTGAAAGACGACTGAAACATGATTGAAGTTTGATATTTATGAAGACTTACATATGCGAGAATAATAAGATCCACACCACCCGCACAGCTGTTATCATGATCTTGCTCAGCTATGGGCTGTCACCACAAAGTGCTCCAATTAAATAGAGCGCAAACATTCCGTTTAAAGAGATGTTATGCAGGACTTTTGACAGTTTTTACTTGCGATTACATTCTCTTACACACCACTGTCATACAAACAGACAGTTGTACATGCCAATTCATTATGATTACGTTACTTTACTAATGGTTAAAAACATGGCAGTCAACCACTTTGCTAATGCAGCCAAACATCAAGCAAGTGTAATAACACAAGACATAGCGAGACAGCTAATGTTGCTTACTAGTTGAGGAGCAAGAAGGCCAGCCTGGCATCTGTCCCGCAGCCTTTTAATTTGCAAAGCTCACACCAGTGACTAACAGCCAGTCCAAGATTTGCTCTAATCCGCCCTCTTGCTTCGTCACTCTTTCTTTTTTCTTTTCTTAGTGGCATCCCCCTCTTCCTCCCAGAGGTCCAAAGCTTGTATGCTAATGGTGTAAATACCAGCGATCTGCCAGTGCTCTGAGCTCCCCGTCTGATCTGGGCAGATTTAGCTAGCTGCACAGCTAACTTAGCTATCTATCTAAGAACAGCTGCACAGTCCGATATGGCTGCGTTGGTGTTGTTCCTGGAACATTACAATTCATGTTTTCATAGGAAGATCACAGCCGCTGACTAATCACATTTTTGGAATGTCACAGCAGAAAAATGCGAAACATGGTAGAAGTAATCCGTCCTTATACATGTTAACTTTGTGGTATATTTTAATCCAAACCTTCTACGGATGATAAATGCTAACTGGGCTGCATTTATATAGCATTCTTCCTGAACACCCAAATCACATGAAGATACATATAGACCATTGAATGCCATATTTCTTGGATTTGTTAGATGTAGACAACATATTGTAAAACTGTGAAACCACATGTAAAAAAAAGTTAGGCCTGTCATTTTCTCTAATTTATTAATAAGAAATTGTGTGGATGAACTTTGAAGGATTTAAATTTTAAAGAGAAAACATGTCGAGCCTGCTAACTACTCACTTCTTTACCAGTACTGCTTCCTTTAAATGTGAGGAAAACCAGAGTGCTCCCGCTGCGCGGCTAGAAGGAAAGCGCAGAACAATCCGCGCTCAGTTTCGAGCAACTTACAACGTCTTATTTTAGAGTGCTGCAAAATTAATGGCATTTTTTTCAGCAACCATCATGAAAATGATACACTGCGACCGACTGAGAGTCTCGCTGAATACATTACATCACTTTGACAGACTTTGAAGAAAGACCATAAAATATAATATGGCTCTCTGGCAAAATGAGCAGAACAGCAAATGTCATGATTGTCACAATTCCTGTGCGCTATTTGCATTGGTGTCAGACAGAAATAATGACAAGACACAGACAAAAACACATTATATCCGAAACAGAGAAAACACCATGTCCTTTGAAAACACCGCCCGAGCGTGCCCACGCATTGTAATTCATATGCGAGATGACTGGTGAAACCTGCAAAGATAAGCTTGATTGTCAATTTAAACGAGCTGAATATAAGCATGCATATCGAGGGAGTTTGCGTCGAGTTTATTGGTATGTATGAAATGATGCAGATGGAGATCCTGAAAGCAGACTCAGTAATCACTGATATTAGTGTCGAGATCCCCAAGCTGTGTGACTCGGGGCCTGCCCTTATGAATTGGCTTCATGAAAATGCCACCGAGTGACATATTTAAACCATTCAGCTTGATAACTGTGTCCCCCCTCGACTCTCGTGTTAAAAGGCAGGCTGCTGCCCCACTGGTTCTCATCTTAGTAACAGAGATTGAGAGAGAGGGACCGGTTACAGAACAGAGAAAAATTGAAGGAGATAAAGCCAGAGTGAATCAAACAGAAATAGAATGAGTAAAGGCTGATCTGAAATAGGTGAAAAGGAAAGACAGGGAGGCGGAGGGGAACTCGCCGTGGAGGTAATGGGTTGGACTGAGTGATAATCACGTTCAGAGGGGAGACGGTGCTGCTGTGTAATACAGCAGGATGGAGAGCCAATCAAAGAGCGGCCATCGTCGCCTTGTGACCCAGCCCTGTTCACATTTGACATGTCAATCAAAAGCAGAGAGATGAAGAGGCTGTGATGGTCCTGACTGATCTGAACAGGCTGGTGTTTCCATGGATTCCATTGATTTCAAATGTCCACATATGATGTCTCCATTGATTTTCAACTGCCTTCCTCTTCTCATCTGGTGTCCATATTAATGCAGAGCTAATTGCACTGACCTTAACAATATCGCTCTGTCTCTGTCTCTGTTTCAGTCTCGCCTTGTTTTTTACACTAAAAGCACTCGGCGGCCTGACTGCCGCCAGCTGCATTTCATCATCAGATACCCATCACTGGCGCAGAATTCAAGCATGTCATAAATATCAACACCATTTGATATGCGGCATGCTCTCGCGCCTCCTGTAGCTCGCTCTCATATGTACAAGATCTGTTGGTGCCTTTGACTTCAGTCTGCCTCCCGCTAGACCCGTCTAGTGTCCACAGCGCAGCAGCCTCTGTTTTTCCTGCGTCGTCTCCAGTTGGCCTCATTGTGGTATTGTCGTTGCCCAGGCAAAGGCACTGCAGTGGGTGGAGGTGGGCAGCAACCTGGAGTCGAGAGTATCAATCCGCTGTGAAAAAGATCTTCCTTTGAAGGCTTCAGTTGGCTGTGTCAGTGTGTCAAGAGTGAGATCTGCTGTGCAGTGTTAAACAGACAGTGACACGAACCAGCTGCTTCAGGGAGTAGTTTCTACCCCACGGCTGTTGGCTTTTGTAAATGAACCAGCCACATTCTGCTTGACATTATGTCTGCTACTGACCGGTGTCAGGCAGTGAGTAATGCTCCGAAATGACTCATTTTTGTTTTGTTTTCAAGATTGCTTTTTGGGATTTAAGACATTTTTAGATATGAGATATCTTTTTTAGATGATAGTTTAGGAGAGAAACTGAACAAAAATGTGCAGCAACAAAGTCGGCTCAGTCACCGGAATTCTCCAAGTATTGCGTGAATCTTTTTTTGCTTTAGCCAAGTGACACCACCCATGAATTGTTTTAAGCTGCAGTTTGTGTCGATACCACTAAAAACTGCCTCCAACAAAAACGACCCAACATTTGCATCCACTTCACTTTGTAATTGGCCCGCCAGGGTGTGAACTTGTCTCTAACGCTCTCCTTTAAGCTCTTTAGACGACTATTTCAGGAGAGACAATTAACATAATTATATTGTGTTACCCACTCTCTATTGCAAATTTGAAGCAAACCTGGAAAAATGCAAAGGAGGGAAAAGAAAATGAGAATTAGACATGTTTCTGTCAACTTCTTTGGATTGAATAAACTAGGCTATGCAAAGTGTAGTTTTGAAGAAGACGACGGTATTGGCTACATTATACATGGCTGCAATAAACAGAGTAGGAGAAAAGCAGTTCTTCACCAAACATCAATAAAACTGAACGAAGAAACAAAACCAGTAACTCGGGCATCTACATTAATGTGGGTATGTAATGATCAATATCCTGAAGCCTCCGTCAGCGGACACAACCATAACTTCTTCTCTCAGGGCAAAAACAGCTGATAAGTCATGTGAGTTAAATCTATCAACGTTTTCTAATGTTATGCTCCAAAAATACATTAATGGAAGCAAACTTTAGAATGACCAGCCTGCACTCCGTCAAGTCTGACCTTTCAACACAGCTATAAACACTTGTAGGTGTAGTCCAGCAGCTCGTTGTGTGAACCAGTTCTGTTCAAGCTCAACCGAAACTCTGATTGGTGATGAATATAATCGTGAGTTGTAGCTCTAGAGAAGATTTGTATGATAGCATGTCTGCCATGGTGTTTCACAGCGCGATCAGCTCTCTTCAGCTTCACCCAGTAGTCATTTACTGACCGCTAAATCTCCTTTCTAATCCTTGATGTTTGTGTGAGGCTGAGGTTGTTCCATGGATTTATGTTGCGTTCAACTTTTCTGACCTCCAACTAGGAAAAGTACAATGAAACGCCACTCGAAGTCAGAATTCCTACTCGTGAACTCAAAGCACATTTATCACATTTACCCCAGATTTCACAAGGGAGCGGCTGTCAGATGCACACAACAACGGCAGCACCCGTAGGAAGAGTTAAGCTGGTGTATTCGTAGACTATAGTATTTACAAAAGGCTAGGAAATTAAATGTCTACATATGTTTCCAATTATTACAGTGCCATAAAAAAGAATGTATATAATACTGTGTTACCTCATGTGCCCTTCTCTATTTTATATATAATGCACAGAGGCTGCAGTGCTGAGGGTGCAATTGTGTGTACACTTGCCAGAGAGACATCATTTCTTCACGGTCAGCCAAGTTTTTTGTTCACTTATGGTGTCTTGCACCTGGAATGCTTTGAGGTCGGAAGCCAGAATTTACAACTAGGAAATTCCGAAACCCCGACGTTTTCTGGAACGTGGCATTGGAAGTCAAACAGCAGGCAGGAGAGCGGTGCATCCTCATTATCTGATGATAGCTTACCGGCCAACACACACGATGGTGAATCCACCGCAGTGAGTCTGTTATTTTATCATTGTCCCCGAATCTGCTATTAGACAAGGTCAGGTTTACTGGAGGTGGTCTGGTGCCACTGTGTTTTCCCTCATATATCTTTGGAGCACATGCTTTAAACGTGTCAGTTAGCGATTTTTAGTGTGTTTATTTTGACTTTTATTTTACCTCTGATAGCTGCAGTACACCAGTATTTCCTCCATTTTTTTTTTTTATGTTTTTAAAAGCATGAAAAACGCTGAAGCTTGAAACTGCCAAGAGACACTAAACATTTATGTTAGACACATGTCGCAGAGCCATTACAACCAACCCGAACCCTGGGATGTTTTTATGCCTCCACGCCGGCAATAGCTGTGGCTGGAGGCATATCTGTTACCAGTTCCTTCCCATCCTCGTGAGCGTGATATTTCAAGAACGCCTTGAGGGAACTTCTTCAAATCTGGAATAAATATCCACTTTAACTCAGGGGTAAACTGATTAGATTTTGGTGGTCAAAGGTCACAGTCACTGTAAACCTCACAGCACACATTTTGGGCAATTGCTCAAGAATTCATGTGAAATTGATAACAACATTTTATGCAAATGTTTAATGAGACAAAATGATCCAAAGAGTGAAAGGTCAACTTCACTGTGTCTGTGATGTTCTGCGATTAATGCTACGGCCACTATTCACCACCATAGCTCAGGAACAGCAGCACAGCAGTTCTCTAAGTGTTACGAAGTCTGCCGGATTGATAATGATGTAGAATGGCACTCAGTAGAGTGCATACCTCCGCCACGGCCCAACAGTCCCGTTTGATTCAAGCAGGCCCATTCCAATACCAGTCTCGATAGCCCTGTATCAGCTACCGAGATACATCTGATTTGCATCTTTTTCGTTAACCAAGATCCATGCATTATTCCTTTATAAATTAACTAGAAGTGTCTAAGCTGCTCTATTTTACCATGTTAAAGAAAGTAAGGAGAAAAAAAACAAAGTTGATTTGGTAAATTCTGGGCAGACAGCCACCCTCCATCTAAGTTTCATGAAAATCCATTTACAAGTTTTTGATTAATACTGCTGACAAGCCAACCAACAAATGGACACTGGTAAAAAATACAACCTATTTGGCAAGGGTAAGTAAATCGGAGCCTTTTACAGAAAGAAAAAGGTTTGGTGTTGACTTTTTATTCACTCATTTAAAAATGTCATTCGACAGCATTCTCCTCTAAACTTGTCTCTCCCTGCTGTTAGCAAGAGATATGAAATTCTTCTGAGTGATTAAAAGCTGTTCCTGGAGGCATGCTGCTGCCGCTTTTTAGACGACAGGAGACGGAAAAATACCAAGCTTCTTTTTTTACGAGTCTAAATCTAAGGACTTGTCCGGCATACGTATGCTGTAGCCAGCACTTTGTCTCGCAGCATAAAGAGCTGACCTCCTGAGTGTGAGTGTGTCAAAACCTTTTCTCCTCAATCATATCACAGGACAGGTTATGAGGTTTGTGTATCACCTCTGCTGCTTTAAATGAGAAATGTGTTGTTTGGCCACAGCAGCTCACTTTAAAAAAAAATAGGTCATTGTTCTCTCCATATTATTTCCTCCCAGCAGGGAGGGTATAACACTATCACAAAACTGTGTGTATCAGATAGCGATGGCCCCTGTTGAAAGGTGAAGAGTGAATATTGTGTTGTGGAGAACAGCATCACTGCCTTTGGCCTCTGCCTCATTCTTCCACAGCACCTTCTGGGAATGGATGGAGCTCGGTGTTTGTTTACTTGCTCTTTGTTTTTTTTTCCTGTGCAGGCTGAATCCATTGAATCCCACAATAACCTAAGAATATGAATGCTAGACTATTGATTGAACTCTTGCCTCTGAGCAAGTAATATCATTGTGTGTCAGGGTTTGTTTGTGATTTCTTTATTTTGTCATCTTCCCCTCCTCACTTTGAAACTGACTGAAATCAGATTTATGCATAAATTATGTGAAAGCCTCAAATGTCCGTTCACTTCGTCCATGTGTGTGTGAGTGCACGAATATGCGTGTGTGCGTGGGGGGGGGAAGAGAAATCATTACAGAGCCTGTCATGTGTCTATGTATTCTTTATTTATTTTCGCTGTTTCCCAGTGTTTGTGTGTGTGTCCACGTGTGTGTGTGTGCGTTTGTGAGACTACATGCGTGTTTCTGAGTAATGGGCTTTGTGCATCCTCTCTTGCTGACGGCCAGGATGTATCCATGGCAACGCCAGGTCGATCCTAGCTGTGAGCTGGTGAGAGGGACTTGAAAGGGAGCGTTAAACCTCTCCTCTCATCTGCCCTGCGCTCTTCTCTCTCTGACCATGGCGAAATGCATGGCCTTGTTGAAATCCCAGCCCCAGGGCTGTACGCTGTGGCTGCCACCCTGGACACTCGCATCACAACACTGCCACCTTTTGACCTGATGTAAAAGATGTACCCGCAAAACATTCTCTTATTGGTTTTGGGATTTTTTTCGGTGAGTTCAGGGTTCATCTGTGGAGGGATTTTTAATTTTTTTTTTCTGAAAGCTAAAAGCACCCAGTCTTTTCAGGTTGATGTTTTTCCTTTTACTGGAGATTTTAGCAAATTTTCAGAGAGTTAATTATAGAGAGAAAATGGGGAACATCAGGCAATAAAGGTCCGCTGCTTAGGTTTTGAGCCGGAGTCCAGTTATTGGTCAGGGCTTTAGACCGTAGCCTTCCAGGGCTCCCGTTAAAGAAGGATTTTACAGAGAAGTGCGTAAGTGCTGGAGCATTCAATTCATTCACGGTAATTTCATGAGAGTGCCTTCATTTCAAGTTCAAAAGCTATTGAGATGAAATGTTTTGCTGTTTATTTAAAAGCCCAAAGCTATATAACTCTGTGAGTCTTCAGAGTGGATAGGGCTGCCGGTAGTTTATTGCTTTTGCACCCTTTTTACGCAGTTGAAAAGCTGCTGTGTCTCATCTGAGTTCGGTGCTCACTTGTGGCAACTTGTTAACATTGAAACATCATGTGTTGATCGTTGGAACTATATTTATGAAGAAACATGTCGTGTAACATACAAAAGACAGATAGAAGAAGGTTCTGCCGTCACAGTTGGCATCTTCGCTCTCTCAAAATGTTGCCTTTCAAGTCCTTTGATGCTTTATCATGTCAGTGTCAGGCCTTAGGAGAGACTACAGGATTGGATGTGCTGCTGCTGCCCCCTAGTGGACATCAGTATGTGTGATGAGGCAGCTTGAGCGTGATTTGAAAGCAATGAGTAATGACAGGGAAGGGAAGGGGATGAAAAGGCATGAAAGAGGAGATAAATGGGGAAGAATGGAGCAATCATGTTTGCTTTTGAATGCATCACTTTTGAGATGCCAAACAGATTTATTGCAACCTTGCGTGCATCAATAAATCCGCGCTGACATTGTAATTAAGATATCTTGGCTCCAACTACATGAAACTAATCATCTAATGTTATTCTGGGGGGTCACTGCACTGCTTTGCACTGTTTTATTTCCTCCACAGCAGTTTCACAACTCGCCATCTTGTGCCAGATCCAAGTTGTTTGCGCATGTGAATATTCATGCCGTAGTACCTCTCCGAAGGCTTACAGACTGCAGCTGAGGGAGCTCTGTGACCTTCTTGTTAGGTCAGGCCGGATGCCGGAGGCTATCTAGTGATCACTAATACATATTCAAGAACCGGAGGCTATCAGACGCCGCCGTTAAACAGACTCCAAGATAGCAACGGATCAAGGCCAAGCCACAAGTCTTTTGTTTGTTCTGTTATCATCAGCAGTTTTTTTTTTTTTCACCTTCTGTGATGGATAATCTTCACAGCTGCAGCTAAACACATATTGACCAAGTCTGCTGCCTTTCTCACCCTGACACTTGATATTAAGAGTTTTCCCGCCCGATGAAAACGCGCTGACGGGCTGTTACGGTTTTAAAAGCTCGACGCAATGGATCTGTTTGGGTAATGTGTTTTCTATTAGTTTTACAGGTTTAATGTGGCCGTTCCTTATAGGCTTCCCGTGCGTCATTAGCTGTTGGTTTTATTGTTAAGAGTGCTGTCATCCCCTTACAGGCATCTAACGTTTCATTTTCTGGCAACATCATGTTTCTGAAAATAATCTTGGCGGTCTAATGGAGGTGGATCGATACAGATGGATCGGTCTCTTAGATTTCCTTTTCATATCACAACCAACACCACCCCTGGGAATCTGCATTTATCTCCATATTCAATAATGAGAGGATCTGTTTAAGATGTTTTTTTTTTTTTCCTCTACACTACTTGTACATATTTGGTTTCAGCTAATCTGCTTTCCACAGAGCTGCTCGCAGCTATGTGCTGGTTTTTTGTAATTTGAAGGGGATCTGATGGTAAAATGAGCCATTAGACTGGGGTAACAATGAGCAAACGGAAGTCTTGATTGAATTCCCCGACTGTTCTCCGTGGTGGGTTGCTCTGTTATGGCTTATTTCTTGATTAGGCGTCACATGGACTTAATACTTCCTCTCTCTGAATCTACTAGAAGGACCCTCCTTTTCTGGTGTGCTATAAAGCTCTCCCTGAGAGCAGATCATGTGATAAAGCCATTGCATGTAAGATTGTTTTGCATATTCTTCAGCTCCTTTGTAGTCATTTCAGTAACACCTAAGTATTATTTGCATTTGATTACGCAACCATGCTGAGATATTTGTCTTTTTGGTGGAGGAGTGAGGTCACACTGAATCAGCAGAAATAAACATCCTATTTAGAGCTTTTGCTGCCGTACACTGGTTACCGTTTCTCTCTTCCACTGCGTCAAGCCATCCTTTTTTTTTCTCTTTTTTTTTTTTTCCTGTAAACGGTGAAACTTGGTCCCGGCACGGTGACCTGTAGCTCGGCCCTGCGGGAGTATTCAGTGTCCTGTGCTCCTCGTGGCCTCACCTTCTTTCCACTCCTCCTACTCCTCCTCCCACTCCTCCTTTCCTTCTTCTTCTTCTTCTTCTTCTTCTTCTTCTTCTTCTTCTTCTGCTTCTCTCTTCCGAAAAATTGCTCCAAGAGATGGATGTGCCCCCGAGACACAAGGACGAACCCAGGCAAGGCATCTCAGCTCATCTCAGTTGTGAATGGCGGGGGGGCAGAGTGTGTGTTGTGCTTTTCAGCTTGTGCTCTTTGATTCAGATGATGTTTTGACCTTGTTTTGGAAAGTGTGTGTTTGATTGTGCAAGTGTTTTGATTGGCATTTTTTAGTTCATGGCTGAGTTAATACTTTCAAGATGTTTCCTATTGTCTAAATGATGAATTTGCTGAATTATTTAGCCTGATAGTTTTGCATCAGTGGCTAGATTTTAACAAGCTTGCTACTGCTTCTCTTCTTGAAGGATTTCATTGCTTTAGGATTTTGGACGATTTTGGATGCCTTTGGGTGGTCTGATCTCATTTATAATCAGAATTGACTTAATCATCCTGCAATCATGCCGGTCCGGATCATGTGCACCATCTCCTTCTCTGCCGACGACGAGCCAGACAGAGGATATGGTAAAGACGGCTTTGACGACCACTACAAGCGTGTGAAGAGGAGCTACGGTGACTCGCAGGAATACCTGGATGGGAATAGTCAAGCGGATGATTACAATGAAGAGGAGGACGACATCACAGAGGTGGACGACCTGGCCGCTTTCTTCAGCGGTTGCTCGCTCCATGGAGCCAACCACGTCTTTGTGGAGGACAAGAAGTTTGGTATTCGCCAGGGTCTTTGGGCGGTGGTCTTCACCATGGCTCTGTCCGCTTTTTTGTACCAGGTAGCTGACAGGGTCATATACTATCTCCAGTACGATCGCATCACCATGCTGGATGAAAAAATGGCCAAAAACATGACGTTTCCGGCCGTCACCATATGTAATTACAACTTTATTCGGAAGTCTCAGATGAGCTACAACGACCTGGTTTTCATGGGCCCCCTGCTGGGCTTCGAAGAAGGCATGGCACCGGGGTTTCCACTCGCCCAGGAGCCGGATCGCAGTCGCTTCAGCCTGGATGAGTTCTACAACCGCACGCGACACCGAATCGAGGAAATGCTGCTGGAGTGTAACTTCAGAGGCTTAGAGTGTGGCCCAGAGGACTTCAGAGAGGTAAGTCTCAAATAGTCTCAAATGTTAGATCTTTCTTGGAAGCAGCAGGCTACAGAAATTGGTAATCACCATTGCAAGCTGGCACGTCATATATTCAAGAGGTATCTTATATGGGTGTAAGTTTTGATTAATATCATACAGGGGTCTGAAATTGAAATGTTGCGCACAAGGATGTAGAGAGGAGACTGCAGGATTTCATCACAGAGTAACTTCTGTTTGGGTTCATTGTGATGAAATTAGGGGCATTCACCAAAACCTAATAATGACAAATAATCTATAACCTCACTATGAAAGTCCTCACTGACGCTTTGCAGAAAATCACCGATGTGGTAGAAAGAGTTTATTTATTGCTGTGAGGTGATTCAGTTACCTCCAATCCCAAGCCGTCGCTGTAAATAAAAAATGTTTTTTCAAAGTCAGCATGTCGGCTTTAATGAAACTCTGTTGTAAATTTCCAAAAGAGCACACATAATAAAAGCAGGCTCCATTACTTAAAGTGGCACACTTGGCACCCAGCTGTTGTTATTGAATCAAACAAACACTGGAGGATTCTTTGTGCTGCCCGGAGGAAACGTAAGGGCAGCCTCTTGTTAGAGTCGACACTCATTCACTGAATTTCTGGTATTTTTGCTTTTGTGTCTGCTGACCAGTGTTCCCTCGAGCGTGCACATCAGACGGCACACAAGTGAGAATACTGAATTACCAAGAAGGTGTTGAGAATATCTGGCTATTGGGGTATTGATTTGCCTGACCTTTGCACAGTTATGGATACTTAATGTGGGGACTGCTAATGGATGTGCTGCGGTTTCATGAGTGGCAATTACATCAGTGTGTAAATGCCTGTACATGACACACTATTCCACTTTAGACCAACCAGATAACATGACACCTTGGATAAATTACAGTATATTTTATCATCAATTATTACAGTGTTAGGAGCAGAATTAGATTAGCAGTAGTGGAAGCTGATTGATTGAGGGCCTAAATGAATCACGATGTAGTAGTAATGTAAGCCATTACAATACCAAAAGTTCACTGGTTGTGTCTCCTTAAATGTTGATAGTTGCCGGTTTTCTTAACAGTAAATTTAATATTTTAGAGTTTCGGTTGAAGGAATCTGAAATTTTCCACCTTGGCTCTGGAATTAATAATTTAATTCACTGTCATAAGTCCGTATCCCAAATATAAATGTACTCTTGTAAAAGGTTGTCATAAAGTTTCTTAGATGTCACAAGGAAGGTTAAAAAGGCAGAAGAAGAACAGCGTGACATGGCATTAAACATTGAAGGCCTGTCTTATCAGGTGATTTTCATCAGTGACTTCACAGCCTCAACCCTGAAAGAAGCTTCAACATTATGGGGTTTGGGGCCTCAGAAGTACACAGCTGCTTTCTGTCAACCGAAACTCAAATGTCTGGAAAAAGGAAAATGTGGAGGTGAGAGTGGGTAAATGGAAAGAAGAACTGTGAACTGTGGGAGGGTCTTTATTTGATAACTACAGTGTGTGCACGCTGGATGAAATAAATTATCCTGCTGTGAAATTCATCGGCATTGCCGCAGTGACATATATGAAATAACAATATTTTAAAGCTTAGAAATAGTGTCTCTAGCAATACAAAAGCCTTTATGGTCAAACACTGCACATATTGACACTTGGTGCAAAAAAGGCAGCATGACTTAATGTTACCACAAAGATAAGAGCAAAATGTCGCTTTGACAGCAGACTATAGATCCTTCTCTCATATTTTTTAGACAGTGTCTTACACAGGCAAAAACTCCCAAAATCTGCAGGTCCGACAGTCACAGCTGAAAAAAAGGATGGAGTATGTGGCCATTGTCCTTGAGGTGAAATAGGGTCTGCTGTCATCCTCTGTTGATGTGCATTTTAAAAGACAAAGTACTACGACAGCGGAGCAGTCGACCATTTTATTAGCATGGCAGTGACCAGGCTTTATTCAATGACAGACGTTACTGCCGTGGAGCAGTTCAAAACTCATTCTTGCTTTCATAATGTCTTACTTCTGAATTAGTCAGGGTGCTCCATAGATCATATTGCATACCTTGGCGAAGCTGTGACATTCCTGTTTTAAATCACTGCTAACTGTGCTCTTATAAACCCAATTTTCTTCAAGTAAGGCCAAGTTCATCACAAAGAATCACGGAATAGGTGTGAGAATATGTTGTGATACGTTGTTCTTCTTTGTTTATTAGCTCATGACATATTGTTTTTATATGAGCTATAAGCTGTATTGCAATATCTGCCAGTACCTGACAGTGTCTCCGTCAAAATATACAGTTAGAAAAGCAGTTCCACACTGTGAAAGAATTAGTGTGTGCAAGCCCGCAGGTTTCATTTGCAGTTGTCACTGAAGACCTGACTAACACAACTGACAAGTAATCATTTGTCTGTCAAGATTAATAGGACTAATTAGCCGCTGTCAATTTAGCTTGAACTCTACTGCATAACAGCCTCCCACTGATATAATCATTGATTGTTCCTTCAGCTCATGCAGCACACCGATGCTTTCTCGCTGTGTTTCCAAAGGAGAAGCGTGTTCTGTGTTACCTGTGTTACCAAACAATGTTGGAGAACAGATTTGACCATCAGATATTAAAGGAAACAGTCTCTACACTGAACCACTGCTTAGAAACGGCAACTTGGCATTTGTTGCGTGATGACATAAAGTGTATTATTTCTTCTGTTTTTATCTGTGCAGATAACTGAGTCGACGCTGATTATGCGGTGTCATGCTGAGATGTTTAATATGATGTCACCGTGGATTATTTCGTGTGAGGTGTTTCATTTTTGAAATCGAAGATGGTCTCTAAGTGCCGTCCGCTGAATCTGGAGTGTTTCTTTTCTACCAGTGGTTGACAGATGCAGCGCAGCCACACGGTGTGTTTTATTCTGTGCCTTTACCTCTCCGTGTTCAGGAGACCGTTAAATCACTTAGCACTTATGTTCCCAATATGCCCATTATTGATTCAAAGCAATCAGTGTTAATCCAATCCCTGGGAGTTGTCAAACAGCATTCTGGGAAATCACAAATTGAAGAAGATGCAGATGAGGTGGAAAATGAAATTGACAGTGAAAGAGAGAACAAATGAAAGAGAAAAAAGAGAGAGATGAGCATTAACAGGTTAGCCTTTCCCTTGTGGCGTGTAGTACAGGCTTGGTTATATCTACAGAGCAGGGCAGCATACATTATGTATTTCTATTACTCTTTTCTTCTGAGCAGCAAATCAATAGAGTGTATTTATTTGGCCTAATGTGGTAATTGGAAGCGCCACTGGTCCCAGTGCGGAGAACACTGAATTCCTGCTCGTGGCTGTTTATTATATCAGCTAAAGAGCCACTAATGGCCCACAGACTCTATTGTTGGTGTGTTGAGAAGTGGCGGGAAAAAGGAGTTGAGCTGATTGATTGCTTTATGTCTCTCTCAATCCCCATGGGGCTTTCCATCCATCCCTCCTCTCGCCATCCACCCTCTCTGTCTGGTGTTTGCGCATGTGAAAGTATGTCTGTCTGTGTATGTGTTCCAAGCTAAAATAAAGCTCTGGCTTACAGCCGGGTCAATAGTGGAGCTCTGCTAGCGCCCTGCAGATAGACAGTTCAGGTTGCAGCAGTTCTGTCCCAGAGCAGAATGTGAGCCCCCCTCAGAGCGGTGATCCAAATCTCTGCTTCCTGCTCCATCCTCAGCCCATTAGCTACAGCTTGCCTTTCTCCCGAGCTCAGCACTGTCAACAGAATCGGCCGGTGGCTCTGGTTACGCCCTTCTCCTCTCTCCTCAAGAGCATCCGCCTGTTTACCTCAGGCTCAGATGGACACTCAGACAGTCAGACAGACAAGAGAGGGAATGTCTTCAGAGAAAGAGAAAAAGAAAGAAATTAAATGCCAGAGCTGGCCTTGCCATCTGGCTCTGAGCTGTAAATACTTGTTATGGTTCAGCACTTCTTTTGAGCAGCCAGCGGGAAGAGACTGTATCAGGGAGAGTGTAATGTAATTATCTTCAAGCATATGCCATGATGAATTAGATGTTAGTAAATTATCTTTAAAAGAGGGGGAGAGCGCAGTAGATCATAATGTGTGTTCCGCCAACAAAGAACAAGGACAAACTGAATACAGCACCGCCGGCATCGAGTGTGCGCCGAACTCCATTTGTTCATGTCGCTTGCGGAGCAACAGTTATTCCACACCTTCCGCAATTAAGCTAATTAAACTGTCACTTCCACGAATGGAAATTGATTTAGTGTGCCTCTGTTTGTAATACGTAGTCATTTCGTGATGTATTTTATTTGCCATTGTGTGAGCCAAGTGCTTCCCTCGCAGGCTGATGTATGCTGGACTCTCGCAGTTTCATTAGTTGATTTGAAGTTGGGATCCGTCTGGCAGCAGCATAACAACACTGAGACAGCAACGCTGCCTTAATGTGTTGCTTTATAGTCGCTTCTCTTTCCACTGCTTAGCCTGACCCTTTGTGTGCAAACTGAACTGAAATAATGGACTTCAAATTTCAGGTTATGGAAATGAGTTAGATTAAGCTCAAGGCTCGGTCAGAAAAGTGGCCATTACAGTGTCTGAGTTAGAAAAAAGCTTGCACTGCTGAAATGCCTCCTCCCCTCTGAGAGGCGACAGCTCCAGGGCCATTAAATATTTATGGTAACACTGAAATTCAGATAGCTGTCTGTGACTTTCTCTCCACTTCTCGTCCCTTATTAGCTGTTTTGGGATCAGGAGTTCAGAGGCGGCCTCTTTTATGCCTTGTATTGGCTCATAACAATAACATTTCGGCATAATTCTGAGTGCGGAACTTGAGGAAACATATTTACTTACAATAAATATCATCATACAGTATGTGGTGCATCCGCTCTTGATTTCCATATGAAACAGCGTGATGATCTAAAGAGTGAAATTGGTACCTCTGATACTCATCTGCTTTGTTTTCAAGGCTTTCCAGTGATTCATTTTGCCTGCCAGCATGTATAATTCAACTTTTT
>CAEMYA010000009.1:2672883-2713267 GCA_903131615.1 Diplodus sargus
TGCACCCATATCAAACAGTGGTCACAAGGGGGCAGTGTTTTACATTATATCAGAGCCTAAACTGGCTTTGATGGGGCTCTTGGTGCCGAGATTCCGCATGTTCCTCTTTTTTTTCTCCCTTTTATGTTTACATGAACTCAATCAGAAATGTATTTAATCCCGTCTCATGAACCTCCTTAATTCCTGCAACAGTACTGTACAACGTCAGAGCCACACAGACAGTTATCCAGTTAAAGCTTCACGGAGAGGCAGAGAGCTGCTGCCACTGGGAACACAGTGGTCACATTTTTTATGTTTGTTTGTTTTTTTGTTTTTTTAAAGGAGAACTGTTTTCCTGAGGGATTAAACTCTATTTGTGTGATGTGCGGATTAAAGAAATAAATATTAGAAATCAAACACGGGCCGAGGTTTGTTCAGGTTGGACAGCCTTGGCTTTCCTCATTCATTCTCTCTCGTTCGCTCTCTTCGGTTTCTGTACACGCAGGACTCCAGTCCAGTGGAAAACACACTGTGGCACTCTGACACTGTGTCCTCTCGCTCCCTGTCCCTCTGTATAAGTGATGGATCAGTGTCTCTTTTTTTCGAATGCAGCCATTTTAATTAAATCTCTCATCGGTCTTCTTTGGAGGCAGGTGACGAGAGGTGTCCGTTGGGAAACAAAGCCTGGGATCGTTCAAATTGGACAGAGACGTCGCTACCTCTTCATAACACTTCATAACACAAATGCTAATTAATCATTAAAGTGGTCTAAATGAAAGGATGGAACTTTCATTACACTTTCCGACTTAGATAAATGACGCCTAATGATCTGAAAATGAGAGATACTGCTGTCTTATTGGAGCAATTATATATGAATAAGACATATGACAAGTGTCCTATACCGGGCCAATAGCCACTTACTAGTAGCTAATTAGGCTGATGAGAGGGCTTTAATGGCTTTCTACAGGATTGTCCCCCTTGTACTTTATATCAGAGCTGAAATAAAACGTTTGGCTCCAAATGACAGAATAGGTGTCAGAGGAGCTGTAAGTAGAAAGGTGGTGTCCTTTTAAAAGCACTGGACTCTACTCTTTTTTTTTTATGTCCCCCTTTGTGGCTCTGTGTGTGGGTGTCTTTCTCCCAAACTCTTTGTGTGAGTGTCTGTCGGCATGCATGGAAGTGTACAGACCTTTAAAGCCTCACCAATCCCTTTATTAGAATAATTATACGCCGCTGACTGTCCGTGCATAGAATATAAGATATCTTCTAATTGTAATTCAAGTACGTGGAATCGTACTGAAAAAAGCTATTTAGGAGGTGTCTGTGTGACGTGTGTGTGTGTGTGTGTGTGTGTGTGTGTGTGTGTGTGTGTGTGTGTGTGTGTGTGTGTGTGTGTGTGTGTGCGTGTGTGTGTGTGTGTGTGCGTGTGTGTGTGGTGGTGGATGCCTAAAGGCTAGTATGTGTTTGTGGGCGATCTGGTGTTTGCTGCCTTCATAGATGACTGCATCTGTGGTGGTCAGCAGGACTCCATAAGGAACTCAGTGGTTCATTGCGGCTGAGAGTAGAATCAGCAGGACACCTCATCTCAACCTAAACATGCGTGTACATCAGAAAAGAGACGAAAGATAGTAGAAAGACAGAGACAAGATCGTATCATTTCTTTTGTATAACACTCTGCAGCCCTACATACACGGGTATGTCCGACGCAAAATACCTGCATTGCCCTGTGGTGATATCAGTCCTGTGCGAAAAGACATCTCTGCAATCTCTGTGATCACTCTCCTTCTGAAACGCTGATGTAACGCAAAGCCTTGACATCATTTCCAGGCAATCATTTCCGTAAATTCAAGTGAAATACAGACTTTTTTTTTTCATTTCTAGTTCGCATAACTTGAATATCAGTTCTGGCATGCCTTTCAGTCGTAGGCTCCTGCTCTACTTTCATAAAAAGAAATCTTGTGTTGATTAGTAATTACATGGATCAGAAGCCATGCTGAGCGAAAAGCTGCATATTATTTTTTTTCATGCAGTGGGGTATTGGCAGCCCAACCAAGTAGAAATATCATAGTGTAGAAATAGGTTAGTGCAAACCTTTAACAGCTTACTTAAATTGTGCAGGCACAAAGATAGAATAAAAGAAATTCATGGCAAATAATTCAATATCACTGAACCTCTGTAAATCAAACCGAGCTGTTATCGAGATGTTCGGCAGACAGAGGGGTTTGCAGTCATTTCCAGCGGAATAATTACAGAAAAATTGATGGTCGTCAGCCCAGTCACCAGGATAATATGTTCGCAGTAATACAGTGGTGTCCAAGTTTGACATTTGTACCAAACATGGCAGCTCACATTCACATTAGATGTGTATTATTTGGTATGAGCCAACAAAGCCGCCAAAATGAGTAACCACAATTCCAGTCACACCGCTGGATATTTCTAAGGACGCCTGGAGGCATCTCGCCTCACTATCCATTTTTGTGGCGTCACAACCAGATGTTTTTCACCGGAATCTGGATCATCTCCATCCATGAGTGTGTCGACCGAAACAGGCATTTTTAAGTGAAACCGTGATGTTTTCCGAACCCGAACCAATTGGTTTTGCGCTTAAGCCTAAGCAGAGCGTAAGCACAGCATTGCGACAAGAGAGAAAGAGAAATGTCAACCTGAATGAAAATGGAAGGCAGCGTGGAGAAAGGTCCCCTGTTAATCGATCTGGGGTTTTGCTGGAATGTGCTTGGCTACAGGTGATCGAGTTGTGATGGTAAAGATACTGTTATTGACAAAATGGAGGAAATCTCCTGTTGAAAAAGCTGCATACAGATTAAGCAATCTGTAGCTGGTTGATTCATGTTCTGTATTAATAGTCTGACAGTGCTAAGTAGTACCATCACTTTGGCAGTCGCATGTAGTTTGTCACCAGAGCTGTGATACACTGTCCTGGGAACCACGCATTTTATAAAAGAGAGTATCTTGAACGATTAATGAAGCCTCAGATTGGCTTTGGCTGAACTTAATGCACTTTTGTATGGAAGAAGGACTTTACTTTACAGAACATGGAAACAAACTGAACCCCAAACTGAACCTATACCCTCAAGCTGTTCTAAAGTTGAGTTGGTTCAGAGTTCAAAGGTCGGAACGGAAAACCTCACTTCAAACAGTGCAAACATTGTCCTCTGAGAACATTGTTATTCGAGCCTCTGACAAGGTATCTGCTCAGTCACTGTGAGACAGTCTGGATAAGAGCAATGGCAAGCTGCCTTAAATGTAAATGAGCTAAAAATTGTAAACAGGGCTGCCCTGAGCTAATGTTAGTTGAAGGTCTATTGATTGAGCGTTTGTTGTTTCATCCCAGAATCTCCGAGTCAATCTCAGCGGTTCCACTGCTGTTGCCTTTGGGCGGTACTACGGGAGGGGCTGATTATATTATTCAGCTCCACAACCTAATAGGCACAGCTGATGCAAATCTTAACACCAATAACGTGTGCCTAAGTGGCATACGGTGAAAGAATTACAGACATCAGCGGGGGGGTGTGCCCTCTCAATTCAACCCCCCACCTCCCTCAGTTTATATCAGGACATCGTCATTTGGACTGCTTCAAGCCAGGAGTTATTAGGTGGGAAAAAAACAAATAAATCAGGCCAGCAATTAGCAACTGTGTCTGCTACGCAAGCTCACACGTACAGTACACAGTCATGGAAGACATCAGCCATCCTATTGCTTTCAGTAAATGTATCTCCAGAGGGACTATTATACTAGAGACCAAAAAATGAAATCAAAGTGAAAGATCCATTTAGGTGCAACCCACCGTGCAGTTGGCTTCGGTCCGTTTTATCCTTTTTTCTGTCGACTGATATTCCTTCTGCCGTCCGTGTGTGTTTGTATGTGTGTCCGTTTTCCGAGGGGGATTGTCAGCCAGTCGGACTACCATCGACCCCTCCTTCGTTAGTACTGCTTTCACTGCATTTCTGACATCCCCCTGACATAAGGTGTAGCACGCACACACACACACACACACACACTCTTGCATACACTCACTTCTTGCCACCAGCAATTTAACAAGCTGCCAGTTTATCTGCTGCAAAGGAGCTTTCTGGACGGAGTAAACAAACACAGAATCTGCACGCATATAAATTTCGGTGAAGTAGCTTGCATAAAACCTTTACGTGAAGGAATGAAAATTGTAAAAAAAAAAAAATAATAAGTTGTTTTTGTTTTAGTGTTTTCCACATCTGAGAACATGCTGGTTAAGATCAGCACATACGGCTGTGATTGTGTAAACTATCCTTCAGCTGGGTTGAGACAGAAATTAATAGGACATGACAGGATAGCTCCCGAGGATCTCACTGGTTGAGATGTTCTTGATCATTCGTATGCTGAATAAGAAATCAAAAGCAAACTCGATCTAATATTTTGAAAGGGTAAGATTTTTAAGATGCATCGTGTCTCTCAGGGAGGGGAGAGGTGGTGCTCCAGGCGCTTTAAAGGATATGTGTTTGCAGACGGAGAGGGAGACTCTGTTCGTACTGTTGTTGTTTGAGTTTGATGTTGTTTTGAAGTCCAGCAGACTTGCTGAAGTACAGTTTGTCCTTCCACACTTAAGCATGTGCAGAGGTTGGAAGAGCATACATCTGTCCGTAAAAAAGCAAAAGCTGATGTCTTTAGGCCATACAGAAATTCTTCATTTGAGGTAGCTCTTGTGGATTTGAACTTTCAATAGGCTGTGGATTTCAACTTTGTTTCATCACCGTCTGTAAAGTTATTAATGGAATAGTTTAATGTTTTAGAAGATAAACCAATTTAGAGCATCAACTACGGTTATTTTCATTGCCGATTTCTCTGTCAATTATTTTCCCCATTGATTAATTCATGTCTTTGTCTACAGAATGTCAGAAAATGGCCGAAGATGACATACTCAAATGTCTTGTTTCGGCCACAATCAGTTTACTGTCCTAGAGGAGGAAAGAAATCAGATCATTTTCACGTTTAAGAAGCTGGAATCAGAGAATGTTTTTCTTTAGATAAAATACTCATTCGGTTTAATGAGTAGTCAAAATGGTTGGTATTTAATTGAATGGTTGACAACTGTTCCGCACAGTGCTGCAAAGGCTCAGGTGTACGTGTCAAATCTGCATGGCAACCTCACTGTGACAACAGGACTACAGGAAGCTGCAACAGATTCACTGTGACTTCTCACTACTTCTCACCAAGAAATGTCTCCAGAAAGTATCTCCCTGGAAAAAAATACATTTTGACTCCCGCTACACATCATTATTACTGCACCGGCAATGAAAGAAAAAATGTTGAACCATCCCTTAAATCTTTTTTTTTTTTTAATGTTTAGTTGAACACCCTGAATGTGTAATTGCGCGCAGCACATTTTGCCATTTCTTAAGTCACCGCTGCACTGTGCAATTATGACAACCACACAGTCTTGAGCGCCGACACGAGACTCACCTCCACTGCTCATAAAACAAATGGATGGATTTAGTTTTACAAGAAAGATTCATTTGTAAATGTCAAACAGAAAGGGACCATTTATTTCACAAAGGGCCATTCATTCATTTCTCCCCGAGCGGCAAATAGGAGGCATCAGGCCTGTGGGGACTTGGAGAGTGTTTGCTATAGCTAGCGGCCGCACTCTGAAAGTCATTCATCAGAGGCATTTCCCCCTTCCCAAATTCTCCCCAGCCCAGCTGTCATGATGCTGCCAAGATGAATTAGCTGTGTCATCCTGTGTTTCCCTGTGCAGGCAGGGATACTCTTACTGCCCCTCAGGCCGTAAATATAAATCTGCTCCACCCAGCCACAGTACTTATACAGTAAGACTCCTGAATCCATTTTCAGATTAATGCATTGATGTGTCATGCATGGTGGGGCTGCTACACTCAGTCCCTTCATAACATTACAAAAGAGGCTTTGGAGACCATCCTGTCATAGCACAGCGATACTGTGAATGCCAACTATCCACAGTATTTAAAGATCCGCTCTGAAGCTGGCTTGTGAGAACGACAGTGAAATAACTTTAGTTTATTTTTTGAAGGATTTTCCATGCAGCAGCATGTTTCCCAAGGCAGCGCTTTACACGCTAGTTTTAAAACATTTCAGAGACTTCACACTGTGCCTAAAACAGCCCTATAGCCTCTCTCATGTACTGCCACTGAAAAATGGGTCAACATTGGCTTTTACAGATTCACACTAAATGTGATATTTTTTAAACTGAGCTCGCCCATGTTCAATATGTATGCATTGTCCAATCTAACAAAAACATGCTAGTACAGTAAAGTCTCCTTTACTGCAGCTTACACCGCACCGCACTTACACTTGCACTAAAACTACTTTATATTAGCAATTATTAGTAGCCACACTGTAGTGATGAAACACCAGAATCATAAATGTCTTGGTAAAATTCAATAGAAATAAACTAGTACCACAGCAACTATAGAAATAGTAGCAATAAACCAAACATTATTTTTCCTTCAAGCTTTAAAGCTTCAATCCTCGCTCATTGTGGAGCAACCCAATCACCAGAATAAATAAAACGGATCTGCAAAATCACCAATGTTTTTGAAACCTTACATTTCTTTATGCTGCAACTTTATGTTTCTTCAGGTTCTATTTTCAATTACATTTCGTGACAATGCTGTGCATATGATCTGGTTAGGTTTAGGCACAAAACCAATTGGTTAGGGTTAGGTAAAGAGTACGTTTTGGGATGCTGTTGTGGTCACTACAAATATGGCAAAAAATTATCTCACGGTCACATTAAAAATATCCAGTGGTTTCAGACTTATAAATGTTGAAACGTCTCAAATTGTGGTCAGCGGGCTGCCAGCCTTATGGCCTGTAACCTCACCACAATCCCCTCTAACTCAGTTCAGGTCATAAACCTGTAATGTGAATGTGATAAAGCACATTTTGTTGAAATGTCAATATGGTGTATATGTGGTTTGAAGAAACTGCCAACATTTTATCCCGGTGACTGGACTGTTTGTAGAAATATGTTTGAAGTGCACTGCAGAAATGCTTCCATTCCATCAACTTGGGAGACCCAAGAGAGAAAGATAAGAAAAAAAGGATGGTCAAAATCGAAGTAGCAGAAGCCGAGATACCCTGACTTCACGTTTGTAGTATCGGTCATACTCCGAAAATTCTAGTCACTCCTTTTTTCGTATTGCAACACAGTTGTGTCTTTGATATTTTTTCCACAGAAGCATTAACACAACTATCTCCAGTGGTTGTGTAGTACTCCTTGCGAGGATTGCCCCTGCAATCAGAGCTGACAACATCGGCACCGCATTGCCAACAGACATTATCCTTTAACAACATCTGAGCTGTACTGGATTATTTTAATTATCGTGAGGCTGTATAATGTTTATTATAGCAGTTCGGCATGTTCTTTCTATTCACACACTCAGACTACTCGGTGTTCAGAGCAGTCAGAGTGAATTATTATAGTTTAAAACCCAAGGACTTGTATTCACAGCACTTACACAATATGGCTCTTGATACTTTTTTCAGAGTGCTGTTGACAATGTCACACAATATTCAGCTTTTCTTTAAGGTCACTATCTGAAGTTCTCTGTGCTCACAAGCATACAGTGAACTCCAGAGCTATTTCCACTGACTTGCCTCACTCACGTTGGTTTAATAGAGTACAGCGGCACTTACTTGACGCAGTGTTTAATTCAACCTTACAGCCCAGGAGATTAAGAAGCTGTTGTAAAAGTGACCGTTGTGGCACTTGTCCCTTGCAGCAGATGTACACAATTATCCTTAAAATTGTCTGGGTAAATCACCACCTGCTCCTCTGCCAGCCCCCGCAGCTACAGGACCCTGGCTGTTTCTGCTCATGTGTTTTTTTCTTTCTTTGCTCTGTACTTCACCACTTCCCTCCCTCCATCTCTCTATGCCTGCTCCCTTGTGGAGGGTTTGGCGCCAAACATTCGCAGCAGGAGACAGAGAAGAGACAGCAGCAACCCAGAGAACCAGAGAATATAAGAAGATCACAGAAAGAGGGGAGGAGAGAGGGAGGCAAAGGGGAAGAACAGAGGTGTGTGCGCGCGCGTGTGTGTGTGTGTGTGCGTGTGTGTGTGTGTGTGTGTGTGTGAAAAACACACACAAACAAATGAGAATTGGCAGGACGGGGGGGAAGTGTGTTGTGTTTGTGCCCTGGCAAACAGACAGGGGCGTTGTACTGTAAGTATTGAGGGCAAACAGCGAGACGGAAGGTAATGATAGACGTAGAGTTTGTACTGCTGAGTAGATTTAAGAGATACTGATAAGAAGAGAGTGGAGGGTGTTGAGCGCTCGCCTAGTATCATGTAGTGGTTTTGCTCTACACATGTCAGGGTCCAAGGCTGACCAGCCCCACCCCGATCCGGAGCCGGAATGACAGTTTGATTAACTGCCGAGTGCCTCGACATCCCAGAGCTCTCACAAACAAACCTCTGCCATCAGTGCATGCAGCCAGACACAGGGCAACGAGGACCCCACAGTGTTATTTACCCCTCGGGTTCGACATACGCCAGAATGGATACTCATGTGATAATACTGTCACTCTCTTTCAGGTAAATTATTAATGAAAAAAGAGCTGTAATGTCTAAAGACTCCTCCGGCAGGTAGTAGCTCTCTTATATGATTTTTTTCTTCATTGAGCTTTAGCATATATCCAGAGGCAGGTGCATAATGGTTGGCTTGAATGTAGTATATGAGCAAATAAAAGGACTGTATTACATCACGCTACGACGTCAACTGCAAATTGTTTCTCTTATCCATCTTCCAAACTGTCTCACTCCCCAACCCATTCTCCAGAACTCTCCTACACAAGATTGATAAAAATACAAATAGAATATACAGTAGATATGGGTATCATCCCAATATCTACATTACAGTACATATATACAGTTATCCAAAGTTCCATCCACCTCGACTGAGTGCGAATACCAAGCATCAATGTTCAAAACACAGAGTCCACCTCTCTTCGTGTTGTAGTCCTGCGCTCTGTCAGCCTGGAACACGGTCCGCTTGTCGAGCGCAACAGCTTGATCTGTGTCATTGTGGTGGATGCAGGTCAGACAAAAATGTGGGCACAACAGTCTCTGATTTTACGTGGTTGGGTTAGCCTGAGGCCAATTTGTCCATTTCCCTTTCCTGTGACCAGACATTAGCCAGCAGCAGCCTAAAACCAAGCTGGATTAGCATGGCTCTTATCCCGTCTCTCCTCCTCCCGGGAACGATCCAGCCGGTCAGGTTGGATGGTCAAAAGGCGCCATGGGCCATGGTGGTTTTAGTCCGCTGCTCTTATTCCAAAGCACCTGCTTTCTTCTCCAGTGCTGTGGGCAGTATATCTGCAAAAGGCGGTATTTGTTTGAAATAAAATAACAGTGAAAAAAATAAAAAGATTTAGCATGATTTGGAGGAGCTACTGGCCACTGCATCTGAGTCGTTGCCATCGGATATACCTAAATATACATACAAAAATGCACAAAACAAGGCACGCATAGCAATCCACAGTTAGACAGGCACACATATACCAATTTACTACATCTATACTATTTACAGTGTCTGAAGAAAAACAATAATAGCCCAAATCAGCCCTATGGCATATGTTGGTGTACATGCATATACAAATCCACTGCAGTGTCTGCATTATAGAAGGCGTGACAATACATTACAAATTATTCCCATAACATCTACTTGTGTGTGCATGTACACCTGAAGGCCTTGGAAAAAGCAAAAGAAAAAAGAAAAAAAGGAGGCATTAAAGTAGACTTGCATACAGTCTTGCATATCTGTATATGCATAAACACACTTCTATCCTGAAGGTACTTCTGTTATGTGTGCCAACTCACAAATTAACACCACACGTTTGAATACTAAAGGTGGAGGTTAGAAAAATTGAGATACAGCATGTAATTCTGCCGTGAGCATGGCAGACACCGCATGCCAAAAGGTGTAATCCTAAAATGACTGCTCTCTAAAATGACTGATAAGATATGACGTCAAGTGGCAGCTATTAAATTTCTGTGCTTGTCTTTGCTTTTTTATCCATCCTTACTTGGCTTTTAAGAGTTCACTGCTTCACTGGCTTCCCTGATTGAAATTGAAGTCTTTTTCTCATTTGGAGGATCTGTCAAAGCCAAAATCCACCCAAAAAGCAGCCATCTACTGATTACTCTTATTCACATGAGTTCACAGCGATCAAGCAACTAATACTCTGCGGTGTTTAATAGCCTGCGATGGAAATTCATGGCATCGGTTTGTGATGGATACTGACATTTGTGGACTGTGAATGTTTCTGTAATTACATCCCTTTTTGTTTCATCGTGGTGCCGCTGACAGATCTGAATGCCCAAACGTGTCCATAAATTTACCCCGAATACTGTTATTGTGTAAATGAAAGACCCCATCAGCTTTATGTTCAGCAGCTGTAGGATTTGTCTCAATAACAGCACTGAAGTGACTCTGTGAGAGACAGATTCACGCTCTAAAATGAAGACTGGGCTGTGATTATATGATTATAGTAATGCTATATGTGTGTTTCCCTTCAAGGCTACAGCCTTTGGATGTCTGAACTCTTTCATCTTTGAACAGATAAGTAAGCAGCATTTCATAGACTGAAAAGTTCTGCCATGGGAGTATACACAACATTGAAAAATCAATAGTCCTTTCGCTTAAGTCTGCATTTTTGTACTCATCAAGGAAACAACTCTTTTCATGGCATTTCTTTTTTATTTCCTTTTAGTCACTCTTTATAGAGGCAGTGAAAGGTGCGTTTGAAACAGTGTCTCCCTTTTATCTATTAATAGATTAATGGTTTATTGTAGGAGCCAATCACTCAAACACAACATTTGTTTATGTTTTAGGTATTGGTAGACGTAAGACATGTGCACAAGGTCCCCTGACAAACATCTCTTTTTGCTTTCATAAGAGGTTCATTAGTGAAGCTCTTCAGCCGCAGTTCAGGAGCTGCATGCATTTGTTATTCTGTTGTTGTTACACTTGCTGTGGGATTGTGTTTCTCTGTCAAGCCAGTATATCATTATCCCTTCACCCAGACGGATTAGCTTGTTGCGCAGAGCCTCTCCTCCGATATGTCTCTCTCTTGATGAGCTGAGTGGGGAAACAGGGCAGAACAAATGCTGTTAAATGCCAAAAGTGTCAGGATCTATCTCCAATGAATTCTTATGCACCACCAACCAAGTTTTTAAATATGAATTACCAATAATCTATAACAACACGTTCTCACTCCAGGCTCAACTGTTCAGGCAGATTCTTTTAGTATTCGTGAAGTATGACATTTTACCTACCCCTCTAGCGTCAGTTTTGATCTAATACGTCATTTGCAGTGTCTGGTGACATTTTCAAAATAAAGGCTCGCAACAATAAGTAAAATGCAACATCCGCCTCGACTTATACAATACGGTATGCTGACAAAAGGTTCGCACTGTGTGACATATAAGAGAATTTTGGGCTGTTGTTAAGTTTGTCAAATGGTTGTAGTTGGGTTGTTAGGTTTAGGCAAAATAAACTGCTTGATCACAAAGGGAAACACAAAGTCCAGGCTCTAGAGGTAAAGTCTGTTGAATGACCCAACCCAATGACCCCCTGTCTTGAACTTTCCTGCTCTTTATACTGCATTAGAGCGACGCTTCAAAAATTGATGCTAGACCTGTCTATACATACTTTGACATCATGTAGTTGCATTAGAAAAAGGTTTCCTCTCTCTTTCTGTATCATGTTCTCTCACTTTCTTACTTTCCTATATACAGGTGTTCAGTGTTCTGTGCATGACACGCGATATGTATTAAATCAGGCACACCTTCATTTCAATGGTGCAGCGACGTGTGATTCTCATTGTGAGTCCCCATTTCCTGTGACACCTTCCCTCATTAGAACGTGAGTAATCACCCTAGAATGAGACCTGATTGTCCTTAGAAGTGACATCATGACGTGTGTTACAGTTCTTGCCAGCCCGATGACTACAGTGAGAAGTGTGATTATGGAGGTTGCATCCTCTATGAGCCCATAAACATGGAGAGAGGGATTAAACTGCTGCTGGTTGTCTGATCTCATCTATTCCTAGTAGTGCTTGACTCTCCTGTCATGTACTCGATGTGTGTACTATCATGTAGCCTGCGGGTGGAGGAGATATCGACTGGACAAAAAAGCAGCCTGGTATCCCTCAGAAATGCACCAATGTAGGAAGCGAGAAGGAGGCAGAGAACTGGGAGAGTGGAGATTAGGATGGTGGATGAGCATCCTGGCAATTAGTGTAAGCACACTCACCACTATCTTTCTGTAACTGTAACCAAGAAGTTAAGTTGCATGACTACCTCGAAGGTTTATTTGCCATAATCACAATCTTTTTCCAACATTTAACCCCACAGTAGATATTGTACCAAGACATTTTTAAATGGTGGCACTGGATTTATTATCAACGTTCTGCGTTGCAAAACAGGTTCACACAAACAAACATACACATATATATGAAAGATACATTTTATTGCAGCTTGGATCTAATTTTTTGTGTTTTGTGCCCTTAATTGTTTGTTTTTGCTTTTCGTTGTATTTGCAACATTACTAAAAGAGGCCTGACAGGGCAAGAAACACAAGTGGTGACGTTCAGGCAGGTTATAAATAAACCTCCAGACACAGCTGAATGAACCTACCAGTGGACCCTCACAGCATTCGAGATTTTTCTATTTACCAGGCAAGACATCGACTCAAGCTATCATCTCAAGGTACTGGAAAGAAAACAAAAAGTAAAAAATAAAAAACAACACAATGCCCCTAACAGACGGAACGCGTCAAAAGAAAAAAATGAAAATCAGAAAACGTATCACATCCTCATACCTAAAACACTGAGCGGGTAGATTGTCAACGTTCCTAAAACGACATTAACGTTGCCGCTTCGTCACACACTCACAGTTTGGTTAGGTTGAGGCTAACATTGTGGTTTGGGTTAAAATCACTAAGTTACTTCTGTAACTCCCCTTACAGACATATCCTACGTTATATTATGTATCGGACATTACTTCACTACATTAATAATTTACAAAAACTTACAGTTGACTCCTCTCCATCCCTGAATTCCCCCGTATGCTGACTTTTCTCCTCACTTCCTCCTTTGCAGCTGTAATGATTACTCCAGCCACTAGAGGCCGCAACCTAACAGCAAATGTAAACATAGTTTCATTTTTTACCCATAAAATGTCCATCATAGTGGATTTAGGGATAAACAATGGACAGTCCCTTTATGCTGTAGAGGTATGAGTTCATAGTTCAAGGCCAAATAATCTGTTCACAGTTTTTTAATGGGTACTTTAGTGTGCATCTTATTTTCATTATTTTTAACTGTAATGTTCCGCATCACATCTTTGATCCATTGGTTACAGCGCTCCATTTAATTGAGCAACCTACTAATAAAGCCCAGCACATAATTGAACTAATGACTTCTCTCTCTGTGCAATGCACGCAGTTTTTCTATGCTGGAATAATAGCTGGTCCCAGGTATGCTGCAGGGTATTCGATTGAACACAAATTACTTGAGCGATATGCATACAGCCTACAGTTAAGGCACAAAAGAACTCTATTCAAGAACAGGGAATCCAGCAGTAGCAGCAAGTCCCTTATCGTGTTCTTATTGTGTTTTGTGCTGCCTTTTACCTTAAATTAGGAAGCCAACTAAAAGAATGGTATAGCAGCATTGAACTGAGTGTCTCCACAATACATTTGGTCCTAGCAGGCTGGTGATGTTGGGACTATGCTCAAAGGGCTAGCTGGTTGAACTGCTGCAGCTGTCTTCTCCCACCTCGTATTCTGTTCACCACCATATTTTTCCCGTTCAGTTCAATTAAAAGTTATTGAAGAGGGAAATAAAAGTTCTCCTGGCTGTCTGCAAACTCGTTAGCTCGGCTTGGAATGAGACAATAAATTCAAATATTTCATTCTGAAGACCTATTTGTACAGACGGGCCTATGCAACACCATTTTAGGAGAAAGGAGGTTAAAGAAAAGGTCTGCACTCTCAAACTGGGTTGCTGTTGGTCAACTGTGAAAATCTCTGCAGATTGATTTTCAGATGCCCTTTAGCTGGCTGGTCCAGCCTTGCCCCCCTCGTAAGCTAGATGTATTTAAAAGTTTGCAATTTACACGTTACAGACTTTCTTGTTCACTTACGACGCACCATATTTGCCAAACGTCCATGTGCTCCATTTTTTTGCGTGAGGGATTCTGTTTTTGCGACTCAAGTGATTTTCAGTAAATAACGGGGCCTAACTGGTGACCTTTTTACAACCTGTCCGACTTCTCTGCAGTGATGTCACCTTGTTCCCAGAAGTCAGCCATTACCCAAGTTGCAAGGAAAAGCCATCTTTATCCTTTGAGAGAGAGACAGAGAGAGAGATATGAGGCAAGAAAAATTGATTCACTAAGTGCACCTCATTCATGCTCTTTCTCATCTTATTCACGCCATTTCCTTTGACCTCAGCCGCGCAATAAACCACAGAGACACACACTCACACATACACACTGTGCCCAAAAGTAGGAGCAGAGAGTGAGAATCAGGCCCGCACGGGGTCCAGCGTTTCACTCTGGATTGGAACACTGTGTGATGATGACCAACCAAGCATGAACCACCACTTAACCAGTCCCCCACCCCCCCAGAGTCGGAGAGAGATGGTGTTCGTGAAACGCTTCGTCAATGGTGCATTCAAGCCTCTGTCGCCTGCCTGAAACAGGTTTCCCTCATCACAGCAACATTGGGGCACTGCAGGGTCAGAGAAAAAAGAAAACATTACATCTGAGTTTGGCTTTTCAGGACTTTTGGAGACGCTTTAAAGGCGTTCAACATGATTTGCATTAGTAAACGAGCAGCATCTTGACCTTTTTGTTTTCCCCCTAACATTTCGCATCTTCCACGGAAACACATCAGAGGATTGACAGTCAGGGAATGTCAACTCGTTTCGCTTACAGTCGAGTGTCGCCAAAATGTTAAGCACCCGGCGAACGTATTTCCCTCTCCGGCAGCGTTGGATCTCCACCAATATTTAAACTTCAACTGGTGGAACAATAATGAAAGAGACCACAGCCTCAACAGCATTACCGTCTACAGAGCAGCGTTCAATTTTGAGGAAGAATACAAATTGTGAGCCAGGAGGGATTACTGTGCATGCGTGTGGTGTTGTGTGTGCGTGCCTGTAGGTGTGTGTGTGTGTGTGTGTCTGTGTGTGTGTGTGTGTGTGTCTGTGTGTCTATGTGTGTGTGTGTGTGACAGGCTTGAAAAGGAAGACAAATGTTCAGCAGCTTTTTGAGGCCAATGATTTCATTCAGGAAACAGCACTGAGGGATATTCTGGGGGGCTGCTTGCGTGTGTGTGTGTGTGTGTGTGTGTGTGTTGAGGGGGCAGAGATGGAACAGTAAGAATCCAGATTGGGAGTGCAAACAGAAGAAACGTGTAATTACGATATGTCTGTGACTGTAACTAAATCCATTGTCTCTGGAGCATTTTCTTCAGATTTCCTGAGACTTTAACTGTTGTAATTTTGATGAAATAATCCCCTGGACTCCTGTTGCTGCACAGTAGCGCATTAAATCATGCTCTCCCCCCCCTCCACCCTCCACCGACCCCCCCGGACAAGCTCAGGGAGCGCTGTGCGTCTGACAGAATACTCCCCCATCACCACCACACGTTGCTGCTCAGTGGAGGAGCGAGCAGGGCTGCGTGCGCTTCTCTCTTTCTCTCTCTCTCTCTCCCTCTCTCTCTCTCCCTCTCTCTTTCTCTTTCCCTCTTTCGCCCTCTCTTCCTCTCCCTCCAAAGTCTCTGACAAACAGCAGCCTTCTGAGAGCGCAGAGGCGCGTTTAGGCTCATTCACTGTGACCACAGCGGGCACCGATGGTCAGAGCGCGCGTCAGCCTTCCTCCAAAATGTGCCAGTGCGACTCATCCGGATCAAAAGCGAGACCGGGCTCCCTCGCCGAAGCCGGGAAGCTGTTCCTGAAGCACACCACGCTGCATGGCTTGAGGCACATCTTCATCAGCGGCTCCTACCCGCGGAGAGTTGCGTGGCTGCTGGCTTTCCTGGCGGCTCTGGCGCTGCTCTTCACCTGGTCCTCCAACAGAGTGCGGTACCTGCTCTCCTCGCCCGTGTACACCAAGGCGCACATGGTGTACGCCAAGCGGCTCGTCTTCCCCGCCGTCACCATCTGCAACCAGAACCTGCTGCTCCCGCGGCGCATGAAGAAGACGGACATATTCAGCGCGGGGAGGTGGCTGGGACTTTTCGGGAGGAACTGGCAGGTGTCGCCCGCTGCGCGGGACGCGCTCACACCTTTGCGCGGCGACGGCGGAGGGGGCGCGGGAGGAGAGCCGCCCTGGTCCCCGCTGTCTCGGATCCTGGACTTCAACCACTTTCTGCCTCCTCCGCGGGAGTCCCAGCCGTCCATGATGCAGCTCCTGGACCGGCTGGGACACCAGCTGGAGGAGATGCTGCTGTACTGCCGGTACCAGGGAGAGCTGTGCGGGCCGCGCAATTTCAGCACCGTGAGTGTGTCGCCAAAGTTCAGCTCTGTGTGTTTCACTCCCCCACACTCCCTCCCAACAGGTTGATGCAGCTTTTAAAGATGGATGTAGCTTTTTCAATTATCAGCCAGAGACCGGGGGGGAGGTTGAAGTGTGTTCGCAATTTACCGTCCGCATCGTTCACGTGTTGTCTCCGTAATTAATGTGCTTTGAACACATGCAATCACCACACTGGACACAGGCGCATTCCTCCGCACTGTTGCCGGGTAATGCGCCTCAGTAGTTCAATTAACTCTCTCTCCCTCTCTCGCTCTCTGCACCTCTCAAGCTCTCCCTATATAAATGCCACCATAATATTTCTATATGGACCTGTGCTGCCTCGCACTCTTTAGCAGAGATTTATCTTGCGTAATTGGATTTCAGCTCATAATCTATCTCCATATTCCTGTAGCTTTCCTAATTTGGCTGACTGGACAACAGAGTGGTCGGTGCAATGTGTGCCCTTTGAGATGTATTACAGAAAAGCATCTGTGTCCTCTTTCTGTGTCACTGTTGGGAACTGTGGCTGTGAATTCCTCACAAAAATAATATCAGAAGTTGTGTAATTTCATCAGAGATAATTATAAAAAAAAAAAAAAAAGCAGGTCTTCTGCATTCACCATATGGTCTGAAGGGGTCCCTCCTGTGTCGTCCAACACTGCTGGAATCGATGTGTGTGCTCACGAGGGGCCAATCTGCCCCTAATGAAGACTTTTGATTCATTTAGCAACGCTTTGCAAAGCTCACCGACACACGGTGATGGAACGCAGTTAGTGTTGGCCTCGTTGGTAAACGGCAGCCCCATTGATCGCACTCCATCATCGCCTGGAGAACAATGTGAACGCCGAACGCCTCTCTCTCCCACCTCATTACCCAAATTTGTTTTCAGTTAAGTAGATTTTCTTCTGCTGTTTGAAAACACAGTTTGATGTTTGGGGAGTCAGGTTTTCTTTTTCTTTCTTTTTTTTATGTCGCTTGCAGTCGGCAAGACCGAGGGTTATTTTATGTTTTGAGGGAATTTTTATAATTTGAAACTGCTTGCCTCGGTGGCAGCCCCCGGTCTCTGTGTCATCAAACCGTATCCACAAATAATGCATCAAAGAGATGCTTTTATTTCTTCACCAATTTCAATCTGGAACCACGGAACAAGTTATCACAGTCAAACACATTTCCTCCTTCCACCATCTTTAGGAAAGCTTCATGTCCTCTTAAGGGTGACCAAGCAACAGCAAGCTATTCCAGAGATAAACATAATGCCGATGCCTGAGTTTTGGGGATATGTGCTGGTGCATTGATAATCAATGATGTCCTGCTTGGCCTCGGGGCAGGCAAGAAGAGCCGTCGGCATGAGTCAGACCAATAGAATCAGTCACACTTGAGAAGTGAGGTGTGGAGGAGGAAGGCAAGCCTGTCTACATACAATAGGTTTCAGAACTTATTGACTTCTGTGCAGCCCCGCTTAACCCCCACCCCTGCTCCCCCATGTTGCTGGGACTCTCTGGTAACTCTATAAATTTGGTACACTGGCCTCATCAATCCATCCTTCCCTCCATGCAGCTGCTACATCCTTCTTTATCCGTGCCTCAACAACACGCATGCTTAATTGTCATCTGGCAGGCCTCTCCTCACTTGTGGGTCCCAGACATCGATTTCGGTGACAAAATCCATTCGAGAACATCCAGTCAGCCCCTGTCCCTCCTGTGCACCCTATTGATTGACAGCCCTGGTCCCAATTTGCTTAAATCTTACTGTGAAGTCTAGCTGAAGGCGTATTTACTCTCTGTATGTGCTGTCTGGACAATCAGTGTGATTGCGTCTTCTTTTCTTGTCGACTTCATGGATTAAATGCGAGCACCCTGACAAACCATGGCCGAAAGTCAGCTGTTGGCCATCAATAAGCATGTGCTGTCCAAGCTGTTGTGGTGTGTCCAGCACCATTGGCACTAGCTAGCACATGTAGGACCAATTGATGTACAATCGCCGATGAAGCTCATGGGAGATGAGAATACTTTCGATTGGCTCACTTCACTTTTTTTCACTCACCCTTCAGTGCTGTTTGTCCCTTTGTAATGAAAGGTCTTCTCAATTATGAAGTGTCTGCCTAAGCGAGAGTGGTGTCCAAAAACTTGCTTTATTGTAACGCTTTCCATTTCTCAATGGCGAGTACAGACTACTGCCATCTGATGGCATGGTGAGGTTTTTCCTTCCACACAGTTGACTGTCAACTGTAATCTTTGTTTTGTGCTCAAGTGCAGCTTTTTGGCCAACACACAGGCGTCACAAGGCGACGCAACAGTCAACCTTTCTCGCCACCAGTTGTTTGACATAGGTTTGTGTTTCTGAGATCTTTGGTGTACCAAAGAGGGAAAAAAAATCATGCACTTAAACTCTTAAACTTTGCTAAAAACAACAACAAAAAACACAGCTTATAGCAACTGTGGATTTATGAAATCGATATGTATTTGATTTAACTTGAGAAAAAAATCTCTACAACTTAATTAACGTATCACACGAATGTTATTTCCTTGATTTCCATATTATATGCGTGATGTTAATCAGAGATCAGGAGTGCCTTGCCATTGTGCATAGATGTCGTCTTGACAACTGCAGCAACTGATTTAAGCTGAAAATGTCAGAACAAGAGGTGCCCATTATTGATCAAGTTCTACTTCAATCAAGATCTAACACGGGCAGAAATTGCATCGTGGCTCTCTGTTCGAGATAACATCAGATCAGTCCTCATCGTGTAAGATGACGACCATCCCGGCTGCAACTTCACAGGCGAGTGCGCTTCAGTGATCTTGCTGATCAGTGAAGTACGTGTAACTGTGCTGCTCAATTATGAATCCCGCCCGACAGTCATGACAGCGAAGATGAAGGCTGGAATCACATAATGATACAAATTTTTTGAGTCCTCCATAATTATCCCAGGAGCTCGAGAAAACAAGTCATGTTCTCGTGACAAATTATCCCATTATCTTTAGAATTCCGCCTTTTGTTTTCTGGAGATAATGAGATAAAGTTACCCCCCGTTATCATGAGAACACGAGCCTTGTTATCTTGAGATAAGGTAGTAATGAACTTGTGTTCTTGAGATAAGGGCATTAAAAAATAATTACGAGCATGGCTGCGCTCAAATTCTATGCCATGGCAAACTTGTTGGCAGAGACGTAGAGCAACATCAGTGTTCATTCGGAATCACTTTTCTGGCCAGCCAATGAATCAACAATCCACTCATCTTTGAGCCCGGTTTTGTTCTCCACCACATCCTTAGGGAAATATATGGCCCTTTAGGTAGTTTACAGTAACTGTATCAGAGCTTTTGTATTTTATAACAGCCACCTGCTCTGAAAACTGCTGATGAGAGTCGGAGAGAGTGAGTTAACTACAACAGTTGCGGACCAGATAGAGAGGAACCGGAGTGATAATCGCTTCAGATGACTGCTTTCACATGTATTGATTTCACTAACTTAACGGCAGAAAAACAGTGTTTCATCTACCAGCAGGAGCACCATTAGTCCCTAAAGTAGTGTAACCATTCGCATTTATTTAACAGCTGAGGATACTTTGACTCTTTCTGGCTGGAAAAAAAAACTCTCTCTCCCCTAACGCTACACTTCTCACATCTGCTGAATGAAAACTAGTTGCAGGCATCCTGTGTAGTGCAACAGGTGGACAGAATAATCCCCTACAACATCATCTCCTATTATGAATATCACATTTGTAATGGTGGATAAACAGTCTCACTTCATGGTTAATATAGTTGCTTTTCTGGATCTTTTCACGCCATTTCTCATCTGCTGGTTGAGTTTGCACCCTCGTCAATTTGATCTTGATTCCATGACTCTGAGCAGCTCCCCATCAATATTGCCGTAGAAAAGCTGAAGATTAAAGTTAATTCTTGACCTTGGAAACTGCTGTTGACAAAAACAATCCAACCATCTGCTGATGAGGATTGTGAGACGTGCATGAAAGCTACAAAAACGACTGCTAAATGTACCTCGAGACAAGATTGTTTCTATGTGGGATTTGAGAAGATTGCAGTCGTGTTCAGTTTGTGTTGAATCTTGTTTAGTGATGTTGATGTGTGTGGAAAGTTTTTGCTTTTGACGTTGTTTTCTAGCATAAAATGTTTCTTGCATTTTTTTAACACTCTCAATACAGGTGAAGTCCAATGACTGAGTAGATACACCAGATGAGTAAACCTCCACGCTTCATCATAGACTCATTAGTTATTGTATTTGCTGACCATAAACCAATTACATTAAACACTCTGAGTACATCAACAAACTGTTTTTTTCAGCTGAGTTGATTCGGCGCCAAGTCAAACCCAGACAATCTTTCATAGGTGCATGTCTTTGTCACTGTCAACAACACATTGCACCTCTGTGCTCAGCTTTGATGGAGCGGAGGGGGGGAAAGTGGTTCCCTGGCAACTTTAGGGAACAGCTTGTGCATCCTTGCCACATTGTCATGTGAAGGATAGCCGAGGGCCAACTCAACAGTCTCGGGCTGTATGTCTGTGAATTATTTATCGAAGAAGAGATATGGTGACATTTCCGCACCCTGCGAGAACGGGAGAGGGTGATGTCTCTCTCAGTGTTTTTCCTCGTAGGTGGCGTCGATTTAAATGTTTAATTTTTGTGTTTACAGAGCTTGGAGGAAACAGTTGTTCTCATTTTAAATGTATAGGGCTCGATGGTAAGCCAAATGTAAGACCAGATTTGGGGAAAAAAGCTGCTTAGTTGTTACAAATATGCGTATTTGAGCAACAAGGTCAACCGCAACAAGTGTTAGAGCCATTTAATGGAGCCTTAATTGCGCTACGTAATTTAGAAATAATCAGTTTAGAGTTTTCCTTCAAGGTTTTGTCTTAAGGCTTTTTTGGGGGGGTTACTGCCTCCAGTAAAAGTTTGCGCTGTTCGAAAATAAAACAGTTCTCCTGCTGAATCCTTAAGAGGCTTTCGGAAATTTTACGCTTCACAAATGCAAAACAACATTGAACAAAACAGACAGGCTGTTCGATAGACAGTCAAGAAGAAATATGTTGAGACTGAGAGCAAACCTCAAAGGCACGGAACACAATGAAGATCCTGACTCCCCAAGGTCACCACAGAGGCACCCACTGCTGCTGCTCTTCACTCAATGCAGCCAGCACAATCTCCTGGTTACCACAGCAACTCTGACTACAGGCCTCCTGCAGTCAATCACCACATTATCAACACATACACACAGATGGCGAGCAGGGGCGCCTGCACACATGTACGCAAGTACTGTCCGCGCACGCACTCTCCCATGCGAGCCTGCCCATTCATACTGTCGCACAGATGCGTGCGTGCATGCTTGGGTGCGTTCGTGCTGAAAAAACCCTCACGCACGCTCTCCACACAATCGCGAACAATCTTATCGCTGTTTTCATGATGTGTATCTGCCAAATGGTTTTTCTCTTTTCATTGTGAGCAGCATTGCCTCTTTCTCTGCATGTTGAAACTTGTCTCCTAAAGAATCGGTCTGGGTAAGCTGTAAAAAGGCAAAACCTTGAAAAGAAATTGTCCCTAAAAAAATAGTTGATTTTAGATTTTTTTTTTGTAAAGCGTGGCTTGTTTGGCTGCTGCAGGGTCACACAGGGAAAATCTGTCTCACACTGAGAGCAACAACCTTTATTACTGAAGGTTTTAGCCTTTCTTACCCTCAAATATTTTTGTGCTGCTGATGTAGGTGGTGCCATTATATCATTCAATTTCCTTGCCTTATGTTCCAAAGAGTAATGGTAAACAGTGATCTGATTATAGTGAGAGGCAACTCGCGGACTAAGATGGATTTAAGGGGCATTTTATTGATGTTTGTATCCTGCTCTGGAGTCGCAGCACATAGGCGGGCGCGTGGCAGGCACTTCTTTTGACTCGTTTTTTTTCCACTTATGCACTCCAAAGGTCACATCTCATATTGTGTATGAATAACAGAAGCCTTTTACTACATTTCCACCCGTTTGTGTCCTAAAAGCTCCTATACGAACGCACCATGGGAGGCCATCCATCCTGATGCACGCTCTGTTCTTTCTCCCCATACTCCACTGAACAGGATTCACATTATGCTAACTTTTCCTTTGTGAGACATGGCTGCAGTATTTTTGTCTCTGTGCATCTGGTGTTTGTGACATTTGAGTAATTTATCATGAAGTGCTAATGTCTGACTCATAAGTCACCCATGTAATAAACGCCTCCTTATGTGCTCCCAAGGTCCTCACAATGCATTCAGAAGAAATACAGCCTCAACACTTTTAGTCAGCCTAGGCACATACAAAAAGGTTTTTTATTTGTGGAAAAACTGTAGTGTGATGTAGTTATTTGTACTGCTATCATACAATGAAGCCGTATCTCCATTGAATGTTGTGAGCACAAAGAGTGGAGGACAGAAAAAGGAGACTTATTACGGTTATTACTTTTCTGCTCCTATGGTTTTCTCCTCTATGAGCGGCTCCTTCACTTCCTTTTACCATTTCCCCATATGAATGTCAAAATGTCGAAGGTTAATTATAAGTTAATTGTAGGATAGGATGCTTTGATACAGGGCTCACAATCATGTGAATTGACAACAAAGTACAGGAACGTATTATTTTGGATCCTGGCCACGGCTTTCCATTTCCTAATGTCTGTGATTTGATTACACATCCATTAGTTTACTGGCAATCACGTGTTTGCCAATAGGTCACAGTTCTCTCCTTCGCTCTATAGTAGCTGTCCGGCAGATGCTACTATACGATATATATGCCTGATTTACTAATACGACACACTGGCTCCAGGCGTGTAACCTGAGGGCAGATGGAGTCGGGATTTGACGAGACTGCACCGTGTCCAATGAATTACAAGTATCCGCAGGTTTGTGTCATACTGTGGAGATAAAAGTGGAACTGCAGCATGATCTGCATGAACTCATTTGATCTGCCCTCGTTCTTTCAAGGTGCTTTGAATCCATTTAAAAAAAGAAAAAGATTGCACTCAGTGATCGTTTGATATTTTAACAATTAGTCAGATTTGAACAAATAAGACAAGGGGGTGGGAAATCACACAAAGGGAGGAAATGAAAAGCAAAATATGACATAACTTCAAAGTAAAACAGGAAATAATATAACCACAAACTATGACAATTTGATTATATTTAGGCCTGTAACAAAACATTGTTTTCAAATCAATTGATCTGCCAATTATATATATGTCAAAAAAGTTGTTTCAGAGTCTTGAACCAGTGAATGTTTGCAGGTTTGCTTAAAAAATACACATCTCGTTTTAGTCAGTTATCATAACATTCGTTGTTTAGTATTTTGTCAACCAACTCATCAGTTAATCGACTAATTATTTCACCTCTAATCACAATAACCACATTTATGTTACTAGTCTGTATCTGGAGATACAAAAAGATGCCAGTTGTTATTTTGCATGAGATAACTCAGGCACAGGATATCCGACTCAGAAATAAAAGTCGTGTCACATTCACTCAAGCACATACTGTATCATGCATCACTGAGAGGGGTGAGGGCTCAGTTTGTCAACAGCTTCTCAACACAGAGACCTCTGAGGTCTGCCGCTGACAGTCTAACAAGAGCAGGTTACTGTAGGTGATTTTCAGCTGCTCTTAAAACAATTTCCTGCTCAGCACTACCTTCATCTCCACTTCACAAAGAACAAACATATATAGCTGCAGACTCTGATGTTATTCGGGTCAGAACTGAACTTAAGATGGACTCTTTCCTGTCTTCTGTCTGTGTCTGTATATTGCTGAAATACCCATATTTTTCTCTTTGTGTATTTCAGATATTCACGCGCTATGGGAAGTGCTACACCTTTAATTCAGGCCAAAATGGACGACCCCTCCTGGTGACGATGAAGGGTGGGATGGGCAATGGCCTGGAGCTGATGTTGGATATCCAGCAGGATGAATACTTGCCTGTATGGGGAGAGACCGGTAAGCTCGCCTGGAGGTTCCTGCACAGGAAACATCCCATTCCCAGTTCTGTACACCTCAGCTAAAACCACAAGATTAGTGCTTCTGTTTGCCCTACAGCATTAGAAAGAGATGTTTGTAATCAAATAACCAGGAAAGTAGCTATTTATTTCCAGTGTTGGTGCTTTCATAAATCTATCACAGGGGTTCCTCCCCCCTAATCCCAGCGAGAGAGGCCTCACTACAGTCAGTTTTGCACCTGAAATATTAAATCTTGTACTTTTCTCTACACTTACATTAATTATGAGTGATGATCCTGAAAAATGCAGGCTTTGATCATTTTAAATGAACCCGCTGTGTAAAAGGAAAATTATCGACTAATGCGTATAAAGACTGAAGAATATTGATCAAGAAAATTTTATATCGTTGTAATATAATTGTATCACTTGTCAGTTACACTTCAAGTCCACATAAATCAGACAAGAGCAGAACCATTTGCCAGCTATGAAATCAATGGCGGCTACAGCCTCTTCGATTCAGCACCGACCCCTAATCAACACAGCTGAGTCTGCTCCGCGCTGCTCCGGGAGACCCTGAAATTTTAAATGCAGCTGCATATGTTGCCGCATGTTTGCATCAATATTTGATATGCACAGGGAATGTAAAGAGACAGTTCGCCATGGTCACAGAAACACTGTGCTCACGCTTGTCATAAAACATGATGCAGAAAGCACACCGTTGATATTTAAACACTAAGCTGCATGTACTCAAAGCCTGAATTATTAAATAATGTTAATATATAATGTTCTTTATGTAAGGTTATTAAATAATTAAAGACTTTTACAAGTGGAGAGAGGTGAAAAGATACGGATGCAGTAGTTATAATCCATACATAGTCATGTGCTTGCTGTCATCAATAATTTAGTACTGTTTATGTTATTGTTGGAGTCACTTTGAGTACTGATTCAAATCAACATCACACATTTTTGTTTGTTCATTGTTTTTTAAGGTGACTGGTTTGCTGTTTTCTTTACTTTTTCTACATCAACCCAAGATCCCTTAAATATCAGACTTTTTTGGTGTTTTTTTAAATGAGGCTTTGGTCATTAATGCCAAAATGATGCAGCTTGGCTATTGATTAGTCCCATAATAAAAGCATTTATTACTCGTTTGTTTAATCTGGCTGGATGCCCTGCAGCGCATAATGTGCCAATTCAACCACCTGGGAGCTCATTTATCAAAGCGTGCTCTGTTTTTCTGCAAGACCAAGGAAATTGGTATTTATTAAAGACATGTACACACACAACTTCACACAGTTGAACAATGATAAAATTCACCTATTTATCCATCTCCTTTTGCATGTAAAGACTCACTTGCATACAAAAACACCCCAAGAATGCCAAATACAGTGGACACTTCCCTCTTACAGTCCTAACAGCCTCAATGTTTATGACAGAGGTAGCAAATGAGGAAGAGCTGCCTTGCAGAGGACTTTTAGTCAAAAATGTGTTCTTGCATTGGAGCTGGTGGTATTTCATTAATGTTTAAATTATTTATACACCTAATTAGTTGCTTACATGTGGTTACTACTAGCAAATGCTGCGAGAGCATGATGGACATGGTGTGCACTATATGTCAAACTACCTTGCAAAATTCAATTTCAGCTCAAACTGATTGTTGCTTGTTGTTCCCCTGCAAACTGTACAATGTCAAACTTTCTCTCCATTATCCATTAACACAATGTCAAACCAAATGTTTAATGGAGTGGCTTGTCCAGTGATAAATAGATTCAACATACAAGATTGGGATTTAACAGATTGGGGGTAGACCAGTTATCACTGTATTGGACGCTGTAACACTCACTGTAATTCATAGATTACAAATTTGCTTTTCAATATTGTACTTTTTTAGCAGTTCTAACACAACAAAAGAAATACACCTTGCTTAATTTATGCAGTAAAAATTAATGATACCAAAATGTCTGGATGGGAAGACGGTGGGAATAGAGGGGGCGTTTTTAAATGAACGAGAATAAATCATTACATCATTACAGAATTCATAATTTTATTTTAGGTTTTCTACAAGGAAATGCTCACCTGCTCTAATGTTAAAGAAGCACTGTGGAACTTCTGTGTTAGGCTGGAAGCCGGACATCAGTTTATGTTGGTGGACTCCATTTCTAAACTAATGTTAGCTACTGTTGCTCTCTGGTAGCGGATTGAGAGAGGCATACATACATAAAGCAACATCCTTTGAACTGTCACGGAAAATCCAATTCCCTGCTTCTATATGACCTACATAAGCAAAAAAAGACCAATTTAATGAATGATATTTAAGGCCCTTCATTGCCTGGCACAGACATCCATAGCAGAATTAATGAACACTTATTCTAGCAGTCCTGCAGCATTAAACAACTTGAACAAATTGTCCACAGGCATGTATAGACAACCAAGGGAGATGGGGAGGGTCAAATATTTCATGTAACATTACAATCTGCTCACATAGGGCCAATAAAATAGTGATTAATCCATGTAAACAGTGATTAATCCATGTAAATTGTCACTAATTCTTACAAGAACCCCTTTAGACAAAATATTATTTTTCTCATATCAGCTATTCCTGCAGCACCTCTATTTCCCCTCTATCTGACACTCTGTTTTAGCTCCTGTCTCTTTAAGCTCCCCACCTGAAAAGTTTGGTCTGCTCTGATTGGTCCACTCTCCCAGGCCTGAGCAGGGCGTCACAACCTCACAGAAGTCCTAATGGCTCGTCTATGTTTAAGTTTGAGTAAAGTCTGTGTTCATTTCTTCTTGGATTGAGCGTTTTAATACATACACAGTATTTATATCGCAGCTAGAACTGAAATAGAAATCTACAAAACGGTTCCTTTAAGGACAAAACTGTGGCTACGCACCATTACCCCCGGTTATCACGTAAAGACTACTCTTGGGGTGCCAGCCTGTGAAAGTCCCAAATCAATACATATAAACACTTAGTTTCACACCTCAAGGCAATTTAGAGTTTTTACTTTTACTTGACCTGCATGTGTTTGGATTGTGGGAGGAGAGAGGAGCAAACCAAGAGAGACACAGGGAAGAGCATGAAAACTTCTCACAGAAACAAATCTTCCGGACACGTCATACCCACAATGCTGTGAGGCAACAGTGGGAACCACTAAGGCCCTGTCCTGATAACACGATAGCAAGAGAGTTCTGGGTGGCGATGAAGTCTGAAAGAGAAATCAAAGAAAATGTGAGTGGGCAGGTGTGATGATGTAGTTTTATAGAATATAAAAAGAAATATGCTGCAGTATTTAACGTACAAGTGTGAAACCCTCACTGCAGTGTGTCTCCAGGTTACAGCGACTGTTTTGTTGAGAACTGTACTGTGTGATTGATGCATACCTGAAATAATTTCACATCAAAGCACTGCCAACGAAATAACTTAGAGGCAGCTGAATAATCCTTGTTAGTGTCAACTGCGATCAAGTTTCCCTTTCATTCCAAGTCAGTCTAAATGCTATTATTCCAACTGGTTGACAGATGGCCATGACTTAAAGATAGCCCTCACTTTCTTTTGTGAGCAGGAGCTCGGGCGCTACTTATGTATATGTGCTGCTCCAAGCCTCAAGCATTTGTCTTGGCAGCGGCAGAAAATGGCATTGTATCCAGTCTCAGAACAGCAGTGTCGACCAGTGAAAGTCTGTCGGTCTTTGTCAAGGCTCTCTTGCTAAATTCCAGCCGCATCCCTGAGCTCTTTAATTGAAAATGGTGAGAAAGCCTGGCACTTAGAAGGCGATTCCAAGTGACAAGCAGGGAGGAGAGACGGCAGGAAACAGACATCCCACTTTATCCTCGAGCCAGCACTCAAAGGAACTAAATCTCTTGAATCCAGCCTGCCATCACCACGATAAGCAGGACCAGGTCTCTGTGAATGGGATGGAAATATGTTTGCACAAGTATTTGAGTCGCCATGTCATTGTGATGCTCCCCAGATCTCTGTATCAAAGAGGCCACCTGCTTCATTTAAAATCTATATGGCAGAGTGCTGTAGTAAAGAAAGCTGTCAGCTGTATTGATTTTCCTTTTATCCTCAAAATCATTTATTTATTAATTTATCCATTCACTTTCATTTCCCCCTGCAGTAAATAAGACTCCTGTGGGGCACGTATTGTCATCAGCCGTCCTACTTAGGAAGTCCATCTTCTTTATCCCTTCACACCTCATCCCAGCTATTGTTAACTCCTCAAGGATCACAGTGTGCTTGTCCTTCATGGCAGTCCATAGGTAAAAACTAATGAATAGGTAATTACTCTCCAGGAGGGCTTCTTTCTAGTTCATCCAAGACTGCAAGTCAATGATGTTTTGTCATGTCTCCTGCGCTTGCTTCATTATTTCTTAGATTTTGTGTCTGGTTTGTTTTTGTACTCACTGCCTGAAATGTATTCCTCCGCTGCAAAAGCCTTTTTCTCCATCCCATTAGTGAAAACGGCTGCCGGGTAGATCATGCAGGCCAATGTGTGCATACAAATCATCGTCCCTGTTGTAAATGTCCTAACCTCTTTTTGTCAACAGACGAGACGTCGTTTGAAGCAGGGATCAAAGTGCAGATCCACACCCAGGACGAGCCGCCGTTCATAGACCAGCTGGGCTTCGGAGTGGCACCGGGGTTTCAGACCTTTGTCTCCTGTCAGGAACAACGGGTACGTCTTGGGAGAGATGACAGAGATGAAATACAGAAAGAGATATCAGCACATTTTATCAGGGAAAATCTGTAAATTAATATATTGTTTTGAGGATCGCTGTAAATCATTTGATCCTTTGCACTGTAATTATTATGCAAGCATAAAATGAGACACGGCTTTGATGAGAACAATAACCTTTATTGTAAGTGCTTCATAAAAACAAGCACACAGAAACAAAAAGCAGACACATTCTATTTTTGGTTGATTCTGGCAACAGAGCAAAAACAAATTAAGCTTTGTTTTAGTGCCATACCGTCCCACCAGACTACAGACCAGCTGCTTCCTCGGGCTGTGAGACACCTCAACTCATCCTCAGCACTCCACCATTAAAAATTGTGACAAATTGTATGTCTAACTACTTATTTGTACAGCACTTTTTAAAACACACAGTTCCAAAGCGCTTCACATATAAGATAAAGTGCACGATCCCCCCATACATCACACAAGTCAACATACCATCATACACAAACACAAGCATCATGTACAAACAGAGTTAATAAAAACGATAACCCATAGAAATTAGTTTTCAGTTTGGGAAAGCTTTTCCAATGTTTGGGTGCGGCAGCAGAAAAGCACAACCACCTCTGGATCTGATATGTGAACGTGGAACAGATCAAAGGCTCTGATCAGATGATCAGAAAGGACAACAGATAGAATGATTATTAATTTATTATTTTGCTGATGTATGGCTGTTTCATAACTAGTTAAAAGATCCTTGTACTATGGTTGCTAAGTCAAGAGTGACCAAACATAGAAAGTATGATTATTGCAGAGTTATTAATATCAATTTCAGTGAAGACACTGAGGTAGGCGTGTGGTCACTGACAGCAAAGGCACAGTCCTTTACCTGTACACTGTAAATGTAAAACATGATTTTAGCTTCAAAAAGGAGAGAAACCTCAGAATTATCAAGTAAAGTAGATTATTACATTTAAGAAGAACACCTCAAATGATTCAACAACTTAAAATTCTTCAATTTTACAGTGTATTTTTTTCATTATGTCTTTGTTATTGTTGTTACAATACAATACTCTTTTTCCCCCCCGCAAAATCTGAGATCAAGTGCACATGCATATGGTCACAAAATAATAGATCGGTAATAGGTTATAGAAATTAATATCAGATTGTTTTAACAACACCAGATTGGGGAAAAAGAACAAAAAGAACAAAAAGAAAAGAAGAAAAAAAGAAGACCAAACTATTTTAATAACATGCTAATCAAAACTTTGAATCAAATATTACTCTCTCTGGTACTGGGGTTAAAGGAGGGAGCCTGGTTATTGAATGCATCATTAAATACTGAGGTGTTTAATGACCCAAACTGGATTATTTCAGAATTTTTCTTCCCTGAGCTCATTACACTGTTGCTGGTCTCTGATTTTACAGACACATAAAGTTGTGTGTCATCGGCATATGAAGTCTATTATAGCGGGCTCTCTTAAAGTAGTCAAAATATCATTAATTTTGCTGGAGTTCATGTGAAAGTCAGTGTGGCTGCTACTAATAGTATTGCTTTCTTGTTTCATTTTTGTTTCATCATAACTCAGCTGTTGTTTTTGTTGTTGTTTATACTCTTGCGAGTATCATCAATGATGTATACTGGGATCATTGGGAGTGTTTCTGGGCTTTGAACCGCACACATCCTGCATGGCCCCAGGTGATCCAGCCTTTGTTGATCAAGCCCTGGCCTTTGTCCCAGTAGCACTCACACTATATTGCTCTCTCCTCTTTATCCACAACCATCTGGAAGATCTTTCTGCTGCCTCCAAGGCACTCCTGATGACTCTGCCCTTGTCTGCCCCCGTCACTCAGCAGCAGAGTGAGAGCTTTACTGGACTTTCACAGTCCACTCAGTATCTCAATCATGTGAAATTTAAACAGTGAGCTCAAGCTGTTCAGTTAGCAAGCTTATCTAGAACCCTCACTGAGGATTTAACAATGTCAACGGAAATGGGATTCACATTGTGAATGTATTTAAAGCTCCATTAAGTGGTATTCTTATATGAATATTGATTCCCTGTAATCTGGGGCGGCTGGGACTGAAACCACTGAGAACTGTCACCCAACGCGCTGCTCTGCACAGATGTTTATATTCTGGTCCACACACAGACTACTTGGTTTTCGCAGAGGTCACAGAGTGATCTGAACACAAAGTGAATATAATGTACACGAGCCGCAACCTGATACTGACAGCAAACCAACTATGATTTAACGTGTGATCCATGACACTGGGAACACAGGGAAAGATTAATCAAAAACACAGGTCAAGAACAAAGTCTCTCAATGAAAACGTTTTCTTTCCCTCTATTACAAACATTTATACACATTAACTTGATAATCCAAACGGTCGTGTATACTCAGGGTACTGTTACAGGGAAAGTAACTATGTACATTTCATCAGTTACTATACAAACTTGAGGCAATTGTACTTTACTTAAGTGCATCCATTTTATTGTACTTACTGCTTCCTTTTCTATACTCCAGAAGCAGGTTTGATACTTAGCCTCGAAAACGAGATGCTGCATCTCAAGGGGTCATCCTAAATAAATTGAAATAAATTGAAATTGTGTGACAGCGGAAGTTAACCTTTCAGACTTAGCCTTTACATAAAAATACTTATGATAATACTATCAAAAACCATGTACTCTCAAGATTAACCCACCGGAGCTCTAAATATTTTGGCTTGTGACCTCTTGAAAGACAGCAATGTGTAGTTGGGGCTCCTTGTCACGAACATTTCAAGCATAAGTGATTTCCTCTCTAAACTGTTCTGTGTCCAAAGAACAAAAATTTCGCATAAAACGATAAGACTACAGAAAGCTCCATTAATAAATATTCATAGGCTACTAACCGTATTTATATTTCTACAAAATGTACCATATCATGCTCATGTATATATTTATGACCTGAGTGTCATATCAAGAGCATGAGGGGATAGAAGTGGAGTAAGTTTGAGACTGTGTTTCAGCATTAGTCAATGTGAAACTTGTTTATATTTTCAGATGCAGCAAAGGACCAACAATCTAATAACGTAATGTATTACTGAGCACATTTTCTGCAGAACAACTACTTTTGTTTTTGATACTTAAAGTACATTTAGAACTTTTACTAAAGACAAATTTTAAAATGAGAACTCCTGCTTTTGCTGTACTGGTACTTTGGCTTAAATAAATGATCCAACTACTTCCACAACCACTAGATAAAATGATTCCTGACAACGGGTATTCATTCCATTGGGTAACACTGTGGATGTGCCTCAGTGATTGAGCCGCACAGGGAAGTAACATATTCATCACTGGCCCTGTTCAAGGCTTTAGTTGGACTCCAGGGAGTTGAAATGATGCGTCCCACACAGTAAGCACTGCGCTATCAGCACTGTACTGTGTTTTGAAGGACAAATGCTATTCTGCTTTCGCACAAAGGAGGTTAAAAACCTAATTTTGGCTGGCAATCAATCCTGTGTTTCACACAGCCGGCAGAACTCTGCCACATAGTCATCAACAATGCGACAACGGTGAAGACAGTTGCTTTTTCATTCCTCCTTTAATATAATGCCATGCCTCAGTGTGAAGATGTTTACCTCATATTTAAATCGAGGGTTGCCCTGGCGACCTTGGGCCCTTGATAGTTACACGCTATGGGCCTCAAAATTGTAAAAGAAGCACAAACTGTCCTGGAAGTCTGTCCTGCTCACTGAAAAGAAGTCTACTTTGAGTTATTCTGGTGGAGTGTGAATAAATCTGCTGGTGTGATGGCGAGCATACAGCCAGACAAATCATATAGTCTGCCCCCTAATATGCTACAGAACCATGCATAATGAATGGAGGAGAGAAAGGGATGGATCTGAAAGTGATCTCAGTCCTTCCACGTCCACTCTACCAGTGAGTGTGTTCCAGTGTCGGCGGACTGCAGCAGGATTTTGCATGCTGCCAATGTCGCGTCTGCAGGAAACTGTCCCTCTTTGTTTTTCTCCTTTTCTTCACTAGCTCCCATACTTTTATTCCTCTCCAGCAGTCATTACAATTCTTCGGATACAGTTCCTCTCTTTTTAATATGATTCCTGTCTCTTGCTCTCTCTCTCTCTCTCTCTCTCTCTCTCTCTCTCTGTATTTATTTCCTTCATTGGCTGGCAGGCTCGCTCTTCATTAATCTAATGCAGTTTGCTCAGTCATTCAGCTCCCTGCTTCAGCAGTCCTGTAGTGTAAAACTGTTGGGGTCTCTTCAGCCAGCCAAACTGTCACTCACCAGGATCCCACAAAAGACAAATCTGCAATTTCCCAATCTTAACATGAATAGCAAGACATTCAAAATGTTTCTGCTCTCAGCTTGTGTCCATCCTCCTCTTTTGCTGTCCACTGAGTCTCGCTGACTCTCGTCTTTCCTGTTTTTCTTTGTTTTGTTTTTTTTTACATTTGTTTGCTCTCTCTCACTCGGTTAATGAAAAAGGAACTGACCCCACAATCCCCAAGACCATATCCAATTTTCTGAAAGGAACAGTTGACCCAAAAATGATAATGCAGTCACTGTCTACTCACCCGCATGCCAATGAAAAGACGGATGAAGTTTCATATTCCACAAAAAACTGGATTTGACAAAACTGAAGTCGATGGGGTCGTATTTTATGAAATGGAAATAAAACAACTTAAAAGAAAAAAAATGGAAATTGCCATACAGCTTTAGCTGCATTATCCAAGTCTATGGAAACCCCAGAGTTTGAAAAGTGATTTGAAGAGACGTTATTTACTCTCTTTTTGAGCCGAAATCATTAATGTAGCTGCTGAGATAAAAGCATTAGTGTTCACCCCAACTGAAGCTGTTGCACAAGCTCGACGTGTAAATCACTTCTAAATAACAAATCACAAAATGGCTCCACAAAGCTACTTCGGCATAATCCAAGACTCCATAATCCCCTGGATCCAAGATTGATTTGGAAAGACAATATTTACACCCTTAACTCGACATCATGCTTTTGCACTTAATATCTGGAGCAGCTACAGTGAAGATTTCGGTTTGGAGAAAAAAAATGGTTATAAATAACAAATCAATTTTAGGCTTGGATTACGCTGGACAAGCTTTATGGAGCCTTTTGAATGTTCCTCTTTTTTTCAGTCGTTTAATAACGTTTCAAAGCATCACGCCACATCTGTTTCAGTTGTTGAACAGAATGCTGCAACGCTTTCATCAGCATGGGGGTGAGCAGATAAAGACTAAATTTAATTATTTGGCTGAAATGTTGCTTTAATGAAGAGCCAACAGAACCACTAAGATGTCTTGAAACCTTCTACACCAGACTCATGTTTACCCACACTTGCAGAGTTTAACCAAGGGGGGATAACTTTGCCACAAGGTGGTTTAGGATGGCTGGGCAGAGCTTATGTAAATTCAGAGAGATCGAAATAGCGGAACTCTGAGGCTAAGAGAGCCATTACCCAATCACAAGAGGTCTAGCCCCTGTGATGAGGTGAATAAATACACAAGCACCTTTCATTGATTGATTGACATTTTACTCAGCTCTAATGGTTTTTATGTTCTGCTTGACTTTGTCAGACGTCCTTAAGCAGAAGAATCGTTCTAGCCTCCAGATAAGATTTCAGTCAGATCTGTCTGTTTGTCTGCGGTGTGCTGTACTGTACGAATACAACGTGTTTGAATACTGTACGGGCATGTTAAACATCGGCTGTGGGTTTTTAGTAACCACATCCAGTGCGTGACACACGTGGCTGCCTCCTGCAGCCCGGCACAGATTGTGAGATGCAGGTCCCTAAATCACGATAGTGGCCTTTAATTTATTGCTGTGCGAGCACTCAGTGATGCACTGTTTGAAGTGATGAGACGGAAACACACAGGGGCTGTTTTACGGCTCGCTACTTCATTTAATGTGTCAATTTTTTTTTTTTTGCCCTCCCTTTTAAGGCAGCTGAATGTAAATGGACACTGTTAATATAGTAGAGAAAAATTTCACTCTGCTGGAGTGGTTTTGATTTACTTTTTTCTACATCAACAGTATGATGCAACCTCAAGTATAAGCATGATTCAGTGGAGCTGAGTGGGAGGTTTTCTTATTTACATCTGTTGCACTGTATATGACCCAGTTGTTAATTATTTAGTCACTGGTAGCCTGGAGTTGTGATTTCTTCAGTGGTCAAGCACATTATCTCGTCTTACTTATTCATTTTACTTTTTAAGGTTGAATTGGGAATTTTTGTTGTTTTTCTGGCCTTGAATTCTATCAATATTTGTTGAGATGATTTAATGATTGTCAGCTTATATTATGCTTAAAGGGGCCTGAATATGTGTGACACTGAAACTTTCAGAAAAGTGGCATGTCAAGTAGAGCATGTACGTATGCAAAAGCTTGAAGATTCATAGGTTTTCTTTCATATATGTAGAGCTCAAACAATTCATCAACTAGAATAACTCTCTAGAGCACTTACTTACGTAGTGCTGCAGGCACTTAAAGCACTAGAACCAAAACAGACCAACAGGGATGGAGAAAACACCAAAGTTTACTCTCTGCTACAACTGAAACAAAACAATTGCAAAGTAAAAACTGGTGGAAAATAATCACTGCAGGTGCATCTGAGTCTCTCTGAGTTGAATTTGTCTACAGAAAGTGGATATTTTACAGCAAAGGTTGCGCAAGAGTGACGGAAAAAATGCACATTTCTGGATCAAAACATGGCACCACACTTTGTCCTGCAGCAAAGCTGTTAAGAGGAACTTACAGCATCACAGCTGTTCTACCCAGCTGATACTATTCAGCTGCTGCCTGTAGAGTGGGCAGCACAATGAAAGCACAGAGGGAGAATAGGAATAGGAGAAGCGTAGGAGAGAAGCTCCCACAGTAAGCACCACTATGCACATGTATACACCATGGAGTAAAGAACGAGATCCAATTTTCCGTGCCAAATTCGATAAATGTGCGATGGCGTCTCATACAGAGAGAGTAACAAGTTTATCACCATATTGACGGAAAGTACAAGGTCAAATGAATGCATTAACAGGGTGCAGGAGGGGACGTTCATCAGACAGTACGCTCTGAAGCTGAAGTGTTTCTGCGCTGCTGTCTCCCTCTCCCGCAGCTGACGTACCTGCCTCCACCGTGGGGGGACTGCAAGGCCACGCCGATGGACTCGGACTTCTTCAGCACCTACAGCATCACGGCCTGCCGGATCGACTGTGAGACACGATACCTGGTGGAGAACTGCAACTGCAGGATGGTCCACATGCCGGGTAGGAACCAGAGGATACTAACACCTTATATCTTCGTTTAAAGATGTAGACGTTACGGAAGTCTGTTGTGGTTGGAAGTGCTTTAATTCAGAGTTGTAGTGACAGAAACAATCTCGAAGAAACAAACTGCTTTTGCCAGCGACTGCAGCAAATCAGATACTTACACACTCCAGTGAATCGGAAAACTCAACTATTTTCACTTTGTGTTTGTGCGGTGATTACAGCTGGCACATGCTGTCTAACCCCCGCATTTAATCACTGTGTGACATCTCAGATGGCAAATTGAAAAGGAGTTTGGCAAAGAGGAAACATTTGGATTTGGCCTCCGTTAACCTGCACTCACCTGTCCAATAATTGTTAATGTCTCTCTCTTCAGTCAGGGTCACTTTCAGCTCTGTGTGTTTGCATATTAAAAAGGCAGCCAATCTGTCTGTGTGATATTCAGGATTAGCAGCTATTTTATACATGATTGTGCAGATGATTAATGTGAGTCTACAGAAAACTCCCCAGTTTAAATCCTCTACCCTGTGGATTGTGCTCCGCTGCCATTCATCTCTGCTATCTCCCTGTCATTAGAGAGAATTTTTAAAGGGTATGAACAAAAATACTGTGAATAATAGCAGCAGGGAAATAATTTCCTCCCCCGTCGAGGACATGTCTTTTATCCTGTGTCATCCCAAAAGAGGGAGAGGGGTGGTTCGACTGCCGGGGCAGAGAAAGATGGAGGTGGAGAGGGTGGTGGAGACGAGGGTGACAGAGATTGAAAGTGGTGAAGAGATGCAGCAGAAGTGCAAAAGTTAATGAAATCAATTACGAGATGAGATCAAATTCCAGGACAGTAATGACAGTGTAGGACAAATTAATTATGAGCGCAGATCCCGTCATCCTTTGTGCTTCTTTAAAACCCTCATCTTGTTTTTTGTTCTGCCTGAGAACACTGTGTTTTTCCTCTGCCTGTCCTTAGGAGATGCCCCATACTGCACCCCGGAGCAGTACAAGGAGTGTGCGGATCCTGCCTTGGGTAAGGAGATAACCCAGCATGTCTGTGTGAATGTGTGCGTATACACTAAGGGTGGCCGAAATTAAGTCACAATCTCGAACTTCGAATTTAAAAAATGGGATTGTGGATGCTGCCACGTCCCCATGTCACGTCCAGTCGGCTTGCCAAGTGGAAAAAAACACACGTGTTGAAGTGCTGCGAGTCAGCCTCCTCTAACTAAGCTTGCTACAGCCAGCCAAACGATAGCATGGTGTTACACCATTACTGTTTGGCTCCCAGACTGTGGTCGGGAAGCACAGGGGAGATGAGTTCCTCCAGGGCTGAAGTTTGTGTTTACCTTCAGGGTGAACCCCCTTTCACGTGTTTAGCTGGTCGGGAAATAATACCAGGGAGCTTTGCTGTATCTAGCCATCGGCTTCATTCAAGCCAAACTGCAGACTATATTGTACACTTTACACTTTACAACTACTGCTATTCCTTACGCACACTCCCTCACTCTCGCTCGCCCGCTCACACCTTACGCACCGCCCTGTTCCTGAATGGGGCTACGCCACTCTTACAACAATGGCAGCTGCAGATGCAGGAGACCCATCGACAGAACTTGAACCCCCTCCTCTTTCACTGAAGTCGCCGGTGTGGAAGTATTTTGGATTTCCAGTGAGTTATGTTGACAACGTTCGCCTTGTCGACAAAAAAGCCACAGCTTGCAAGCTCTGCAGAAACTGGATGGCAGGTTATTTTGTTTAAGTTTCCAATTGACTGAAGATATAAGTTATTGTTACATTATGTTGTTAATAAATGTTTTGAATTAGACAATGTAGTGTGGTACATTGCAAACAAAGGTCAGATATTATATTGCATAAAAGTCGAGTCTGAAAATGGCATAGCAACCTGTGCTTTAAAGCAAATAAATGTAAAAATCGAGAATCTAATCAAACCGTGACCTTAGAATCGAAAATGTAATCGAATCGAGGATTAGGAGAATCGTGACATCTCTAGTATACACTGTCCAATGTGTGTATCCCACTGATCGAGCCCCTGATTCCAGCTGATAACGGATAATAGTTTTCCTTCAGCTTGATGGTAGCCTTTCTCAAAGAGTAAAGCTCCAGCCTGGCACCAAGGCTCTCCTTTTCACACTCCCGCGTCTCTCCATCAACTGATACCTTTCATGTCTGCAGCTTGTATCCTTATTGACTCGCAATCTCTCTTTCGTGACAGAGACTCACGTGTTGGCCTCTGGCTGCTGCTGCTGCTGCTGTCTCTCTGACTCTGTCTTCGTGCTTCTCATATCTTTTGTGTTTCTCATAAGGGTCTCAGGGGAATTTTTCTTTGACGTTTTCTTTCACTCGGCTGGCATTTTGTTTGTCATCCCGGGGTGACAATAAATCTATCTGTCCCTGTGTTTTCTCTCCACCGATCTCTCCATCTTCCTTCTCTCTGCCTGTCTGTCTACTCTTGTTTCTTAGACTTTCTTGTCGAGAGAGACAATGACTACTGTGTGTGCGAGACGCCGTGCAACATGACACGCTACGGCAAAGAGATGTCCTTTGTCAAAATACCCAGCAAAGCATCGGCCAAGTACCTCGCCAAGAAATTCAACAAGACAGAGCAGTACATAGCGTGAGTCACATTCTTCCGTCCTGCATGGATTGTTAGCAATGCTTTACTTTTTATTCAGTTTTAAGCATTATTATCTCGGTGCTGTTCAGTGTAACCAGTCTTGTACTAGCTAGCTGCTTAGCTTCTACACTTTGATTAAAGATTTCCTCCAGACATAAAAAAGACAATAAAAAATACTGTAAAACGAAAGAAAGAAAAACCAGAAGGTAATGTTTACCATTGTTTTAAGTGGATCAAACCGTTTACACCCACACAATAAAAAAACCCTAAAAGCTCCACAAGAAATGATACAACTGATACAAAGCTGCACAATAACTGCTAGTAAGTTTATCTGGATCTTTTTATTAGATAGATAGATAGATAGAAATACTTTAATGATCCCAGACTGGGAAATTAAAAATACTGTAAAACGAAAGAAAGAAAGATTAAGGTGGAGAAATAGAATAAGGAGATTCCAGTCGAAGCTTAACTTGATTAATGAGCCAGTATCCAGTGTTTCTTTGCCAAAATTACTGAAAAGATCAAAAGTAGTTCAAGGAAATAAGGAGAGGGTGCAATAATAGTTGAATCTTTTATCTATCATTCCCGGCGGAGCTGTTGAGGACAAGATAATTACACCATATGTAGTCAGAGTGCTGCAAAAACCTTTCCACTTCTCCCTTCAGAAATGTTTTTTTAATTCCCGGTGGATAGATGTGAGCCCATCCGCTTCATTTTTTTGACTGGCCAGATTTCCCATCAGTCCTGATGAACAGTAGCTTGGAGGGTTCTGGTATCTGGGATTCACAGGGTTTACTGGTGTGAAACTGAAGTCTGTCACAGTGGACTGTCTTTCTACTGGAAGCCAAACGCACACACAGACAGAGAGAGAGCGAGAGAGAGACATCAGCTGTTTGACAGCAGCTCTGATCAGATGTATTGCAGGTTACCCACAAGAAATGAGAACACCTGACAGTGAGGAAGCATAATTCAAGCTGCAGGCTGACACCTCACATAGGTGGGCCAGCAAATCAAGAGAAGACACCCAGGAATGTCAGTAATAACAAGATAAAAAAACCTCCTAGATCAGTGATTCCCAGCCAAGGGCACTAGTATCACACCCAAGGGGGGTAATCTAACGCTGCAGCTGCCAGGGAGAGCGTGGAAAGATTGTAGAGAAGCTAAACTGATTTTAAAAAAAGTAATGAAATAGAAACTGCAATTTTTGATCTAAAAATATAAGCACATATTGAGTGAGCTTTAACACGCTGCACATGAAAACTAGTTAGCAAGCAAGCAGAGACATCTTAGCAGTTAGCTTAAGT
>CAEMYA010000009.1:2716464-2762018 GCA_903131615.1 Diplodus sargus
CTCCTCTGATCTGCTCTCCTGACATATTTGGTAGTCTTTCCATCCACCTTCATTATTTTCATCATATTTCTTTCTGAGTATTTCTCAGGAGCTATTTCCTGTCGCTTCCCGCCTCAGCTTGTTTATCACGTCATGTTTTTCTGAGAGCATATTTATGACTTTCAGGTTTGTCACAAATGGCTTTTATTTTCTCTTATGTTCCGGGTGTGATGACTTCCCCCCCCCATGTGTGCGTTTGCCTTCCTATCTATCTCAGTGCCTCCCCTCCTGCTGCTGATCATTCCTCACTCCTGTCTTTATCCTCCTCTCTACTTTATCTTTATCTCTCGCCCAGGCTCCTTGTGAGAACCTGCGTACACCATCAACATATCCTGGCAACATGCTACCTCATCACCCGGGCCAGGCCAACTTTGAAGACTTCACTTGCTGAGCAGACCCGGGTGGAGCAACAAAGCGTGCGTTATGCAACCAAAGCCAACCACACAACAAGAACTATCCAACGCGGGGAGTGTGAGGAACTGATACGAAGTCTTAACAGAGACACTTTTTACATAGAAAAACGGAGCAAAGCAGACAAATCAAACACGACAAACGCGGTGAAAACTGATGCAAAGCGGAGAGGAAATCCCAAATATTTAAAAAAAAATAAAAAATCTGTTAATTTTTCCAGAGAACATTTCATGCAGCACTCTACAAAACTCTTCTATTTCTGTGTTTTCCACTGGAATACTGCCGCAAACGAAAAGGAGGCTCACGGAGAGAACCTTGCCAACACAGGACCTTCTTTCAAAAGACAAGAGAAAAAAAAAAGAGAAAAAACAAACAAACCAATAAGGGAAACTGTACAGTTATCACATCATAGACAGCAGATCAGAAAAAAGAGCCCCCATGCCTTTACATAACACAGCAACACACGCTGGTTTCACACGAGTGGGACAAATATTCATAACTGCTTTACTCCACTGTACATGTAGCAACATCTGTAACTGTTGCAGCGCTCCATAAAAACAACATCTGGACTCTTGTGTCGTTTGTTTCGAGAATGTATCGATGTTCGCGGTGAGTGTAGGACGCCTTTCGGGGGAGTTGTGGTGGCGGCGGTGGTCGTGGTAGAGGTGCATCATCTACCGTCTGAAATGTACTACTGGTGATGATTTCAGGTCTCATCCTGTAAATGCATGCTCGTAACCGTCCAGTGCATGTTTTTCATTTCATTTATAATTTTGATTTATTCTCTTTTTTTTTATATATATACATATAATAGTATATGAATATTATAATTACCAAGTTTGCCTCAATGATCTACAGGAGAAGGAAGATGATACATCCCATATGTTTCTGTTTATGTGTGTAGCTATGCAGTGTGTGTGTGTGTGTCATCAGTGCCCGAGCAGGTACAGCGTGTGTTTGTTGATGCAAATGAACGAGCTGCACTTAATTACAATTCTCATCCTCATTCCTTTTTCTTTCTTCTTTTTTCTTTTTTAAACCTGCGCCCGGCGAGTCGAGGAGTCTTCATTCAACTTAATTTCCTCTTATCTCGACTCTCTCTGAGGTGACGAGGAGAATTTTTCTTCTTCTTTCTTTCTTTCTTTTTTTTTTTTCCAGGAGAGTCAATTGCTGAAATCCTTCGAGTTCTGTGGGGCTGTTAATTCTTTCTGTATCTGTGTTTCTAGTTGCAAAAGTCTTATCAAAGCACAATAACGCCAGTATGTAGAGGTGATGTAAAAGACAACGTACTATTCTTCTTGATATATTGTCATATTATTAATATCGTGTTGATCCGAATGTTTTTCAGTTGTTTTTTTTTTCTTTTTCTTTCATATAAAACAAACTTGATATTGCCTAATAACCCTGTCTCCATCTTCCAGGTAATAGGCTGGTCTATTTAGTTATCAAAGCATAAATAAAATGTAAATATCATTTTGAAAATTGTTATTCTTCTGAGGTTTTATTCTGACTGGTGAAACTCCTGTTAGAAAAAGCCTTTTATTTTCCTGTTTGGTTGATGAGGATACCAGAGGCAAAGCAAAGTATTTTCAAAAAAAAAACTCCAGACACTGTGCAAATGTTCATTTTTTTAATCACGAGTTGCTCTCGGAAAATCTGATTAAGCACTCTGCGCTCCCATCTAAGGCGTTTTGCTATCTCGTCTCTCTCTAATCAACATGTTATCTTGTGTTTTTGCCTCATGCAACATTTTTCTCGGAATTAAATCAACATTAAGCGGAATGGGTTTGGGGGCAGGAGTCTGGTATTAAAACAGATATTACTTATCGGCTTCAGCCATGCATTTGTGCCGCACTTTGAAACAGCTGCAAGCAGCAACCTTGGTGCATTTGGAGCTCCGTGTAATTACACTCGGAGCTGCTGTGTGACAATAGGATGGATGAGAAAATATCCTGCTCAGCCAATACAAGTTTTATCAAGATTGTAAGTCAGCCAGCAGACGCATATTATGGACGGCGTCTCTCGTGTTATACTGCACATCTGGTGCTGCCGACTGCCACACTTATATTAGAGAAGCGATTTGGTAATACATGATTCTGGGAGTATTGGCGCCCAGCTGTGTGCCCTTAAACATGGTCCGCCTTGAAATCAGTCCCCCGACTACCAGACGTCGAGGGTTACTCAAGGACGAGAAGTTTACTTTTGCCTTCTTCAGAGATACTTTTAGTGGGAAACCAAACATTAACATTGTTCATCAAGTGTGAGCGTGCATTCATTTTTTATCATTCAGGGGAGAAACCTCAGCTGGTAACCACGCATTAATATACAAGCGTTAAATCTCCCGGGGGGAAACTGTCTCCAACATCTGATGAAGAAGATCTTTTTCTCCCGTTTCGAATGTCACGCGAGAATGACACATGGTTTTGCCCCCCTGACGGTTTGATTATTTTCTGTTGTACCTGCCAAGAAGACAAATTAATCGAGAAATAAAAGACGATGCTGTTCATTTCCTGTTTGCATTTGTGTCTCTTTGTGTGAGCGACGGAAGTGTGCAGGGGAGGGTCAGAAAAGCGGGAGAGCTGCTCGGAGGTGACAAGAATCCTGCAGGAGACGCTTTCTGCATCCTGATAAGGCTCCAGAGTGAAGCAGGTGGGGGTGTGAGTGGGAGGTGGCGATACCGGCGGGGATTTCCAGCAGAGTTTCAGGCAACCTTAAAAATCTCTCCAAAAGTTCTGGATTTCCTGCAGACTTTTGCTCCTAATTGTTCGCATGCAGTTCGCAGAAATCTTGACAGCAGAGTCCTTCCTCCCTGCTGGCTGAGGTTGAATCATTACTCGCCCTCATTTGGCTTCTCGATAAAACAGATCAGAGGTGACTGCTCCCTCCTTGCTTTCTCCTTGCCGGTTGACACAAAGCCAATCTGTGGACAAAGTAAGTCATGATGGAACCCATCCCAAACGGCCCGCCCCCTCTTAAACAGCTCTAACACCTTCAGATAATCACAGCAGGCAGCGGGACTTGATGTAGAGAGGAGGAGGCTTTTTAAAAAAAGGTGCATTAGTTGTTATATTTTTATGAGACTTGCTGTTTTCACACACATCTGTCACAGCATAATCCTGCCTTCTGCCGCTCGGTGAGCATTCGCTCACGCTCAAGATCTTTTTATATCAGAGGTAATTTCTGCCTAATCCTATTATCTCGTCTTATCATCTACACACCAAACACAAGATTATGCTCTTGTTTTACAAGTTCTTGACGTGGTGCAGTGTTTTGTCGCTTCCACTGACTAGATTAACACCCAGTGGAAGGAGTTATTTTTTAATAATGTTGCTACTTACCTGTACTTATATATTTAACAACAATATGGTTGCTTGGACCCAGAATTGTAAGGACAATCCTAATCCTGATGACATTCAGAACTGCAAAACAATCAATGACAAACAAGTAACATGTACGTTTAAAGTCAGTTCAAGCAGACTGAAGCGGTTGGTAACACTGGTTAAATAGCCCAACAGCTGTACATTTACTCTAGACCACACCAACGAAGTTATGAATGATTTAGGGTTTTTTTTTTTTGCATGTCATGGATTTTTGAGATGATGTAAAAGGGATGGATTGAGTGTAAGTAATGGGGATGGAGGGATGAATGGTCGGGGAAGGTTGGGCTGCTGTTGGATGGAGAAGGAAAGCGGGGAAGTTGAGGCTCTGAATACGTCTGGATTTGTTCCCAGATGTGCTCCTCGAGTACTTCCAGTTCATGCTACTTTATACTTTTACTTTATTACATCTGAGAGGAAGAAATTCTTCTTGTTAGTCTGCATATCTATATGACTTCATATAGATACTACTAGTTACCTTGCAGATTTAAATTATAAACACAAAAGGGCTCAACAAAATTACGTTGTGTAAGTGATGTACACATTAAAGCAACATTATGTATTTTGTCTGATTTGCCACTGTGATCCTGCCCTCTCACTGAAGTTACTTATACCACTTTTCCACCAAAGTTGTCAGGTTTTTTAAACGTGGGTCAACCCGCTAACAGTCATCTTTTCACCCCGTTACCACTTCCCGAAAGCGTAAAAGGTGTTTGATTTTTATCTCAAGTCTTTTGGCTTCAAATCACCACAGAGCAGCTTTCATAGGAATGAACAGGGCTCCACCTCCAACACTGTGTCCTGTGATAAAACGTCCTTGAACAGACCGCATCCCAAATTCTTTGTTTATTTAAGCCCACCCCCCTGATGTTGATAACCGATCGTCGCTTCACACGGCGGACTTTAGCGTATTTATCCAGGTCTTATGTTTAGATCAAAGCTGAGCTGAGGTGATAAAAACCCAGGTCTACTGCAGAGTCAGTTGACCCAGATTCAAATGTAGCGTTTACACATTTCCATTGCACACAAAAGCCAGATCATAAGTGGGATTTTTGACCCGTGGAAATGGGGTAATAGTGTAGAAACAAGTGGTTGCCGGGGCGGAGTGGCTGAGACTGAGACACCATTCAACCACTTACAAGTCACTGTACCATCAGCATCATTTTGAAGCTGGTAAAAAATGTTACCGACCAATGAAACATTCACACTAAAACATGTTTCCAAACACAGGAGAGAAATACACACTGAAGAGAATCGTGGTTCGTAATCGTTCATTTGTTGGATCTGTGTTTTTTCAGCCTCTGTTTCCACAGCATAGAAACAATATGAGGCAACTGCGGCTTCATGATGTTTCTCTGTTGCGGCTATAACAGTCTGATATAACTGCACGCTGAAATATGTTCCTGAAAGCATTTCAGGCGAGAAACTATCAGTGTGGTAACAGAATCTTGGTTTATGGTTTTATCAGCACTGTCTGGAGTTTGGTGTGACGCCATCCACTCCATCCAAGCTCTCTCTCAATCAGACTTTGTTCTTTGTGTCTATGGAAAATGTGGAACAACAATCTGTAGTTGATACAAGGGCCCTGGAATCTGCCAGATGGCTCTGTTTTTTTGCGTCATTTGGCAGATTTCTGCCAGCAGAAAGACTGGAGCGGTTTTAGTTTACCATTGTTCATTTGCATAAAAAAAATAAAAAAAATAAAAAAATGACACTGAGTGGGTGATTTTCTCCCCATGAATATATTGACCCAGTTTTCACCCAGTGATTTCTTAGCATGCGTTACTTTATATTCCTGGATCTATACTGTGCAGAGATGAATTTTCAAAGCTGAGCTGACACTGCAGCCTGTCTCCGTCCTCTCCCTGCTGCCAGCATGTCAGATGAGTCACGTTTCTGGTATAAATTTATCCTGTCAGATCTCTCAGTGCAATTAGGATGCTCAGCCGTTTGTCATAGATAAGGCTGAGGCCCGGCTCCTCTGGGCTCCACTTTACATTCTGCTCGTTAAGAGGATTAATAATTACAACAGAGTCAAGTTTCCCAGCACTGAAAGACGCGGTATTAGATTTCAGACTCGGGTCCGCCCGATATGTCCTTTAATTTGTTTAAAGTGCAAACTCCTTGTTCATTTTGTTTCATATCCCGGCTGTCAGGCGGCCTGTCAAGGATAAACACGATCAGCTGCCATCGTACACACACGATGCAAAAATCCTCTGTGGCGATTTTTTTGAAAGCACAAATCAATCATTTTTTTCCTCTCTCCCATGAATGAGGATTGTGCCACAGCTCGTTCCAAAAAACCACATAATGTATGCCCCCGCCTCCCTCGTATGCACTCGCACAAGCACAGATCAAACACAAAGAGGGCTATGCAAACAGATGGGATGCCATGTTTTGTACTGTTGTAGCTCCATACTAATTGGGTGGAAGTGTAATGGCATCGGAGTTTGGAGACAAGAAAGTGTTTGATTCTGTGGCTGACTTACAGGACCCCAGCTGCTCCACTCTTAGCTTGTTGTTTACTTATTTATACAAAGAAAAAAAAAACCTTCAGAGGCTCAACAGCCCTCTGTGTGAATGTATCTCTCTCCAGATCAAACATTATAATGATGATATGCATTCAAAGGAGGTCATGTGAAGCTGTTTCTGTTCAGTACGGAGGTGCCACGGATGGGATTCAGATCAGCTCATCATCCAGACTTGAACTGATTTGACTAATTCATGAACCCCCTATTGTGGCGAAAGAACTGTTTTGTTTTGATTTGATTAAATGTCCCAAAATAAGATGGCTGTGATTTTTGCGATGACTCAGGGCGAGAGTTTGACTTCAAGCAGAGCCATTATGAGCCCGAAAATAAAATGAAAGCTCAGACTGTTCAGAGGAAAGTGTTTTCGGTTGTGTCTTTGTTTAGCACCTTTCACGATTGGATTAAAGAAAGTTGCTGTGACGTTTTAGCCTCATTGTTATTCTGTTTTGTGTCCCATGATTTTTTATTATTGTACAAGGTAAAATTAATTTACAGAAGCACTTTGATTGCATCATACCCCACATTGATCCAGTATGCAGTGCATATTTCTTCTACGCCTTTGTGTGAGAGCTCCAGATGCTGTTTGGTTTGGTTTTAATACAGTTTGCAGACATTTCTGCTGAGTGATGTTACAAATAAAATGGAGGTAAAGCTACTTGGCGCTCCTCTCACGAACCCAGGCAGTGACTCTGACTTTTTGATATTATTGAAGCAGATTTTAATAATACAAGTCATGTTGTAGTTGTACTGTAGACCTATTAACAAACTTTGCAGCTGTCATTCTTAAATGTATCAAGTCATTTTGCATCAGAATTGGAGAAACAAAAATAAGAATAAGGGTTGAGCTGTCATGGCACTTAGTGATTGTAGTTTCCTTTTCCAGGAATGTGTCGTTACTTGCCAAACATTGACGTTATCTTTCCGTCTTTTCCATCCTTCATCTTAAAGAATAAGTTCAACCAAATTTGAAAAGTCAGTCACGTCATTATCTACTCACTTTTTATAGTCCACAAAACTGTTCTGGAGCTTCACAGCAAACCAGCGTTGTAGCAAACAACTGGAGGAGCTGGAGACTTGTTTTACAACTTAAACAAACAACCGAATGAAGATATAAAATGGCTCCATACAGTTTATCTGGTTTCGACAGGTTTACAAGGGTATATAAACAACATCTTTTCAAATCAGTTTGGAATCTTGAAGCTTCTGGAGACTTAGATTACGTCGGACAAGCTTAATGCAGCCATTTCATGTTTTCTTTCAGTTGTAATTTTTTACATATTAAAACAAGTCTCCGTCTACTTCAGTTGTTTAGGGGAGTGATGGCACGCTTAAGTGCTGTGAAAGGCCAGAAATGTGTAATGGTCTATGAAGCCGAGATGCTGAATTTACATTTATTGGTGGACTTATCCTTTAATCACACATTTTCCTCCCCTGCAGTACCACCGATGACCAGCAGGGGCCGCTGGGGGGCCGTCAACACCACCCAAAACTACGTTCTCGCTCTCGCGGTAGCTTCGTGCCTCAACCGGCGGCGACATTCAGAGAGGAGATGGCGGCCAGAGGGGGGTTTCAGACTGCTCCGACGGGAGGTGGTGGCGGAGCAATGGGACCTGGACCACCGGTACCGGGCGCAGGACCAGGCATGGGCCCCGGGACTCCTTCTGGGAGGATGGGACCGTCGTCGGCCGCGCAGAACCACATGTATCGCTCCCCGATGCCCGGGCCTGGGTACCCGGTGAGATATCACTCCATCTTTGCTGCTGACGCGTTAGCCAGTCCGCTAGAACAAAGCCTCTTACCGCTGCTTTGTCACTGGCGGCTAATGTGAACCTCCGGCACCGATGCGGGCCACAGCTCGTAGCAGCTGGCAGCCCCGCCGAAAAGTGCGTACCCGTCCGAAACGTGTAAAGCGGCCACTTCGAGCGACTATCAGAGTTTGTTTGTTGTTTGAATTTGCTAACCCTCCCGCCCGCTAACGTTAAGGTTAGCTAGTTTGTCACGGTAGCCAACTAGCTTAGCCTGCTAACGTCGCTAGTTTTCTCCCAGTTCGCTTGTTAAAAACAACCTATAGATGGCTTTGTGCGTGTTATAACTAATGCAATAAACTTAGACTTCGCTGTCGACCGTCGTACATTGTACATCGTACAAGTTTTCGCTGGATCAAAAAGTTAGCTTATCAGTAAAAGCATTCCCCCCCATGCCTCGTCCACTTATGAATGAATAGGCTGCACGAAGCTGACGTACAGTTTGTTTCTCTGCGAATAAAAATCACAGGAGAGGCTCAAAGAAAGACCAAACTTTGCCCTTTTTGTCTACAAGTGTACTGGTGTATATATGCTAGCTGGTGTCTGCAGGGACATCCCTGCGTTTAGTAAACGTACCCTGACTTGATTTAAAGGTATCACACAGCAAAATAAGTGGACCAAGATGTTCACTCCAGAGTGTTGAGCTTTTCTGTACACGTCATGAGCTGTAAATGCACACATGGACTGCTAGGAGCTCCATATAAGATTGTTGTTTTTTTGTTGCTTTGTAAAAATGATCCTCATTTGATAAAATAATCCGGACTGATTAACAGAAATCAGTTTAAGAGATGTAAGAATATATTGTTTTTGTCTGTTAAGTTGTTAGTTTAAAACTTTATTTCTAGAACTACTCTCTTTTAGGGGTAAACTAATTATAGGCCCTGACCTGATAATCACTTATCGTATCAGTGATTTTTCTGGCAGATTACCGAAAAAATGAATGTGCTACTTTGGCTCTGATGCAGCATCCTCTCACACAATGTCTCGCCAGAAACATTATCTGATTGGTAACATGTCACAATTAATCGCCTGCAAACACTGAATAATCTGAATCTGCAAAGTAACAAGTAACTAACTCAGTGTATCAAATAAATGTAGTAAGGAGGAAGAATAAAGTAGCAGAAAATGCAAATGCTAAAGTACTTATATAAATTGTTCTTGAAACTTTGACACACAATCTTTTTGAGGAGTTTTATGAGACACAAGATTTTTATTTTTGTTACTTTAAATGAATATCGTTCCCAAATATCAGTTTTCAGTCTCTTCGATCTCTAGTAATTGATATCTGCCCTGTAAAAGCCCTAACGATCAACCCCGACTCATTGTTGAGACACATCAACCTACAAACATTTGGAGTTTCGTCTGTCTACGGGTTCAGAGGTATCTGTTAAATCTCAAGCTGTGAGCAGACATGTTGTCAGAGTGCTTTACAATCTGTGTAGCATATCATACGCTCCATCTTCAAACCCTCAATTCAGATACAGTTTGTTGTTCTACGGCATTTGGTTAGTGGGCTCGGTTTGCCAAAGTTTGCACAGAGTTGTGACTCAAATCGAGTGTTCAATTATATCTAGCGTGTAAACTTTTGTGGTTGTTTGTGAATTCATAATGTACTATGTATAAGACTGACTTTCAGTTAATTTATGATAAAACCTCATCATGACGAACAAGGCCAACCAGTGCAATGTTGGTTAATTTAAGACTAAGGTAGTTTATACTGGAAGATTTGGCATATTATGTTTATATGGAAGAAAAAAATCCTGCACACTGTCCACTTCACTTGCAATTAAGTTTAATCACAACAACACTTGTATGGTTATAAAATTAGGAATGAAGCTAACCATTTTATTATCAATCAATTAATCTGTCTGTTTTCTCAGTAATTTGGCTTATAAAAAGCCATAAGATAGTGACTAATGCTCATCTCTCCGTCCTAATGCCCAAGGCAACATATTTTCTAAAATGAACCAAAACTGTAAAACTGACAACAGAATGAAAGGAAATCTTATCTTATCTAATGTTATGTGCCAGATGGTTTGTTACACAGCTCAATCTGTAAAGGTGTGGCTAGAAACCGTTTGGAAAAGGGCAAGTATGTTCAGAAACCTACTGATTGAGTGATTCAGCGAACCATCTGTCTATCAAATGCTAACTTCAACCAATCAGTTCAACAAGTAGGAGAGTGCTGCCAGCTTGTAATCAGAACTTTACATAAGTCTGCAGAGCCGAACGCTACCATGGTTTCTACCAAGAAAAGCCTCCAGTGCCGCTCCTTGCTCTTCGTTGAATGAAATATGCTCTCTGGTTCTGATGTAACTGATGCTGTAGCAGCTATGCTTACCTCCAGAACAAAACATACAAACTAAACTCTACAGTTTTTCTATTTATGTCGATCAACGAACCGTTTCAGCTCTTTGTTAAAAACACATAGCGACTGATCTCATAAAGTTGTGTGAAGATGTCGATGCACTCTATCCACTTGTAAAATATTCTTTGTGTAACATCGTGTTGTGATCCTCTCATACATGCTGCTACTTCGATGAAGTCATATTGTAGGTTTGTCAATAGTTATCAGCAGATTAGAACTGTGCTTATACTCATCTTCAGCTCAGAGTTTCTGTCTTTGATCTGGATCATCGGTACCTGTCGAGCCAACATACTGTTTCATAAAATGGCACTTTTTGTATATTATATCTTGATAGAAAGCATTTTTTTCACTGTTCCACAGCTGCTGTAGTGACTGCTGCTTAGCTACAGGCAACCTGAAGCATAGTTCAGTGAAAAGATGTTGCCGCTTTTTTCCTCCAGCGTCCTTGACTGCTTTCACGCACACAGGCAGCCTTTCACTACATAGTCAGAGTCGTCATTCTCTGAATACTGCAGAACTCTTGTTGTTCTCAGGTAAACCAAGGTTGTACTGATGTATAGCTTAAAGAGACACTTAATTATCTGCATGCGGTCCCTTACTGCCCACACTGCGTTGTGTGGAAAAGGCAGAGCGCATTCATAGTATTGTTAAAAGTCGACGCCTGTCACTCTTCCTCCCTTCCACCCTCCACCATTGGCTGAGCAGAGAGTGAGCTTTGCCTCAATCTGTCATTTGTTGGACTGACTGCTGGAGGGAAAGCTGCGATCATTGATCTGTCATTTATCTGTTGTTCTCACCCGCACTCATGCAGTTAGACACGAGAAGTCGCCTGTTTGAGTTCTTAGCGCACGGCTTGGTGAGTTGGAAGTGAGAGTTGTTCATTATTGACCTGTTTGAAGGAGCTGAGATGCAAATTGTTGCTTCCTTGTCTTCAAAAAGCAACAATTTGCATCTAGTGTTTGTTTCCTGCAAACTGTACAGAGCTCTTAAGAGCTGCTGATTGCAAGCTTTTTGTTATTCTTGTACTAAGAAAATGTCAAATGAGTTTAGTTCAGAATTAATCATTTACATCAGGATTGCTGCTGCTAATGCTTTGCTGCTGTATTGACGTTGATGCGCTGATCTATGTGATATCCGTTTAGTTTTATGTTTTCGAGCAAACGCATTCTTCTCATTCGGCAGTATTCATACAGACTCAAGTGACTGAATGAAAGGATGGTACACTTTGATCTGCTTCTGTCCCCAAAAGCTCTTTCAGATCTTGAATTACACATATCCATACGACCTTGGAAACACAGATTGCTTTACTGCAGTGGGGGGTTGTGGGCTTTGTGCTTTTAGCATTTTAGATGCAGAGCTAGAGCTGCACAGTTAATCAAAATATTATCCAAGTGTAATCAGGCCATGTGCAAAATCCAAAATGCAGAAGATGCAATTTTTTGTTTATGGTAAAAACGTGTCACAAAACAGGAGATTAATGAAGCAGAAATGTTAACCCAACAGAAGACACATCATCATAACCATATTGTGCAGCCCAGATAGAGCAACTTAGTTTATATACAAAACATTATTCTTTTTTTATTTGCTGATTTGCAGCCACACTTACCTTATTTGATGATGGAGTCGATGGATGTCATTGCAGGATTCCTTCGATGTTTGGCATTTTTGTTTGACAAATTACTGAAATTATCACAATATCTTTAAATTTAACAGATTCATTTTTAACTCATCTGCTGAAATTAAACCAGGAATGGGTGAGATGGGAACATTAGTCTTAAGCTTGTTAAGCTTACATAAAGTGCACACGGTATGTCGGTGCACAGACCCTATTCCTGATGTGTGACTAAACCTGCGAATTAAAATACAGTAATAACCACTGAATCCTCTGTGACATCAGCAGAACCTCAGTGCAGTTGCACAAATATCTGTATACTCCAGACTTGAGGGCTGTGAAGTGATTTGTGAAATATGAAAACGCATGCCCAGAAAATTGTTTAGAGAAGTTTTATGAGAAAGAAGAAAAAACTTTTTTCCTATATTCTTTGTGCAGAGACCAGGCATGCCTCCTTCAAGCCGCATGAACCCACAGGGACCAGCAATGGGCCCCCCAGGATATGGAAACAGCCCAGTGTCTCGCCCTGTGATGCCTGGCGTGATGGACCCGTCTCGCAAGAGGCCCGCCCCCCAACAGATTCAGCAGGTGCAGCAGGCGAACCGCAACCAGCAGTAAGTTCTCCCCCCCTCACTTCAAACAGACGATCAATCTTAAGGGCTAAACTTTGATTTTAACAGTGTTTCTGCAGGGTCTTAAAAAGAAATTTTAGGCCTGTAAAAGTCTTAAATACATCCATATTTTGCATATAGGTCTTAAAATACATTTAATTCTTAAATGTATGTTAATTTTCCGCTTCCGTCGTCACCTTTTTTTTGGTTTTGTTTTGTTTTGGGGAAATGTGTTGGTGAGATTCACAGTTAGTTCTGTGTGTTGTACTTCTTTCTGAAGTAACCAGGAAGTGGCATTTTGCCTTGGCTTGAACAACCAGAATTCAGTTGGTTAGAACGTACCAAATAATGAATGAATGAAAAGCAGTGTGCGCTTTGCAAGAGGACCTTCAACTTGGGCACACTTGGTGTGAAAGCGCTGGTGTTACACACAAATTCGGAAAAACACCAGTTAGCTTCTAGAAGTCTCCAACTAAGTCATGTTATCACACACTTTTGTACGCCTTTATCACCAGTTACCAGTCTTAGTTCATCCATTTCTGCTCGACCAGAACTCGGCGCTGCCTCTGCCGTATTACATTCAAGCGGCAGTCAAACCATCTACGGCTCAACTCTGAAAGCAGAGGTGCTTTGGATTTTGAACACCGTTGCTTAACATTTTTGCCACAGATTTGGATGTAAAAAGTTGGTTGTTTTTTAAAGGAATTCTGGGACCGCACTTTTCCTTACTTTCTTGTACTTCGTGTAGGTCTTAAATTTAGTTCAACATGGTCTTAAAAAGTCTTAAATTTGACTTGTTCAAACCTGCAGAAACAGTGTCATATGCTTTGTTGTATTAAAAGTAATCTGTAACAGAGTCCTACGAAGAACTTAAAGGTTGTTATTTTATCCACCATCCACTCTGTTAGACATGCTGTCCTGCTCCCACCCATTCCTGCTGAAAGTTTGATTACAGCCACCTAAAACAATATTTCCTTTTGGAAGCAAGTCTTTCCTGTAATAGATTTTAAAGGGACATACTTCTGTTGCCTTGGAAAACTTTTTTTTTTTTTTTTTTTTTTTTAAGGAAATGCCAGTAATGTCACTTCACTGTTATTTGAGAGATGTAGACTGAAGATTAACTTCATTAAATGATAGAGTTACATACAACAGAAGTGATTACACAAAAACTGTTTTGGCAATTTTTTGTTTTTGTTTGCATCTTTTTTGGCGCAAAAATGCCAAACATTTTGTACCTAAAGCTTCTGAAATGTGTGAGGATTTGCTGCTTATCTTAATTTTATTTCATTGTTCTTACCACATGTTTTTATCTTGGCCTGTAGGTTTGACAAAGCAAGCTATCTAAATTTATATAATCCTGGACTTGGGCATACTGCTCATCAGAGTTTTCCTTTTTCTTACATTTTATGAACCAAATAAAATAAATAATCATGGTCTTACACTTGTCGTTTGAATAAGACTATTTAACAGCCTTATCATCCAGTTTAAAAACAGGAAGAGAAAATACAAATTATGTGCAAGAAACCCAACATTGGCTTCTTGAACATGATTCTGGTACCACTAGCTCTTTTGCTCTGACACTGAATTTTTGTTATCATGTAAATGGGGTGTTACTCCGCTCTGACTCGCACGCAGACTTATCTTGCTTTTATAATTTGTTCTTACAGCACAAAGAAGAAGAAGATGGCTGATAAAATTCTACCTCAGCGGGTGAGTATTAATCAAACAGTAGGCAATGAAAATCCATTAATTCTGGCCTTAATTGTGCTGGTGAGATTACATTTGCTTGTGTGTTGTTATTCAAGTGGCTCCAAATAAAGGAAAGTTGGTCCTTAAAGGAATCTTTTGAAAGTGTTAGAATTGAGTGCACTGACTGAAAGGACCCGAGATAACGTACTTCATATTTTCACTTTAAAAATCGTACAAAATGAACCACAAAAAACCTCTTTGTTTTTGGTTCATTGTACTTCTCTCCAACATCAGCTTAATGAGTTGTTGTGGTCGTTTGGTAGAATTTGATAAATGGGTCCACATGTTTTCCTGAAGGTTGTTTTTTTCTTTTTTACTTAGACTGATATTTTATTCTTTTTGATTATTCAATGTGATGACTGCACTCTGAAACCTCCATGTCATGGGGCTACACCGCTCCATAATATAGTGTATTCATCTTCAGGCTGCACGTCACAGGAGGAACTGTATCTTAAACTGCAGTTTGAGAAGTCAGCTAAAATTTAATAAAGTCAATGTACCTGCAATTCCCGGAGCAGAGACCTGACAAGGGGGCAGTTTATACCCAGCAGACTGAGGTTGCAGTACGCTGGTCGTAAATCAAAATAAAATTGAAAACTGTTCCTCTGTTCTCAGTGGTTGTTGCTCCAGTGGTCACCAGTGTCTTTTATTGTATCCCAGATCAGGGAACTGGTCCCAGAGTCTCAGGCTTACATGGATCTGCTGGCTTTTGAGAGAAAGCTGGACCAGACCATCATGCGCAAGAGGCTGGACATTCAGGAGGCCCTCAAGAGGCCCATTAAGGTATGCTGATTTAAGATTTCCCTCCTTAATCCTTCTTATCAATCCAGTTCAGATATTAAATTAATTCCAAAGACACTCAGAATCCCAGGAGCCTCTGTGTGCCCTGTAACCCAAAGTTAAAATAGTAAAATCTTTGATAAAGCCTTGTTAGTCCAGTTCATATAGTCCACAGGTTGGTATGTAACGGTGGGTTAGGGTTTTTTGTAATTTTTCTGTTGAAGCAGGTTTCAACTCAGGGATTTTGAAAGAAAGATACTGACACTGCTATGTTTTTATAGTTATAGAAAATCATTTTTAAGTCTTGTTTTTATGACAGTTTTTATGTAGCAGTGGACAAGATATTTTATTGAAGGGACACTGAGTTCCAGGCTGATATTTTATTTGTCAAACGTCCTTCAAGTGTCAGTATTCACTGAACCAGTAAATTGATGTAATCTTAAACGTGGCAACCCGCTGTCACAGCAGAGCGATCTCTATCTATCTCTATCTAAATTGACTTTATCGAATGAACTTGAATCGTGAGATTTTATGGAGCAGTTTGTTTATGAAACTGACGTTTGTCGACCCGCACTGATTATCAGCTCAGATATTAAGTGCTTGTTGTGTGAACAATTCAATTCAAAGTTTCTTTTGACTGATTGTTTCCAGCAAAAGAGAAAACTGCGGATCTTCATATCAAACACCTTCAACCCAGCAAAGCCAGATGCTGAGGATGGAGAAGGCACAGTTGCATCATGGGAGCTGCGTGTTGAGGGGCGTCTGCTGGAAGATGTAAGCTTCACTGTTTAGATATGTTGGTGAAATTATTTAAAATATGACTGTTTTCTGTGCAGACAGTATGGCTTAACAGTTAATTATAATCAACCACATTTCAGACAAATACCTTTAACAAAATTGCTTTCCTTCATATTTCTCTAAACCGTAACATTTGTTTTGCAGACGGCCGTGTCCAAGTATGAAGCCACCAAACAGAAGCGGAAGTTCTCCTCTTTCTTCAAGTCTCTGGTGATCGAGTTGGACAAAGACCTGTACGGTCCAGATAATCACCTTGTGGAAGTAAGATCATTTATTTTATGTATCTGAATGTTGACTAATGTTTATCTTTTTTAAATCCCACCAACTCCCCAAAACTCAAAGATGTTGACCATCATATATTGCGAAGAAAAACAAAAAATCTCACTTTTGCATACATTAAACCATCCCAAACGCCCAAAGGACAGAAATGAGCAATCAATTATCAACAAAGTTGCCAACTAATCCATCTTAATCACTCTCAGTATGTTTACATGCACAGCTTAGTCAGATTACAGCCAGAGTTCAACTATGCTACTCAATCGGACAACTGCAATTGTCTGAGTATTCATGCCGGTGAGAAAATCGAGTTACTGGCATGTCATACCTGGGGACGATAGGTGGCGCTGTACCCATTTCAACTAGTGGTAATAGAGCCATCTCCGGCTGACCTCTTTACGTCACCTGCAACAACAAACTCTGCCTCGGCATTCAAGAAAGATGGCGTATGAAGAGCAAGACGAAGCTACATCTTTGTACATTTCGTATATGGTGTACATGATAATTACACAAATTAGATGCACAATGGCGCTCTTGCTTGTGGTTATTTCGGAGGAAAGACGCCGCCGCCACAGTCCTTATATTTCCGGCTCACGGCCTCAGGGAAAGAAATCTCGAGCCTGCGCAGAACGCAAAATCCGAATCCAATCTGATAGAACGTATACATGCACGAGTAATGGGACGATCAATCGAACAATCTAGGTGTTTTAATCATACCATGAGAAATCCAATCCGGTCTTTTAGTCAGACTAAGGTGTATACTTGCATCTTAAAAATCCGATCATAGTCGGACTAACCCAGTAATTCGGTTTTCTTGAGTGTCATGTAAACGCACTGAATTTCATTCGAGCTGTAATAAAGGATTTATTAAGGTTTGTTTTATTTTTTGTGGAGTGTGTTTACTGCTTCTTTATTGTTGTTTTCTTCGTGCTTTGAATTGAGTACAATAATGTTATTAGACCGATTTTACAATGAGGCAAAAACTTTATATTTAAATTTACTTTAATTGTGATTTAATGCTTGGAATTAGTTCCAGTGAGTTTGTTGCTACAGCACAACACAAACAATTGAAACTGTGTTTGAAGATTCAACATTAAATACTCTATTTGTAATTAAAATGTCCATCATCTCATTTTAGTGGCACAGGACTGCCACCACCCAGGAAACGGATGGTTTCCAGGTGAAGAGGCCCGGTGATGTGGGTGTTCGCTGCACCGTCCTGCTCATGCTCGACTACCAGGTAAATGCTCAGGGGTTTAGTGTACCTCTCTGACATTTCAGGTTCATAACAGGGACAGCCAAAGCTAACGACAGATCCCTCTTGCTTCAATCCAGCCCCCTCAGTTCAAGCTGGACCCCCGGCTCGCTCGTATGCTGGGTATCCACACCCAGACCAGACCTGTCATCATTCAGGCCTTGTGGCAGTACGTCAAGACCCACAAACTCCAAGACCCTCATGAGCGCGAGTTCATCAACTGTGACAAATATCTGCAGCAGGTGAGTAGATGCAATGCGCATTATAAAATGTACATTAAATTTTAATGAAACATGTTGTCCCTTTTAATATACATCAAAAGATAAAGGCCTATCTGTTCTTAACAAAACAGATGAAAACAAACTGCAGCTCCTGCAAGAAGCTGGACTGATCAACAGTCACGTAGTTGTTGTGGTTCACTTTTGCTCTCTATGATAAACAATCTCTCTACTCTTCCCTCTGTCCTTGTATGGAGACTCCCACTCTTTCTGGGTCACTGACAGGTTTCCCAGAGCATTTCTCTTCTTCTGTGCCAAGATAAACATTCAGTTGCTAAAGAAAGTAAAACCGAAGTAAAACTGGTTGAATTAATTTACAGATTATCTTTCTTGTAACTTCAACAATTGTTTGGAATGTGGAAAAGATGGAAAAGAGACATTTATTTAAACACCCAGTGCTGTGGCACTCTTGTGTCTGTAGATTAGATTTCTATTAAAAGAAACATTAAATACATAAAATCAGACTCATTAAAGGCTGAGGCACAAAGCAAAAACGTGATTTTCATGGCAAATGGTTTACTGCAACTAAGTTAACTTGCTAGGGATTAATAAATAAGTAATTTATTTACAATATGTTAATGCTTGTGTGACCTTCAAAACAGTAGGTGGGCCAGAGGAAATTCAGCGCACTACTCTCCTGAATATAGACCTTCGCAGGAAATAGAGATGAAAATTAGCTTTTTGAATAATTCGGACATATCAATAATGTCACGATTTCGATTCCCAGTCGAAAATCAATCAAAATAAGCTTTCAATCAAAAGCTATACCAGTGCCTGAAGGTTTTTTTTTTCTCTCCGCCCTCTCTAACTTGACACCTAGCCACTGATCCTGTGTACAAGAAGACAATTAACTGAGTTGATGCCTACAGCCTCGCATCCAACCATGGCACGTGACATATCCAAAAAGGTCTCCTCACAGTCGATGTTTAAGTTGAAGTTCGGCCACATGTCCAGATACTATTTGTTGGTTTCAATTTGCAGATCTTTGAGACTCAGCGAATGAAGTTCTCTGAGATCCCGCAGCGCCTGCATGCACTTCTGATGCCTCCGGAGCCCATCATCATCAACCATGTGATCAGGTAACCTCATTAACATGTGCAGCATGTAGGAACAGTCTGAGATTGAACGATGTTTATGATCCAATAAAAAGTTTTTTAGTTAATTTAATCACCTGCAGCTAATGTATCCACCTACTACTGAATGTAAACACACTGTATTGTTTTATAGTGTGGACCCTAATGACCAAAAGAAGACTGCTTGCTATGACATTGACGTGGAGGTGGATGACACACTGAAGACCCAGATGAACTCCTTCCTGCTCTCAACAGCCAGTCAGCAGGAAATTGCAGGACTGGACAATAAGGTACAGACCAAGGCTGAACCAGCCACCAGCTGTTTTTCTTTTCTACTTTTTTGTCCCATCGAGTTTGAGACAGTTGCATCCGTCCTCTGTGTAATTGTTTTTCCTGTTTCCTGCAGTGTTTCTGAGCTTGTTTGTGGGGGTTTGATCTATTCAATCCCAACTGTAGAACAACCTGCACTCCAACAAATGTCACACAAAGAGAAGCAGTGTCTGTTTTTGGTTCAACTAGTTTAAAGCACTTGATTCGTTGTGACACCTTCCAGCAGCCGTATAAAGGTCATTTTAAGAACACTCCATTTAAATGTAATGTGAATGGGCAGATTTTGCATGGAGCCACCATGTCTTTATGTGAGCCCACTGAGGGCAATTTCACACACATCGGCTCTCCAGAAGTGTTGCCTGTGAACTACTGACTGCTTTCTAGGCAGGTTTGAGGTTGGTCAGGTCTTCTTGACCTCCTGCTAGCAGCTATTACCTTGGCTAGGATGAGTGTAATCACATTGATAAAGCGCGGAGCCATTCCCCTAAAAGACATCCTACTGTGTAGTCTTTGTTCTGAGACAGTGAACAGTGTAAATGCAGAGAGCTTGTTTACAGTCTAAAGGCGCCATTCATTTGTTGCTTTATTTTGAGTATGCAGACGTACACCCAGTTCCTGCCGGCCTGTTATCAGTCTTTGTCTTCCTTTTATCTTTCTAATGACGCTCTAGAGACACATATTCTTATTAAACCATTCCTGTTTAACAGTATCTGTGTTTAACCCACATCCACCAATAGCCGACTCATTTACCCCCAGATATAATGAACCTCAGTCTCACTCTATCATGAGATGTTTTTCAGGCAATGCAACCATACTAAAGTGCATCACATTTTTGTGGTGGGCCAGTTTAGGACTCATCATGTATCTGTCCTATTTCATAAAGCAGCTTACATTACACCTGTGGGTCTTTCCTGGTTGCTGAGCCATAGTTTTTTAAATTATATTCTTTATATTATTTTATCCTGACTGTCAATATGGGTGACAAGTTTGTCATAAACACTGTAGTAAATATTGAAGATCTATCAGTAGTTTAGTGAAGCACCCAGTCAGTCAGCTGACCGTGACGTCATTATATTTAGTCGTATTTGGGTTGAATGATAATGTAATTGGAATGGTATTTTTTGTATTTCATTGTCACTATAAAAATATAAAAATTGTGATGTGATTTTTGCTGACTTCTGTACCAAACAAGTATTCTTTTACATTTAGAGAATATTGTTTGGATGTTGTATTTCGACATGTGCTGTGTTTTTATCCCTAATTCATATACAAATGTAATTTTACAGAAAAGGTTTGATTCACCACAGCTGCTCTTGTTTTAATTGAAGCTCAGTTTGGTTTGTTTCAATTTCCTGTAAAGAACGCTTTGCAGTTTGTTTGTTTTTTGCCTAAGCAGCACTTCCCAAAGTTGCTGCCTCAAACTGTCCCCCTTGAGCTGGCGTATGAAGAAACCCAGGTTTTGTCAACATTCAGTTTGTTTTTTCATCAAAACACAGGGTTGTGTCCTTGAGGTCTAACAAAATGTGTTGAACGCATTTTGTTCTTTCTGGAAACATTTTCCAAGATGATTTCCTTCGAGCACTTTAAAGCCTGAATCTTTTTTATATTCATGTGTACTTCATCTTCCCTACCATTGTTGGTTACCAAGTTTCCTGGTGTGTTACAAGTGGAACAGTGTGAAGCCACTTGCACATGGTGCAGTCATGTGAGACAAACAAAACAAGGATCTGCATATAACAAAAACTGTCCACGGCACTGGATATTTTGTTTTTTTGTTTTTTTAAACAGTGCTCTTAGATTATTTCCATGTTTTCGTCTCACAGTTTTAGGGGTATGGCATCATTTTAAAAAAAGAGGTGACATTCAATTTCACCAGATTTTGATAATATATTTTCAAATGTCTCAAAACAGGAAATAAGCTATGACCATCAAAATCCCCACCAGACTGAAACCCTGTTAGATATATGCAGTTATTCTTCAGCTTAGACTGTTTAGACAACTGCTCACGATTGGCTGTCGTAACGAGAGTTTGGTACATAGCCAAAATGGGAAGATTTATCACTGTAAACAGAGTTCAAGTTGTGATCACACATGAAAAATCCCTCTGAAGCGGCGCCCTGGTTAAAATGGTTTTGGAAAATCTGATCTTTTTTCACCTTTTCTGTGTCAGCGATACCATTTTAAATACATTAAATCGATGACTGTCCTCTTTCCTGTTAATTCTTCTTAGATCCATGAAACCATTGAGACCATCAACCAGCTGAAGACCCAGAGAGAGTTCATGTTGAGTTTTGCCAGAGATCCTCAGGGCTTTATCAACGACTGGCTGCAGTCCCAGTGCAGAGACCTCAAGGTGAGTCCGACCGCCATGACCTCACACTCGGTCTTAAAAGCACCTTTTATCCGTGGACGAGTATCACCACAGATAACGTGTTGCTCCTACTCGTTTACGGAAAAAGGCTGTTGTCAAATTATCAGTGTACCATGCAAAAAAAAAAAAGTGGTGTCAGTCATTATGAAAAAGAAGCATTGTGACATTAAATATAAATGTTCAGCAGTTCAAATAGAAAAATCTATCGCCAAAAGAAATACATACCGGTTTTATGTGACTTGAATCAATGGTCTTTGGATAGATGATGTCATGCTTTGCAGATTTGCAAAACCCTGGGAGGCAGATTTGTGATGTGGGTTATTTGAGTAAATTTGACTTGGCAGCAGCTACAAGCACACTCTGTAGGGGTTCAGACAAGACATTAAGGAAAACACAGCCAGGAGCAGAATAAGGTGAGACAAAATGGAGGGGGGGGGGGAATCATCACAAGTAGATGATAAACAACTAGAGTATCTCTGGAGGAAACTCTCTTTAAACCTGCTGGCAGCCACTTGACAATTTGGATATAAAATGTCAAGAATCAGTTTAGTCAGAAAAAACAAGCAAACCTTCCCTCTGGCGTATCTGTCAAGTTGAGAAAATTCCTCGAGGTCAGGTTTGAGGCTGTATTTGAGGTAATATTTAGTCCTTGCTGTGACACAGTGACTTGGCTTTCAGTTCAAGGTTCAGTTGAATGAGGTGAGGACTTCATTACATGAGTACATGGACATCACGCTCTCTGAACACACAAGGCTCATGCTGCTCACTCAGGTGTAACACAGGCGGGTCAGAGTCCAAATAAAGCGTGAAGCATTTAATAACATGTCTGACTGGTTGCTGGCACGCCTCCCCCCGACCATGAGCTAATTTACTGCTGACCAGCTGTCAGCCACCTGCAGTGTTCGTTCAACCGAAACTATGTGAAATTGAATGAATTTGGTCCAAAGAGCACTGACTGCTTCTACAGCAACAGCCAAGTTAACCTAATTCACAGAAATATCCCGACAATATGTTTGTCATAGCTGCAGCCAGTGTTTAATTCAGGACCTTTGATACATGTATTCTCACAGGATCCTCTAATTTCTCCACTGTTGGACAAGTTGAGTTTTGTCTAATTGTTTCTCTGTTCACAGACCATGACAGATGTGGTAGGAAACCCAGAAGAAGAGCGAAGAGCAGAGTTTTACTACCAGCCGTGGGCTCAGGAGGCGGTCTGTCGCTACTTCTACTCCAAGGTAATCGGTTTTTCCTCGACTTATTCCATCTCCTGTTTGTATTCTCTTTTTTTTTTTTTCTTTTTTCTTTTTTTGATGATGCTACTGATCATCTTGACTATTTTACCCCATTCAAACTACGAATAAAACAACAGTAACATCTGGCTTTTGTCCTCAATTCAAAAAGGTACAGTTTTCAAGTATTCCCAGGTCAAACGATTTTGCAGTGGTCATGAGTATTATTTGCTCGAGCTCCGATCATAAGTGATGGAAACATGACTTTCAGGTGGACGCGCTAATTTTTGCAAAGATATGTGTCAGCATTCTAGATGTCAGCACAGTAATGGTGTCACTCAGATAATAGGACAGCTAGGCAGAGAAACAGAAGTGATAACATCTTATAAACATTTACGCCGTGTAAACTGCTCGACTACACACGTGTAAATGTGACTGGCACAGAATCCAATATCCTCCCCAGCTGATCGATCGGTTCATCTGTCAACTTTTGTTATCAGCCCAATGATGTTGACAATCTGTTTTCAGATCAAATATCAACAGCTGTAGGGGCTGTAACCAAAACAAACTCGACGCATCAGTCTGCTGTTTTTTTGTCCATTGATCTATCATTTTGTTTGGGTGGCTTTTGGCTATAAAATGGTGATAATTGCCCATTATTTCCGGAGGCTAAGCTAAGTTACACAAATAATTGCTTATTTTGTCTGACCAGCCATCCAGCAACCAAGTATATTAAATTCCTCTCACAAACCACCAAAGAAAAGCAGAAAATCCTGACATTTAAGAAACTGGAGACGGTGTCTGTCTTCTGGTGATTAAATCTCTTCTGTGTAAAAAAAAATGTCTTTCAGGTCCAGCAGAGGCGACAGGAGCTGGAGCAGGCGCTCGGCATCAGAAACACCTAAAGAAATTTGTCCCCAGGCGGCAAATAAGGCGACGTGGTGTGCTGTCTGAGACGACTAATGTGTGTGTGCGTGTGTGGGATGTTCAAAGTGAATTCCTCACAGAGTTTTCTGACAAACTTAGAGAGACATAGATACTAGATGGCTTTACCGTTATATAGGATGTCATGGTTTTTTTTTTTTTTATGATCACCGTGCAGGTCAACAACTACTGCAGTTTTGTTGCTACTTCCACTTTTTAAAAAAACATATAATTTCTCCTCACACCAGAGCTCTTAGAGCGCAGTGTGTTTTCTCAAGCATGATAAAGCCTTACCTGCGAGCATTCCTCTCATTTTTATACATTACGCCTATACAAAAGTACAGATTGTACACAGATGAAAAGCAGAGAGCAGATTGTACTGGGTGACTTCTAATGAATTTTGTCCCCAAGTCTAAAAATACCTTAAATCAGCTGGAATGTCTCAGTTGTTCCACAGGTCTTTGTTCCCTTTATTCATAAAGTAAATTTAAACTTTAATCTCCCAACCCAGCCTCCAGATGCTTCCCCATCCAGTTTGATATTGATTGTGATTGTGTTTGTAATCAATCATGCTATTTTTGTTGCACATTGGCAGTTCATGCATCACTTTGTCTTAAGTTCTCATCAGTTTGTTTTGACACTTTGTGCCACAAAAGACATTTTAAAAGCTAAATCAAGGCAGAATATACATCTTTTGTTAACGGTGGCATTAAGTATGAAGTTCTTTTCCCTTTTTTCTTTTTTTGTTATTATCAATGATCCTTGTTTTGAAAATGTGTATTATATAAGTACTTGTCTTGTTAGCTAGTACAGATTATCAAGGAAGTAGCTAGTATGAGTACCTCTAGTCTATATAGTTTTGTAAATACTGAGCAGAAAAAAAACTGAAGATGGATGTGAAGTAAAATTGTATCTCTTATCCTGACAGATGTTTTTCTTAACTCTTTGTCTATGCTCAGATAGTTGAACCAGTATTTATATTATTAATCGGCCTTTGTTGTCAGAGCACCGTGGTTTAGCTCTCACATTTGACGAACCTCTTGCTCTGCGGGACAAAATGTACATCGCGTCCATGTCGCCTGCGAGCTGGGAACAGTTAAATCTCCTGCTTTTAGTTTTGTGTATTTTAATGATGTGCAGAGAAGCCATAAACACTTGAACTAGCTCAGTCACACGTGCGGCCGAGCAGATCTAAAGAGTCGTAGCTTCTTCGTGCCCTGGCTGAAGACATGTTGAGTTTAATGGTTGTTTCCCTGTTGAAGGTGAAGATGCGTGTCCTGGCTGAAACCTTTAGCGTGTGTGCATTTCATTAACAAATTCCAAGAATACACTAATGTGGGTTTGGGTGGGAACACGGTTTGAAACTAACAGGGGGACCTCTGGAGTGTAAATCACGACACTGGGGGGGAATTTAGTATTATTTGAATCTGCAGACTTTTTCATGGACCAAACCTATTTTTCTGTATGTTCTTATTATGTTATAATAAAGGATATGTAAAATGTACCTGCTTGTGTGAGTTTATGTGTCTGCCAGTCATTTTTGTTTCACCTGAAAATCTGCTTTAACATTGTATGGATTAGGATTGGGCTAAAACTAAGAAACTGCGTTAAGAAACTGATGTGGGCGCCAAATCGCCGAAATTGCCAATTTCCACAAAAATGTGTTTTGGAAGAAGAAAACCTGCGAAATTTAATTTGTGGTGGAAGAAGAACTCGGATTGTTTAAGAAAAAGTACCAGCAAAACAATGTAAACATACGCCATTTCATATAAACCGAAGTATATAAGTAATTAGTACAAAACTGTTACCAGCAAAATGTATAAAAGCACTTCCTGTGGGAAAATATTGCCTGTGACTGAAAGATTGTATTATATAATTAGATTTGTTTACACTTGTGCATCAGTGCTTAAGCCACAATTTACTGTTGTAGCTGCTCGAGAAGTTTATTTATTGGTAACAATACTTGAGTCTGATGTTTCCCAGCATCGAGGTCGGACTCTTCAAGAGTCATGAGACTATTAATAAGGAAGGAAGGAAATAAGTTCAGCTGTAAAAAAAAATTTAGTATTATTTTCAATTTATGGACTTAATTATATTGGGTAGTCAATAATTGCTTTTTTGTAAAATATTAGATCATTTTAAAAAGTAATTTAAAGTAACAAATTAGAAGAAAAATAGCTGATTGTTAAATTTCATCCATTGATCGTCGAATATTGTAGTTTTGGGTTGGCAGCACAGATCGGACCTGGGGATGAATCTCAACAATTAGCAAACTTTCTCCAGGAAGTTATATTTTATTCCTTTAAAGGTGCACTATGCAACTTTTTCACAGAACTCTAAACAAAGAGAAATAGACAGCTCTTTCTACAGCAACATATATAGCAATTTCCAAGAGATTGGGATTTATTTGGGTAAATCTACTGATGATTTGAGCTTTCGTTCGTATTTGTGTCTGAGGGACAAATATTTCTAATTATTTACCATCACGAGACTGTGTGAACTTAGTAATTACCAGGAGGCAGTGACAGAATTTCCTATTTTTTTAGCTGTTAATGTGTCCTCATTTGCTTGGATATCATGATACTACATCTCAAAGACTCAACAGGAGAAGAAATCAGAGTATTTATTACATCACTGTAATCACACACTTGTTGCTTCTGTGTGTGAAAGAGAGAGAGAGAGAGAGAAGAAGAGAGAATTTGTCCCTGAGCTGGACGGAGCGAACCAACCAGCAGCAGAGGGCGTGTCTGAGCCTCAGCTGCGTGTCCGGTATAAATACCTTCTGAGCAGGCTTCAGTCTGTCTTCACACCGGCAGCAGCAGCTCAGCCTGGGAGGTCAAACACATCATGGCAGCGCCGAAGAAAATCTGTGTGATTGGCTCTGGTAACTGGTGAGTGGAGGGTTTCTACGGTCTTCGAACTAACTCTAATGCACCTCTGGATGTCTTTCTGGTGATGTGTGAATGATCTGGTCTGTCTGTGCTGCACAGTTGTGAGTTTACAGTCAACAGATCTGTATTTTGTTCTCTGGATCAGATTCCACACACTTTCTTTGAGGTAGTTTTGTGAAAGCTGTCCAGAAGTTGGCAAACTTTGATGACAGAAGGCAGCTTAAGTCGTTGTAGACAGCACATAAATAAGTCATAAAGTTAATATCCTGGCTGTTATTGACACTGTCTGAGTATATGATGACCTTTTAGGATTAAAGAAGCTGCTCCTGACTTTTATCATGCAGTAGTGTTTGTGCTGAATCAGCCTTCATGTGGTGTTGATGTCCCTCAGCCAGCATGACATTTAGATCAGTCAGAGGTGGAGGAAGTCAGGCTGAACTGACTTAAAGTAGCAGCACCACAAAGTAGAAAGGCTCAAATACATGTCAGGTCCTGCATTAAGAAAAAACAACTTATTATCAGCAACATGTAACTAAAGTAAAGTAAAAGTACTCATTATGTAGCAGATCGGTCCTTGTCTTTTCCAGGTTTTAAAGGCTGAATTACAGTAAAGTCATGAAATGCTCTCAACTTTTGGATCCATTACCGATGATTGATTCATTTAATTAATCTTGTTGATTCAATGTTTTGTGAAAGCACCAGTTTTTATCCTTATAATATTGTCACAATATCGATATTCTAGGTTTTTGGTCAATAAAGTCAGCCTAACTGACTCTTCATCAACTGTAATTTCAAAATATATAGATATATCATGTATCGCAATACAGCCTAAAAATATTGCGATATTATTTTAAGGCTGTATCGCCTAGGACTAATTAGTTGTGTTGCATTTACATGTTAGTACGATAATCATCATTTATATTTATAAATATGTTTTTGTAAGGCTGGACAATATGGCCTTATGATGATTAATATTAATAACAGCAGTAGTCGAGTGTAGATCAGGACTGTCCCAATTTTTCTGGACGTCTGGTCACTCTACGTGTTACACAAATATTGTAACAGTTATTATCAGTGACAGTAACCCTGAACAGAATCTAATCAGAAGGTGGAACAAACACTTCATGTAATTTCGGAAAATACTATGTCGAGAGTGACAGACATGAAGCTTTTATAAATTTGAAATACTCTACTCTTTTTTAGTACAATTAAACAGTAGATTAATATTGTATACAAGCAAAAGTACACCATATGATAATTATTTACTTTCATACCACGGTGTACCTTGGCAACTGAATATTGCTGCAACCCTCTTCACGACTCATCCCGATATTTCATATCACCTGAAAGATACCTCATAAATGTTAAGACTTGGCACTAAAATCAAATATTGCATTATTTCTGCCCGAATACTCCTTTTGATGAAGTGACAATATTATTGGGATGATAATTTGTACTTTCACAAAATATTAACACAGTGAGATGTGGATATAATGACAAAGTGGATTAAGGCACGTATTAAAACATGTAGAGCAGTCTGGTAAGTTTGGAAAATGACTTTAAAACCAGGAGAAGACAACACTAACGAATATCACCATACAAAGATATCCAAAATGTAAGATGTATGAATATATAGTCACACGTTATAATGATATGATATTAATGCCTTGCCAATTATAACTTTATATGTAGAACCTTACAGGTATCAAATAGATGCAGTTGAGTAAAAATACAATATAACAATAACATGCAAATCAAATCAAATACTGGCAACACAGGACAAAAGTCTGTAGTTGTGTGCTAATAAATGCCATTTGACTGATGACTAATATTGATATATGATATTCAAATGGGTTTTCTTATAGCTCTTAGTTCACATAGTGTTGATATGTTACAGTATGTCAGTCAGACCCTCCGCGTGCCCAAACAATGGTCCTCTCAAGTGCTCCCTGTAGTGTTATTCTTGTCTGTGAGAGCATCCGAAACACTCTGCAAGTCACGTGACTCCAAATGTCTTCACTCTGATCCAGACTAATTGTGGTCGGGGAGTCACAGGTCAGTTTGACAGCTGTGTGAGGGAGACTGAGGTGATGAAACAGTCTCAGTTTGATGCTGGTGACCCTGTGCGACCTACATAAGCAATCAAGACCATCAGCTGTTTCTATATAGTTACTCTGAATGTCTGTCACTGGGTCAAACTCAGACGGAATGATTTACGTCACACAGACCGGAAGAGAGTTTGTTTACTTTTTTCCCAGTCCAGGTTTGGAGGTAAGTTCTATAATGTATCAAAGGACTTTAGAGAATTTCATTTTTGATGTTGTATTTTGTTGTAATGGTCAAAACTGCAGCAGGATTAGGGGTTAAACCGAGACAATACTGTTCACTGGGCTGTCTGACAGAGCCCAGCAGCAGCAATACACTCAAAATTAAAAGTCCCTTGTAGCTGCTTTACTGTCAGTAACAAAATGATTTATATAAATTAGTCAACTTTATTTTTTATTTTTTATTTTTTAATTTGTGTTGTTGATACACTGTTGCTCATGAAGCCTTGGAAGCCACTGTACATACTACGCTAATGCTAATACTCTAATGTTGTTTGTTTGTTTGTTTGTTTTTTCAAATTGTTATTTTATTTTTTCCAATATCTCTTTATTATTGTCTCCATTTTTTGAGACTAAAGGAACATCTTATCTTCGGTCAGTGTACGACCTCTTTAATATCACTTATAATTGATGCAAAGAGCATTTTCTAATGTGAAAATACACAAATAAATACATTTTAAGTGTCAGGGAATCAACGTGTCTAACTCAAAACTAGACAGATGACAGCTTTTCTGTCTCCTCCTCCTCCTACATCACTGCTCAGCATGAGAGTGACTGAAGTCCAAGTATTAACACATCACAGACACCGACGTGACGATTGTGCGCCTCTGTCTCCGCAGGGGCTCTGCCATTGCCAAGATTGTGGGTGCCAACGCCGCCAAGTATGACAAGTTCGACACCACAGTGAACATGTGGGTGTTTGAAGAGACGGTGAACGGCCGTAAGCTCACAGAAATCATCAACACAGACCATGAAAATGTGAAATATCTGCCCGGTCACAAGCTGCCCCCCAACGTGGTGAGGATCACAACAGCCTCTGATGCCTCGTAAGAAGTCGCACGCTGTGTTGATGTCGCCCTGCGACTCGATGAGTCACCATGTTTTTTCCTCTCTCTCCATCAGTTGGCTGTTCCGGACTTGGCTGAGTCTGTGAAAGGAGCTGACATCATGATCTTCGTGGTCCCTCACCAGTTCATTGTGAGAGTGTGCGACACCATTAAAGACCACATCAAGAAGGACGCTGTGGGAATGTCTCTCATCAAGGTGACTTTTTATTTTATATATCTTATCTCCAAATTCAAGCTCTAGCCCCATAATACAATAAAAGGTGCTTTGGTTTATAGTAGATTTCACGTGGGATTAAGATGGGAAGGATGCTTGTGATGATGCACAGAGTTTTTTATGTGTTCAATGTTTTGTGGGTGCGCTCCAGGGTGTCGACGCGAGTCCGGAGGGTCTGAAGCTGATCTCAGAGGTCATCAGGACAAAACTGGGCATCACCATGACGGTGCTCATGGGAGCAAACATCGCCAATGAGGTCGCTGATGAGAAGTTCTGCGAGACAACAATCGGTATGAGGGAGTTTAAAGATGCCATGTGTAACATTTTTAAAGTTATATTTTTGTCGAGTTAAACCCAGAGGAAGTTTATTCGAGGTAACGGTACTTTTTATTTGGTTGCCTGTTCTTTTTAACTTCCAGGAGAGAGTCAGAGAGTGAAAAATGTTTCCTCATCCGTGAAGCTTTCTGCCTGAGTTAGATCACCTTAGTCCCACATGTTTGACCATGGGATCGTTTATTTGTGTTACTCGCCTGAGTATTTATTTGCCCCTGATCTGACAGATTACTTAACTGTACACTGGCTGTAAACTAGCGAGCAACGGTACACATCGAGGCTGTGTTTATCTGTGTGTTTGAATTCCCGTCTACCTCTCACTACACTCACCAGAGAACTTACAATTTTATTTTGAAAAGCTTTGACAGAACAATACAGTCATATTTGTTCTTGTCTTGTCAAAAAGAATATGGAACTGATGACGATGTATTTGTTATTTTGTGGACGCAGGCTGCAAAGACAAGATTTGCGGGCCGATATTGAAGGAGCTGATGCAGACCGCCAACTTCCGCGTGACCGTGGTAGAAGAGTCTGATGTGGTGGAGATCTGCGGGGCGCTCAAGGTCGGCTTTTCTCCCCCATCAAACAAATGTTCTCACCTGAGCTCTGGCAAAAATGTCAATGTCACATAAACTTAAAACACTTGAAATGTCCTAAATGTGCCCAAACACTAGTCTCAACCCTGACGTTATTGTTGCTGCAGAACATTGTAGCAGTAGGAGCAGGTTTCTGTGATGGCCTGGGATTCGGCGACAACACCAAGGCAGCAGTGATTCGTCTCGGCCTGATGGAGATGATCGCCTTCGCCAGGTTCTTCTGCACAAACTGCCCCGTGTCCCCCGCCACCTTCCTGGAGAGCTGCGGCATCGCTGACCTCATCACGACCTGCTACGGCGGACGCAACCGCAAAATTGGGGAAGCTTTCGCCAAAACGGGCAAAGTACGAGGAAAAAGATTCGGTCTCCCTTCTGCTTCTCTTTGGTCATCTGTGTTATTTCCTTTTTCATGAAAACCACGATGGTGTGAAATTAAACACCCGAGCGTCACCACATGTCTCCCTCTGTTTAGACCATTGAGCAGTTAGAGAATGAGCTGCTGAACGGTCAGAAGCTTCAAGGTCCAGCGACTGCGTCTGAGGTGCACCTGATCCTGAAACAGAAAAAGATGGTGGACAAGTAAGTTTGACTCGTGTTCATTTATAAGAAACTCAGTTTTGCATTCTTAGTTTGATTTGTTTTTTTATTCCATTCAAAAACATGAGCGCAAAAGCAACACATAGGGTTTCTTCAGATGTGCTGGGTTGTGTCGAGTCAGTGTGACTTGAACTGGAGTCGAATCCAGCCGCTGTTTTGGTAGCTTCCAACGCGACTTGACAGAAAATAAATGACTTGGACTTGGAAATAAAAGACTCGTAAAGTGACTTGACTTGAAACACGATGACTCTAAGGACTTGTCACACTTCATGTTTTCAGTGTAGTTTTCTAGTTTTGCTGTCGGTACTTTGCTGTTTAAAAAGAGGTGAGGAGGACATATTTTCAGGTTGAGGAGAAATAAAGATTTGACTTGCCAAAGAAAAAAATGACTTGAAACTTGGACCAAACGACTCAAGTCACAAGTCTGACTTCCTGTTGTCTTGTCATCACTGTGAGGCTGCCAGCAAAGTCCTCAGGAGGTCGGAATAAAACAGGAACATGTCGCTTTCACACATCGGAATAAACAAATGTGATATCATTAGTCAAAATGTGACCTTTGGAGGGACTCGTAGGTGGATTGTGTTCCCTTTAGACAAAAGCGACAGGCTAGCTGTTTCCCCATTATGCTAAGATAAGCAACTCTAACAAGCTGTTGGCTGCAGCTTTATATTGTAGCTTACAGACACTAGAGCAAACAGCATTTTTCCCATCTAACTGTCAGCAAAGAGGTGAATGAGTACATTTCCCAACATGTCAAACTCTTCCTTAAATAACTGCCATCCTCCTTCTTTCTCTCCAGGTTTCCTCTTTTCACCGCCGTTTACCAGATCTGCTTCAACGGTCACCCCGTCACAGAGTTCATCCAGTGTTTGCAGAACCACCCAGAGCACATGTAAAGGACTGATGAATGGGTGGAAGTTGGGAAAGGGACTTTTTACACTAGAAACTACCGTATTAACCCAGGTGAAGACTGTGCCTAATCTCGACTGCTTCCACGCTGGAATCTGAAACAGAAAAGAAAAGAAAAAAATGGAGCAGAGTTGCCTTCTTTACCTGAGCTGCTGTGTTGACCTGCTTCTGTTGCATTACAGACAGCAACTCCTGTTTTTACCGATTATAACCGTACATGTCACAAAATTGTTGCGTAAGTCTTAAACCTCTAAAGAATTTGAATAACTCTGCCTTACATAACACGCAAACCCCGACATGTATGTTATGAAATGTTACATCATTTCTTTGTTAAAAGTGCCTTAACTTTTGCCTTTTCACTGATATGTATGTTAAACAAAAAGCACTGAACACACGACAGTTACCACTCACACTGTAGACGTAGCCAGTAAACCTAACAAGATTTATTTTGGAATAAACTATTGAACTCACTGATGCCTTCTTCATTCTTTTAATGTTTTAACTTGCTGGTGTCTGTCTGCAGGATACACTCACACACACACACACCCTCCGGCCTCACGGTAATCTGATCTGAGCACAGCCAGGCTGCCACTCTAAACTCTTCACCTTTACCATTTTCTAGAGCGTCCACTTTAACCTTTCTTTAAGGGCACGTCCCGCCTCATGGTCCTCGTCGGTGATGGCTACGTTGTTCAGTATGAATTATTGATGGTGCTGCTATTGATTCACCACAATGCTTGATAATCAAACAAACCTATTTCCTGTTATTCATCCCACCTGGTTAAGGAGTTTTCTGGTGGTTCATTCTCCAACGTCTCTGGAGACGTGATCTCTTTCTCCATTCTGTTCAAATGCAAAAAAAACTGTCTGTGCTCATCAGCAGCCATCTGTCCGTCGCCATATGCCGACTAAACCCATCAATGCTCAGTCCCAGTGGATGCAATTTTCTGCTAAAGGCACAATGAAAGACAAAGGGCGTAGCCTGGAGGGGTATTACACACCCTGCCTTGCCAGCATTCAAACTGATAAAAAAGGAAAAGAAAAGCTCAGGCGAGTTTCTTCTCTGTGTTTGCTTTTTCTACAGCCCTGCTGCTCGGTTATGTCACGGCCCATGAAGTTACATACTTTGTCACTTGTTTAAAATCTGATTCCCTGGTGGAAATCCCTCGCATAGCTATTGAGTCAACTGCCCTGTGAGATTTCTAATAATAACGCGCTCCAAAGGGGCAAATGTCCATCTATAATTAGACACTAGACAGCACTGCTGCAGCTGCCTCATCCCTGCGACATTGATGCCTCTTTACAAAACACTACACCATTGTGGTGCCATCAAAAACAGGTCGTGACTGCCTATTTTTCAGCCACCTCGAGCTGCATATCAATGTTTGCATGTTTTAAATGGGCAATTATGAATATTTACAATTACTTACAGTTGGGTGCAATGTGTGTATGCTAACACAGAAATAAATTCCCTTATGTACAGCTGGAAACGTTACACATTTGTAGTTCTAATTTGTAGTTGTAATACATGCAATGACCACTTGGGTGTGCCATCCTATCAATCACAAGCCAATCACACCAGTCTGCTTTATCTTCCTCTTGAAAGGAGAGACCTTTAGAGATAACCCAGGCTGCCTGTCAGATTACTCACACGGAAGCTGTTAAAACTCCCATGGCATGATCAGATATGATGCCACAAGTATTGTTTGAGCGTCTGACTGCCGTCTGGCTCTGAAAGAAACGCAGCAGTGATGGATGGCATGCACGCATGGAACCCATCCCTCTATTGAGGGAGGAGGAGGGACTCTCCTCACTTCCTCAATTCCAACCCCTCATCTCAGGGCGGCAGCCAAAATTTGTCAAACGCACCGGTGATGGCCGTAAAATACAGGAAGCTGGGTTTTATTACCTTCAAAATGGAGAGATGGAGAACTGGGCTGCTTTTGAGGCTTTTTCGCAAGTAATTATGAGCCAGAAAGCAAGTATTTCTGGTCGCTCAGTTAATTGAAATGGGCAGATTTAAAAAAATAAAAAATTTTGTTTAGACCGTTATGTCACGTTGCAAGAAGCGTCATGGCATTTAGGCTTATAATGATAATAATAATAGTGATAATGATAATAACAATAACAATAATAATAATAATAATAATAATAATAACAATAATAACAATAACAAGTGTGATCATTATTATTATTATTATTATTCTTATTATTATTATTATTATTATTATTTATCTGATGTCTCATGTCAAGATGGGTGTTCAATCGGAAAAGTCTCGGAAAAGACGCGTCTCATTTGACGTTTTCAGCTGAGTTGTTTTATTTTTTGCTTTTTAAAAGTGAGGAGGAGGGAATAATTCTTGACCAAAGAGAGATTTAAGAAATAAATAGTCAAGTTCAGGTCCAAAACCAGTGAAGACTCAAGCTGTGTGAATAAGAAAAATATAATAACTGAACAAAAGAACAGGTGAATAATTATTGAATCTCGACGAGAAAATTACCGTTACAAATACAACGTCGACCGTTACGACACTTATTTTGAAAACCCGAGCCGGATGTGCGGAACCCACTCAGGCTCTCTTCACGTTGCGGTAAAGTTGAGTGTGGCAAGTCATCTTTTCGAGTGACCGGGGGGTTGGAGAGGTGTCCGGCAAGTCCCCGCACATCTTTTCTTTCGGATAAGACACGAGCGAACTAACTGACCGTCCGGGGAAAGGCACACTTTGAAACATGGCTGCTCTCTCAGCCTGGTTTTGGAACGAGAGGTTTTGGCTGCCACACAATGTAACCTGGGCGGATCTGGCGGACCCAGCTCCCGGGGTGGAGTACCCCAAAGCTGGACACTTGCTGAACGCCTTGCCGCTTGCTCTGGGAATTTTCGCCGTCAGGATACTCTTCGAAAGGTTCGTACTTGCTCCTCATATAGGGTCTTTTGTTGTTAGTGAGGGGAAATTCCCCCCCAAGACCTCCTTTAACGGACTTTTTTCTTTAGATAATGGCAACAGGAAAACCACTTTCACTCACTTACTAATACAAACTTTCATCAGTATACCGACAGACCTGATACAGTGCCTTTACTGATGTCAACACTGTATTCAAATTTCCATTGGAATAATAGTTTAGGCTGTGATGGCTGTAAGATTAGCCTTTTCTATGATCCGTATCTGTTTCCTGTTTCTGAATCCTGATAAACCTGTAATGGAAGTCATGTTTTGTGCAGTTTCATTGAATCCAAGAAAATGGATATAAATCACAGTGGACTGTAAACATGGTCGTAAACTGAAATCTAAGATAAGGGCCTTCAGAGTATTGCTGGTTATTATGATTAGATGAGAGGGGGTTACAAAACATTCATGATTCCATTGTTGATTGTGTTGCAGCCAATTTGTGGTTACCGTTTTTCTTTACCCAACCTACTCGGGATGAAGCCACGCCCACTTTCGTATGACAAAAACCGGGAAAACTTTGCACTTCAAGTTAATGTTCCCACTCCATCCCTGAGCTGCTGCCACGCCAACAAGTTTACGTGACTAGAATTGACTGGATTCCAGACAAATAGAAAAGACAGCTGCACTTAATACAGCCGCTATGCTCGACTGAATCCGCTCTTTCACAATTAACGTTTGTCATTTCTCCCCGGAAGAAACCTACAGAGCGCCCAGTGAGGAAACAGCTACCCTAGCTACCTTCTTCTTGTCTCATTTATCTTCTTGTAAACGGTTAATGTCGTCACATTCAGTGCCCCTTATCGCTATTTTCCTTCTTTTCTTTTGAGCGGGAAACTCGGTTACCATGGGAACACAGGCGTCTAGGCTGTAGTCATGGAAGTGGTTTCATCTAAAGTACCGGTGGCATAATTTTTTTCCTAGGATATATCATAAATGTGTTATAGACGTGGAACCGATGGCACCGCTCAGCCTTGCTCCCAGTTTTACCCGGTGGCCACTTGCGGTACTGCAGTGCGAAATTTCCTTGGCAAAAACCGCATTAGCCCCATAGACTGCTGTCATGAACATTGTTCATAAAACTGTTAACAGGACACCTCGAACTGCACACAAGGTCAAATATGATTCTGTCTATTATGAATTATTAATCAATGGAGGCTTTATATTTGCAAAACTGTCTTCGAGCTGAGAAAAACTATTTTAACAGCGCAATGTTGATTCTAAAAAAGACGGAAGGGTCATTATGTCACTGAATCTTGCCTTGGAGCCAGACTGTGGTGACAGCTGTATTGAAGTCTATGGGAGATGCATGGAGAAAGACACTAGAACCTAATTTACGTCATATGATTTTAGATGAGGAAGAGCCTCAGAAGGCTGAAGAACACACTTCTTAGAGTAGGTTAACAATGGATTTCACAACTTTCTGGCACCAAAGCATGACTCAGTGACGTCATGGCCCTTCCCTTTCTCATGTTCCTCCAGCATAACCTGAAAGTAAAACCCAGATGATAGGAAACTTTTTGGGTCTTTGCTCACAAGCACCCCACGAAGCACCATGCCCCCCAGACATGGGTGAAAAAGTTACAGCGTCAAATTTCAAAACTATTGGCACCATGCCTAAAAGCTGCTGTTTCAAACATGAAAACTTTCCCAAATAGAGAAGGACTATGATATAACAGATTTGTGTTTTCTGGCCATCTGAAGAGAGAATAAAAATGATCAACCGTGTGACCCAACAAGTCAATATGTGTACATCTGAAGTGAAAGCTTCAACAATGTAGTGTCTGCGCAAAGCGACACACCTTAATTTCTTTGGCAAGGTAATTCCTCTGTTCTTACAACTGCTAGACGATCTGTGACTGTTATATATGTAATTATCACACGTTAGACAATGCAGGAGTGTCACTGACATATCTCTCTCTTTGTGGTGCGTGGCTATAAAAGCTTTATTGATCAATGTTCACATAATGATTAAAAAGTCTTGGAAGAAAGTTGCATTTAGTCAAAAGGACTTCCTAAGTTTTCTGATAACAAATGGAAACATATTACAGTAGGGACTAAACATTTATTGTTATGCATGATATATAAAAACACAAGAAACACAAGTGGCTTCCTAACATTGCATATAGAGTATAGATGTAAATATTCCTGTAAATCAGATTTGCGGGGTTAGCAAGGGATGACTTATTGTCACTCAGTCATGGTCTGTAGACTTGACACCTGCAGGACTAGGCCCAAGAACAGCACCAGTTCACCATTGTTTAATTTAGACGTGGTCAAGAGGCTGTAAATAAGAAGCAGTCAGATATTGGAGGTGTCTAAGGAGAGGATCAGAGGCATGTGATCAGATGCCACCTGTTCCTGGTGCCAAATCTGACTGTCTGTCCCCATCTAACGCGAGGCTGTCCTCGCAGAGAGACTGATCCGCGGTGATGTTATCAGTGAGCGTTTACCCTGCCGACACTCTGACCGGCTGACTGGCTCATTCATTTATTTATCGGAAATAAACATCACACCACAGCTTGAGTTCCCGCTCCTCTTTCCGCGAGACCTAAACAGGCCACGCGTTCGCACTGTGCTCAGACAACAGCTGTAAGAGGGTCACAAAACCACACACTGACGAGATTGCGTTCTGAGGGGGACGTTCTCATGCACATCCTGCCACAAACTGGTTTTGGATTTTTACATATAGTTGCAAAGTGTGTCAGGGGGTGGGGGGGCATGGAAGACAGCATCTAGGCAAATTTACCTCTGGAGGAGGTTGGGCTATGTGTGCAGTACAGTGTTGTGTGTGTGTCCCATTGTTACATAGAGCCCCTTTGAACAACAGAAACAGCAAACAAAAAAAAAAAAGTCTTAATTTCAGAAGTCCAGCAACTTCCACTGTTCTTGCACATTTTACCGCAGTTATATTTAGCACTTAGATGAACACCTGCATTATCTTTTTCATACTGTCGCTCATCAGACTTTCATTTCACCAGTGTGTGCCTCCACAACTAGCCTAGTTTCTCCTAGAACAGCATTTTTTTACACTCAACTGTAAAGCATAGCTGCAGAATTATTCCTCTACCTGCAGGCGGTTCTTCTTTCTGACTAGTAAGGCGGCTGTCCTTGGCTCCTCCTCTTCTAGACCAGTTTCATCTTGTTTGATTATAATCATTGCTTTGCTGTTGGCAGTGACTTTGTAGACAAGGGCAGTCAGGCTGTTATGTGTGTGGAAGCCCGGGCCTTCCTAAGCTGTGTCATGAGTTGAAAAGTTAAGACTACAAACTGAAATGCGTATGGGATTATGAGATGTCATGCAAATCTGTCATGGCCCTTATTTTGACGTTTTTTTCCCTCAAGCTGCCTTCCAGGTATTCTCTCTGTCAGAACCGTTAAGGAAGTGAGGGTTGATGCTAAACAAAATGTTGATGTGATGTATTTAAACATCCTCCTTGTTCACCGTGTTCTGTTTATTGCCCGCATAATCTGGCTTTGTTTCGCCCCAAAGTCACGTTTCCTCCACGCCACTGTCAAAGTTTTCAAAACATGGCGTAACAACAAATGAAGGCCACAATTACACCCAGCGCTGTGCTATGAATAGAGTCATGCCTGTGCTGTAGCTTCGGCCTGGGGACTGGGAAGCTTCCCCACTGTCAAGGTTGTATGTAGCTTACTGCTCTGTGTACACAGACCACACTGAGCCTGTCTCTTGGTAACTTAGTGTATGTTGAGTTGGTCAGGTCCTGATGAGGAACAGGGATGTTTAGACGTTTTAGATAAATATATTACCTTGCGTGTCGCGCTTTTTCCCCTCGTATTGCCACTGTCCACCAATTAGCTCCCGCAGGCTCAGGCTTGCATGGGCTATTTCTGTCCATTCATCCTCCCGTTTGTCATGAATTTTAAAGGCCTGTGCTTACAATAGAACCAAGATTGTTGCATGCGTCTGTGCCACTATCAGCTCATATTTGATCTTTTTATACAAGTAATTAGATACCAGTTTAATAGAGAGATTGTTAGATAGCAAGTAAAGGCACTTTAAGTTTAAGGACTGAGGCGATTTGGGGTGAATCAGACTTACAAGCTGTGTTAATTTCACAGCACTTTAGCGCTGCATGTTAGCTCTGCTTGTTTGAATCAGTTTTTTGTTCATTGTGCGAAGCCGAGTTGGATTTCCTTGAGTAATGTTTGATAACATAATGCCACATGCATCTGACCTATCCAGTACAACCTCTCTGCAGGATCTGTTTTTGTGTGGTTCATTTGAACCTCTGCCCAAGTTTACTTTCAATGTCACTTACTCGGTAGTGGGTGAAGTGAATCTGTTTTTGAATAGTCATAAAAGAACTAATTCAGAAATCATCTTTGCTTAAAGAACCCATTTTCATAATCACATGTAGGTCTCGGATTACTCTCTGTGTGCTGTGTGTAGACATTAACTGTCCTTGCTTGTTTGGAATTGGGTGGTGTAAAGTTGTATAACCCAGCAAATCTACATACTTGTAATTGCTCTAAAGTTCATTTCAGGACAACAAGTAAAGTAAGGCCAGTTCTTGCAGAGAGACCATAAAAAACAGTGAGGCCAAGAAGTGTAAGTGGTCTCATGTCAGACAAAAAGCCTTTTTTTTTTTTTAAGGTTTTTTTTCTCCCTTATTTCTCATAGTGAGACACAATGGCCCAGGCTATTTTGTGGTTAGTGTCAAATTCCCATCAGCCTTTCCTTGTACCCTGCTCAGACAAAGGACTTTTCATCATATAGAGCTTTCTGCCATGGTTCAAATCTGGTGCAGTATTGCTTAACAAATAGTGCACCTGCAAAACCTGATTGTAGCAGGCTTAAAGACAGGTGAGACATGTTAAAATGCAGCGATTTTATCAGCTTATCGTAAGGTTATGCATCAGTCAGGCTGTCTCTGGTATGTTCTGGTTTAGGTCACAGACTGAACAAAAGGTAGTTATGTTGAAATCCTGTCTTAACTTCAAGCCATGTTCAGTTTTCACTTAGCAAATGGCTAACAAGCCATACAGTACAGTTAATATATGCACAAAACCCATTGCATCACCGACCCGTTGCTGACCCGAATATCAGCTGAGATAAAAGTTGACGAGAGATTGCAATCAAAGACATGAGGCTATCATAAACCAAACTGCTGCAGAGGTCTCAAATTTCTGAAGTTTAGATTTGTCATGTTTCCCTATTGCTACTATTAGGAACTCTCAGCCAGTCAGCTAATTGTGTCACAATGGTCATTTTCATGGGAATTTACCCATTAGCCAATACTGAAAAAAACGAAAGTCACATCCCTGTTCAGTTGGTCTTAACTAAATGCTTCTTCATGACTGCATTCGTCTGCAGAGTGATTGGAGATACGATTTGGCAGATTTAAAGTGGTAACACTCATCCTCCCCCCTCTAAGTATTTCTAAGCGGTATTATTGTTAGCGATGCTGTCGCAAGGAATTGCTTTCTATGATCTTCCGAGTAGCAACTACAAACAACACAGGACAATAAGTGAGTTCATTCAATCATTTAATCTAAAATAGAGACGTAATTGCATGTAGAAATGGTGCCAGGCTGCCGGATCACCAGACCGAGATTTGATGCTGGTGACAGACAAAACTGCCTCCAAATGGTAACATTATTTTATAGCCAGTGTATCCTGCACCTGCGCATACCTTCCATTCATAAGTTAAAGCAAAAAAAAAATCTCGCCTGCTACTTATCTTTAGAAGGTTGTCAGTGCTCCTGCTCTCCTGAATATTTATTGCTGTAGATTATAAAATCAAACCAAGTACACAAGCAATTTGTTCTTACATTTTTTCATTTCAGACTTCAGACAGGAAGTTCTTTGAGCTGGCATGCTGTACTCTGAGAGCTGTATGATCACATGATCAAGTCATACCGTGACATTTCAATTAGGAGGCGTCTTTCTTCACCTCTCACTGACTCAATTGTCTGAGTTTCTTCAGGAGTCTATACTTTCACTCAGAGCCATGAACATACTTTGCATTCCTCATTAACTCTGAGGGGAAGCGAGCCAAGAGGTCGACAGTTCACCCCAAACCACAGATTACACGCAGTCTAAGTGTATATTTTATAACTTTGTGACGAAACAACAACAACAAAGCTAGACTTTATTTATTTTATTTTATTTTATTTATATATAGCCTCGTCTGTGTACCTTTTTGCAGCTGCTGCACTGGGATTGCCGGACCTTGTAAATGATTGATCCAGCCTCTTTTTTTTTATTCTGCTGAACAGAATTTAAAGGACAGTTCAGATTGAGTTTTGATGAGATGTGTGAGTTTGTCACCGGTAGCAGTATTAATCCATAGTTAATTGTTCATGCTCCTAATTGTGAGATGTGTTGAGAAGCGTCTCGTTCGTTGATTAATTATCCTGTCATGCTGTTTGATAAAACAAAGCTGTGGTTTCAAGGTCAGTGTATTACTGCATGAAGACTCACTGTTGCATTGTTATTTTAGACCCAACATTTGTAAGACTCAACCTTACTGGACCTGACTCACAGCTTAATTCCTAATTCATTTTAAGCCTACATGGTATCAGTGACAGCAATCCACCAGAAACTGCGTCTGGCTAATAAGCCACTCTTTGTACATAATGCGTGGCTGAGTTAATTGAACCCAGCTCTCTGCACATGACACAGTTTGTATAACCTGTTAGTCACAGCGCAGCTTTCCCAATTTTGGTTGCAAAAATGTTTACGGTAAACTAAGAGCTGCTCTCCCAGCTGAACGTGACAGTTCGGTCATAATGCAGAACAGAACTACAGGCAGGGGTCATACAAGGTCATGATGTTCCCATAATGAAGACGACATCCTGGGGGGATTTTTTAAAAACGCATAGCAAAGAGGCTCCGTGCTGTAGCTCATCATTATTCTGTTGATAAGACCCTGTTCTCTGTTTAATGGCAAGAATCGTTTACCACAAAAAGATTCTTAACTATGAGTATGTGAAGGAACCCTGGTTATCCATCTGATCACAAATTGAATGTGTGCCTATGTTGATATATTAACAACATTGTGCGACCCATCATCTCTAACATCTTTCACCTCTGACACAGGTTTATTGCCAGCCCCTGTGCACGGAGTCTCCACATTCAGCCAGGTGTTTTACGACAAGCTCAGCCCAACGCAGTGCTGGAGAAAGTGTTTACATCCATCACAAAGGTTTGCTCCTGCATTTGTTAGAGGAATTTCAAGAATGCATCTTGCTGTTGGAGAATATTGGCATTGACCACAGTGGGGAAGAAAACTTTTGTGTCAGCTTCCAAAACACAAAACTGGGGCATTCCAGTCTCCCTTGTAGGTCAAGTTTTTAAATGGGCTTACATGCATTACCTTATACATTCAGAAACTGATATCATATCATAACATTTTTTATCAAAATGTGATGTATATTTATGCAGAAAAACAAAACGGCAGAAACACAACAACAAAAGAAAAGAAGCGAGTTGTGCCAGAGAAGTATAAACAACATAAAACAGCAAAAAGATAATAACTCTGAACAATTATGATAAAACAAAATGTAATATTTCCCACAACTACAGTATACATTCTGTTAGACCAGTACAAAAAGCTGTCTGAGGTGCATATTTGTCCTTCACTTTCTGGATAAAGGGGCTGAGGTGGCTTACACGTGATGAAACGGAAGGTGGATCCAGGCAGAGAAACTGATTCTTTGTTAATAAATTGAATCAGTATTTATGGCAACAGAATGGAAAAAAGACGCATGGATTTTGTTTAGTAGAGGGAGTGAGCTTGAGCACAGCCGTGAACGATGAAGCGATTGTGCAAGAGCACATTTCTATCCTGATTGTAAAATTACTTACTTACTTCTATTGTAGCAGTTCACAGTTTTAACTGACACCTTTAGTAACTTTTTAGTAAAGCTTTCTCTTCAAGTTTTGCATTTGCAAATGTCACATACTCTCGATGGGTCTCAGAAGTTAAGGCTCTAATCGTGAATTATTAGCAAATGCAATTTGCTAATGCTTTAATAAACTGTATCGTGGCTTCAGTTATTTCCTGTCTCCCTGCACAGAATCCAGACTCTCGCCATCTGGACGGCCTGTCCAAGCAGCTGGACTGGGAGGTGCGAAAGGTCCAGCGTTGGTTCAGACACCGCAGGAACCAAGATAAACCCAGCACACACACTAAGTTCTGCGAGAGCATGTAGGTTCATGCCTATTGTGTTTACCTTTAACCTCCCTGCAGGCTAATGTACACAATGTTTGTGTTTTCTCTGCAGCTTTGGTGTGGCGTTGTATGTATGTGTGTGTATTCCCGAACAGCTGTCTTTGTGAGGACAAGTGTTAGACCATAAGATTGAGTGGATTTAGATCTAAAACAAGAACCAGGATCAAGTTAGAAAAAGGATTGTGGCAAAATATGTGTTGCTGATGGTTGAATAGATGTGTTTTTTTCTCTCTTCCACCAGTCTTATTTTCTGGGTCGTAATTTCTTCTCTTTTACTTCTAGGTGGAGGTTTACATTTTATTCGTGCATATTTACCTATGGGTTTCGGTTTCTGTGGCAGGTGAGCAGCATAGCCTCAGAGCAACAAACATTGCTAATCAGGAGGGAGAAATTTTCCGTTACATTGTTTGACTGGCATTTCCACAGACAATAGCACTGTCGACTGTTTGCTGAACTAATGCGCGTTTGTTTTTTAGTCCCCTTGGATTTGGGATACACGGCATTGCTGGTACGGTTACCCCTATCAGGTATGATACAGTTTTAATCTGTCCATATCTTTTACGATCGAAGACAACATTTACAGCCTTAGAAATTACCTCAGAGTTGAACCAGCATTGTTAGAAACTGGACATTTATTGCAGGGCTGTGGTGCACAGTTAGACGTATAAAGCTCCTCTCCAACCTTTGCCTTTGCTCTTAATAAATCTTGTATAAATAAAAAGCAGTCTGAGAAGTAGTAATATCATCCAGATGTCCATGGGTTCCTGTGAATTCCCCATATCATGTTGAGATTAAAAACAACAAGCAGCAAGGTTTGTCTTGAAACTTCAAAAAATGCTTATATTTAACATTAATCCCTGCAAGTTTTTGAATATGCTATGTGATACTTGAAAAATGCTCGATTTTCAACATAACTAACCCATAACTGCATAGGTATTGCACATACTTAGTTTGTATTGAAGGACAGCTGTTGATCCAGACATGAAAAAAAGTAATTGATAGATAGTTGGATAGATATATAGATGGATTGACTGTATGAAATGACCGATGAGATACCAGACATTTGTTGTGTGGTATGTACAGAGTTAGCCAGCCTTTAATATCACTGGCGTTTATTTTGTAAATCAAGGGGCAGAAGTGATTAATGGGACTATATTGGATTTATTTGATTTTTGCGCTTTAGTCACAGACACTGGTAACATTTCCATCATATACCAACTCATGCTGCAGGCTCACATTCAGATTTGTCCAGAGTTCTAGCAGTAAAATTCAAATATGTGTCAGACTCAAAGGCGTCATCTGGTCTGCCTTTCTTATGAACTAAGTAATTGTCAGGCGTGACTCATTGTTCTCGTAAGCTGGACTTCTCACACCTTACTGCTTAGGCACTTTGGATGTCGTGGTAATTCATTGGGCCATGATGTGCGCTGTGATGAGATGTCGCGCGGTGTGAATTAAAATGAATCAAATTTGAATTTGCTCCCGCAACCTTCCTCACCTCTCTCTGCCTCTCCAGGTCATGACTCCTCGTCTATACTACTACTATGTGACAGAACTGGCCTTTTACTGGTCGCTCATGTTCTCCCAGTTCACCGACATTAAAAGGAAGGTAAGAGGAACAACATCAGCTCTGTCTCTGATGGTTTATATCACACTGAGTACATCTTAGCTGCCACTCCCCGTGAAACATTTGATAATATTTCTTTTGTTCCTCATTTGGCAGTGGAAGAGTGTGTGAAAGGGTGTGTGTGTGTGTGTGTGTGTGTGTGTGTGTGTGTGTGTGTGTGTTTGATTGTGTGTTTGATGCAAAACATTTCAGACATATGCTCTTTTACAAGCTCATAGAGTTACATTCGGAAGGTCACATGTTTATGTT